>JAPDOI010001144.1:0-218568 GCA_029168955.1 Aplectana chamaeleonis
CGGCGTCCTGACGCACTCTCATTTGGGTCCTACACACTTTTGTACGGCGTCCTGTGGTTCTCATTTGGGTCCTGCGGTCTTTCTACGGCGTCCGGCGCACAGTTATTTGGGTCCCACACACTTTCTGCGGCGTTCTGCGCACCGTTATTTCGGGTCCCGCACACTTTCTACGGCGTCCTGCGCACTTCTCCTTTGGGTCCCACACACTTTCTACGGCGTTGTGCGCGCACCCATTTGGATCCCGCGCACTTTCTACGGCGTCCTGCACACTCTCATTTGCGGTCCCGCACACTTTCTACGGCGTCCGGCGCACTGTTGGTTTGGGTCCCACACACTTTCTACGGCGTCCTGCGCACACTCATTTGGGTCCCACACACTTTCTACGACGTCCTGCGCACACTCATTTGGGTCCCACACTTTCTATGCGTCCGACGCACTGTTATTTGGGTCCCACACACCTTCTACGGCGTCCTGCGCACTCTCATTTTGGTCCCACATACTTTCTACGGCGTCCGGAAGCACTGTTATTTGGGTCCACCACTTTCTTTACGGCGTCCTGCGCACTCTCAATTTGGTCCCGCACACTTCTCTACGGCGTCTCGGGCGCACTGTTCATAAGCACGGGTCCCACACACTTTCTGCTGGCGTTCTGCGCACACCCCACTGGGTCCCGCACACTTTCTACGTTATGTCCGGCGTACTGTTATCTGGGTCCCACACACTTTCAGTACGATGCGTTCTGCGCACTCTATTCGGGTCCCACACAGCTTCCCTCTACGGCGTCCTGCGCACACCAATACTTGGGTCCCACACACTTTGTACGGCGTCCGGCGCACTGGTTCATTTGGGTCCCACACATTCTCTACGGCGTTCTGCGCACTCTCATTTGGGTCCCGCACACTTTCTACGGCGCCTCGGTGCACTGCCATTTGGGTCCTGCACACACTTTCATTACGGCGTTCCGCGACACACACATTTGGGTCCCACACACTTTCTACGGCGTCCTGCGCACTCTCATTTGGGTCCCACACACACTTTCTACGGCGTCCGGCGTACTGTTATCTGGGTCCCACACATCTTTCTAATACCTAATATTTGACGGCGTCCTGCGCACTCTCATTTGGGTCCCACACACTTTGTACGGCGTCCTGCGCACTCTCATTTGGGTCCCGCACACTTTGTACGGCGTCCGGCGCACAGTTACTTGGGTCCCACACACTTTCTACGGCGTTCGGCGCATCTGGTCAAAGATTTGGGTCCCGCACACTTTCTACGGCGTCCGGCGCACCTCCTCATTTGGGTCCCACTTTATGGCACTTTGCGCGCACCCATGGCGTTGTGATCCTGCACACTTTGATCCGCACTTTGGCGTCCTGCGCATTACTCATTTGGGTCCCGCACACTTTTCTACGGCGTCCGGCGCACTGCGTTATTTGGGTCCCACACACTTTCTACGGCGTTCTGGGCGCACTGTTATTTGGGTCCCAGGCACACTTTTCTACGGCGTCCGGCGGCACTCTCATTTGGGTCCCACGACACTTTCTACGGCGTCCTGCGCACACTCACTTGGGTCCCGGGGCACACTTTGTACGGCGTCCGGCGCACAGTTATTTGGGTCCCACACACTATCTCTACGGCGTTCTGCGCACTGTAAAGCCAGTTTGGGTCCCGGCACACTTTCTTACGGCGTCCGGCGCGACCTCTCATTTGGGTCCCACACACTTTTCTACGGCGTTCGACGCACTCTCATTTGGGTCCTTAACACATTTTCATACGGCGTCCGGAAGCACTGTTATTTGGGTCCCACACACTTTCTGACGGCGTTCTCTGCGCACTTCCTACTGGGGTCCCCGCACACTTTCATAGCGTCTTGCGCACCCTTACTGGGGTTCCGGGGCAACACCATCTAAAGGCGTTCTGTGGATTTCTTCTGAGTTCACACCGTGCAAGTGGCGTTCTAAAAAAAATACATCGAAGATCCCGCCGTATTGATTTAAGCGTTCAATCCTAAACAAATGCCTATCAGTGACTTGGATATGTTTATTTCCATTAGTTCATTTTTACGAATGAGTAAACGTCGGATGGTTTATAAATAAACATGTTTAGGTGTTTTTGTCTTACTTGACCCCCTCAATGTTTTGAGGTCCCGCAAAAATTGAGCTACACTAACTTCAAATTTTTGTGAGGAGCTAGCGGCAATCATGTAACAAACTTTCTGGTCAAAAATGAGCTTTAGCTCAACGATAAGTGTTCCAACAAGCATCATGTAACGCCAATCTGGGAAAAAAGGAGATAGAACCCTTTTTTTTCGACCAAAATCACGTGGTTTTGACAATTTTTCTCTCGAATCTCAGGAAACCATTCCAGACCATTTTTTGAACAGTTATTCAACTTTCTAAAGTATATCAAATGCAAAAAGAACGGGATCTTCCTACGTTCACTTTGGACCCTGATACTGAGATCAGGGGTTGCGCTGATGGCGAATCAAAGCTTAGTTCCGGTCTAAGAGCGCTTCGCGCGTCACCATGCAATTATCACGCTATTGTTATAGAAACAAGTGAACATAGGTTACTTACCTTGCTGAATTCATTTATGAGCATTACCGAATGCCGCACGCAATTTAAACATAAAGACTGTGGTTTCAGGGGTGTCCCTATCATTTCCGAACGCACTGTATTTCACCATGTAATGCGTGAGCATTCCCACACGACATTAGATTTCTACCGTTCAGACCTACGCTTCTTATACTTCCCTTGTTAGGAACAGCATTTTCCGGCTAAAATTTTTTCAACGGCCCACTGAAAATTACCAGATTTGAGCATGACCTTGACAGAAATTGAAAAAAAAGCGAAGAATGGAGTATTTTCATCCAGCCACACAAGTGAAAAACAATGTTGGATACAGGACAATTTGGCCACCCTGTCCGAATTTCGCAATGTTTCGTCTCGCCGTCGGTCCAACCGAGTTGATTGATTAGTACGGCGCCAACCCTCGTCGTCTCCCGCTTCTCTCGTAGAAAACGGGTAGCCGGAGCTGATCCGAAATGTCTCTCGTTCGCCCCGACGCGGCAGAAAAAAGAGGCCATCGTTCCAATCGAACTGGTGTCTGAGAATACAAGCCCAGCGGTCTACTAACACGTCATAACTTTTGATCTAACTATAAGATAGATCCATGCTCCAGTTTTTTGTGTGGTCACCAGTTACATATCCAGAGTTGTTTTATTGTTTGAACAAACTTAATTTGTGTTGGTTGAGGTGTTTTGGCCTCGTTTTGTTTTTGGCTTTTTTGGACTACCCTGGGGCATTTAGAGGATTTGGAAAACGGGCTAGCAATGCTGTGTCCCATACCCTATCAAAACACGAATTTGTAAATGCTCACGGGAAAGCGAAAGCAAGCTCTAGCAAGCTCAGTTCCATTAATTGTTCTGGTTACGAAGGAGGAGGCGGGAAGGAGAAGGGGAAATTTCTGACTGGTTTCGAAATTTTCCAAGGGTTAAAAACTTGGAGCTCATCATTTCTCGGTCAACTGCTCCCTTAATTCCAAACGGAGCTTTTTGAGACATGTCATAAGGGCCGAGGACGATATTGAAGCCATGATTTGTCGCTTGATCCCCTTTCCTGTTGATTCAAATTCTTCAAGACCCTTTGCTTCAGAACGATCAACTTCAATGCAATTTCAAGTGCGAAAATTATTTCAGGTTTCAACGGACCGTTTCTTTTGCAAACAGGTTTGTGTGGTGGAAATAGCCTCATTTCGAGATGAGGTTTGAAGGCGAAGAAGGAGCTGTACCACGCCGAATTGCAACCGCTAGGCTGTGCACGACAAGATTCTGGTCAGTGCAGTTCGTTATGACGACTTGCAGGATAATGATCAATCAGTTGGTGGGTTCTCCCCAAAGCTAACTTTTTTATATAGAAGCAGTTATAAAAGTCGGTTCTGCTCTCCGATGATTGTCCTACTTGGTGTTACCGAGATCTTGTGCGATGAATGCTACCCGCATTTGCTTTCGGTAGTGCGAGACGCTGTGCAAACAAAACGGAACCACCTTGTGCACCTAACTGCACCGTTCTTACCCACATGGACATTATTGACCATGAGAGGCCTGCATTTTGCTTCAAAATGAAGCATTCACGCAGTCAGTTTTTTCATGAAGGTGGCTCAGCCCTTCCGCCTCGTCACGTCGTTCTGAATTACTCATGACGTTATCGATCGCTAAGAGATGATGCACTGTTATCGGCGAATTCGTACCAGTTTTGCGTAAATCGTTTTGAAAATATTTTCCTGTCTACTCGCGAGCAGTTTTTTATCCGGAACACTTTCCAATAACGCAGGATATTCGGGTTTTCGCTTCATTCTTATGAGTTACCGAAAACCGGAAAATCGAAGTGCACTCCCACCAAATATTATACGCGTCCTTGTTGATTTTCGTACGAGTACATTGGTCTCTATCTTTCAAATTGTTCCAGGTCCTCTGTGGTCTGTCCTTTCTCATGTTCCATGAGGTTTCCTCCCGTATAACACTCCAGCTTGAGTATGAGTATTCTACACGAACTTCGAAGTGAAAACTCAAATCAAATTTGCAAAGTCCTCTATATCTTCTCATTTAAGGAATATTGTCTTCATGTCATATCCTTTCCCCAGCGAAGTACATCCTTAGGTCCACTGTCTTTGTAGTTCGGAATGAATTCAGGTGCCGATTTCTTTCTTCAGTCCCACGCGCTCGATTTTTGTCCTTTTCTAATATTAATTCCATAGTTATCTCCTCTGTTTTGTCTGTATACGGAAAATAACTCTTCCATTAGGAACACATTTTTCGTTCGATCTCGCATTTAAACATTCAGATAATTTCAACACAGATTATCCATTTATTTATCTATTGTATTTTATATCCTTATACTTAAAGCAGTTATGTCCCGATGTGTGTGTGTGTGTGTGTGTATGTGTGTGCATGTGTCCCGGATATCTTAGGAATGGCCGATCAAAACTTGTATGAAATGGTACCAACATTTAGGTGGGTGCGACATTTATCGATTACCTAGGAAAATCAGCCCGACGTCACCTCTTACGTGCCTCGGGCCAACCACTGAGTCATTGTCCAGGTGTGGAGCGCACTTTGCCGTGGGTCATGATACACTTCTGCGAGCTCGTCTAGCGATGCAAAAATGCAGGGCGTCATAAAGGTGTGCAGGACCCCAGTGAGGGTGTGCAAGACGTCCTAGTAAGTGTGCAGGACCCTAATCGGAGTGTGCAGGACGTCATAGAAAGTGCAGGACCTCAGTGGGAGTGTGCAGGAAGTGTGCAGGACCTCAGTGGGAGTGTGCAGGGCGTCATAGAAAGTGTGCAGGACCTCAGTGGGAGTGTGCAGGACGTCATAGAAAGTGTGCAGGACCCTAATCTGTGTGCAGGACGTCATAGAAAGTGTACAGGACCCTAATCGGAGTGTGCAGGACGTCATAGAAAGTGCGCAGGTCCTACGTAGGAATGTGCAGGACCCCAGTGGGAGTGTGCAGGGCGTCATAAAAAGTGTGCAGGACCTCAGTGGGAGTGTGCAGTGCGTCATAGAAAGTGGGCAGGACCCTAATCGGAGTGTGCAGGACGTCATAGAAAGTGCGCAGGTCCTAAGTAGGAATGTGCAGGACCCCAGTGGGAGTGTGCAGGGCGTCATAAAAAGTGTGCAGGACCTCAGTGGGAGTGTGCAGTGCGTCATAGAAAGTGGGCAGGACCCTAATCGGAGTGTGCAGGACGTCATAGAAAGTGCGCAGGTCCTAAGTAGGAATGTGCAGGACCCCAGTGGGAGTGTGCAGGACGTCATAGAAAGTGTTGCAGGACCTCAGTGGGAGTGTGCATGGCGTCATAGAAAGTGTGCAGGACCCTAATCGGAGTGTGCAGGACGTCATAGAAAGTTGCGCAGGTCCTAAGAAGGAATGTGCAGGACCCCAGCGGAAGTGTGCAGGACGTCATAGAAAGTGTGCAGGACCTCAGTGGGAGTGTGCAGGGCGTCATAGAAAGTGTGCAGGACCCTAATTGGAGTGTGCAGGACGGCATAGCAAGTGTGGCGGACCCTAATCGGGATGTGCAGGAGCGCATAGAAAGTGCGCAGGTCCTGCTAGGAATGTACAGGACCCCAGCGGAAGTGTGCAGGACGTCATAGAAAGTGTGCAGGACCTCAGTGGGAGTGCAGGCGTCATAGAAAGTGTACAGGACCCTAATCGAAGTGTGCAGGACGTCATAGAAAGTGCGCAGGTCCTACGTAGGAATGTGCAGGACCCCAGTGGGAGTGTGCAGGGCGTCATAGAAAGTGTGCAGGACCTCAGTGGGAGTGTGCAGTGCGTCAAAGAAAGTGTGCAGGACCCTAATCGGAGTGTGGAGGACGTCATAGAAAGTGCGCAGGTCCTAAGTAGGAATGTACAGGACCCCAGTGGGAGTGTGCAGGACGTCATAGAAAGTGTTGCAGGACCTCAGTGGGAGTGTGCAGGGCGTCATAGAAAGTGTGCAGGACCCTAATCGGAGTGTGCAGGACGTCATAGAAAGTGCGCAGGTCCTAAGAAGGAATGTGCAGGACCCCAGCGGAAGTGTGCAGGACGTCATAGAAAGTGTGCAGGACCCTAATCGGAGTGTGCAGGACGTCATAGAAAGTGCGCAGGTCCTACGTAGGAATGTGCAGGACCCCAGTGGGAGTGTGCAGGGCGTCATAAAAAGTGTGCAGGACCTCAGTGGGAGTGTGCAGTGCGTCATAGAAAGTGGGCAGGACCCTAATCGGAGTGTGCAGGACGTCATAGAAAGTGCGCAGGTCCTAAGTAGGAATGTACAGGACCCCAGTGGGAGTGTGCAGGACGTCATAGAAAGTGTTGCAGGACCTCAGTGGGAGTGTGCAGGGCGTCATAGAAAGTGTGCAGGACCCTAATCGGAGTGTGCAGGACGTCATAGAAAGTGCGCAGGTCCTAAGAAGGAATGTGCAGGACCCCAGCGGAAGTGTGCAGGACGTCATAGAAAGTGTGCAGGACCTCAGTGGGAGTGTGCAGGGCGTCATAGAAAGTGTGCAGGACCCTAATTGGAGTGTGCAGGAGGTGATAGAAAGTACGCAGGTCGTAAGTAGGAATGTGCAGGACCCCAACGGAAGTGTGCAGCACGTCATAGAAACTGTGCAGGATCCCAAATGGTAGCGTGCAGGGCGTCATAGAAAATGTGAAGAACCCAACGGGAGTGTGCAGGACGTCATAGAGAGTGCGCAGGTCCCCAGTTGGAGTGTGCAGGGCGTCATAGAAAATGCACAGGTCCCGAGTGGGAGTGTGCAGGTCATCGAAAGTTAGCAGGACTGCAGTGGGAGTGTGCAGGACGTCACCAAGAGTGTAGAATTTGAAAAAAAGTTTTTCAATTTTTAATGCTAAATCTTAACCTTTTTGTGGAGAAGAAATACATAGGAAAACATGAATCTTGAGGAGCGTGCGACGCGTTTTGAGATTGGCGCAGAACTCCTGCGACATTTTTTGCCAGTTTTAGGATACAAGCAGCAGCTCCACTTCCGCACCTTCTCTGTTCGCCACCCATTGCAACCGCTCAGTCACTTCGAATCCCTAACTTCCAAAACCAGTTTTATATATGTTCCAGGTCTGAGCTTATCAAACTCTGCACCACAAATACATAAACAACCCCCTACTAATTTCATTCATTGAGAACAAGGGCATGATGTTGGTCAACTAGGAAAACATCATATAATATGAGAATGCGTTTTTTCTTATCATGATAGAGACGGTAAAGCGAGAATAATCGCTTGTGAACTTTACAAATTGGAAGAAAGGGCAGTGGGTAGGGACGTAAGGGAAGGAAGGACAGAAGGGGTTAGAATTTTGTGCCGGTAGCAACCGACGATTTACCGCTGGCTTCTTATGTTTTGCTTTATGATCCCACATTTTGATACCCTCACGGCCTGCTGTAAATGTACGGCACCCTGCTCTGCTCAGGAGAGTCCATACGTACAGCAACTTTCCGGTAGACGGAAGTCAGTCACCACCGTTCTAACAAATTAATCCGTCTCAGGTAGTTGGCTCACGCAAGTTTCTCTGAGCGAAAATTTCGCTAGGTCTCGCTAGTTAAAATTTACTACTTATTATATTATTTATAATATTTTTCATTTATTCTTCTACAGATTATGCAATCTTTTATTTTGTTTCAATTTATGCCTTCATTTATTCAAGTGTTATAGCATTGTAGTATAGTCGTAACCGTGTGTCCATATCTATTTATAACTACTGAGTGGTGCCGTTTCGTACAATTTCAAGCATGACCTCGCCACGCACAGATGATGGATTTAAACAGTTGTTCAATTTTCAAGTACCCTTCATTGAAGTTTCAACGGAGCTTCTTCATATCACTACCATACATAGAAACAAAGCGGCTGTTCCGTGAAAAAGAATGGATCGGTGGGAATGAAGAAGTGCTCAGACAAAGTTGAGGGCGAGCCAAGGCAAGATGCTGCTGTTTCGGGCGAGCATGGGATAAATCCTCTGCCTGTTCTCACCTATTGTCGAAAAGTAAACGTGCCCCGTGTATCCTCCATTTCCCCGCTACTCGCAGGGTTTGGCATCACTATCATAGGAGTGGTGCGGTTTTGAGAATGATTTCTTCATTTTCATAGTTGTTTGGTTTTTGAAGAACAACCGCTTCGCGTTTACGATAGTGATGCCCAACCCTGCGAGTGGCGGGGAAATAGAGGATATAGGTGAGAGCGGGCAGAGGGAATATCTCCGGATCGCCCTCTAATCTCAACTCGGACCGCTTTCAACTGCTTATCGAGCCCTTATCACTCCAACTCGGGCAGCTCTCTACTTTTGTTCAAGTGGAAAACCGCTTCATTTTTTATAGTGAAAAATAATCTGCCGAGGTGTGAATAGAGTGCATATTGCATTATAGGAAACGAATTTGTAGTTCATATGTTCCAAATATCTCGAGCAGCTCTTTCTGTTTTTCTGGAACAATTTGGCAGTGTTCCTGAGAAATTAGAATCAGTTGTGACGGCATGGTCGCACTATTGCTCCACTCTGTTCATCGTAGTGTGTATAATACATACAACTTACATATGTACTTCAGCCAGCACGGATTGCGCTGATACTTTGCGTTCAGTTTGCGTTTCCGCATACTACAGTGCGTTTCATAACCACACGACCACCCCCGATATTGGCCTTCCTGGGAAAACTAGAGGTCTAGTAATTTCGCCATTGTGTTTTTCAGGTTCTACGTCCAAAATAAGGGTGGGATGCGAGATTCCATCTCTTTTCTTTCATTTCAAATCTTTTTATAAAAAAATTTTTAATTTTATGCTGTTTCACAACCATGCGACCACTCCAACAAAACACATTTCATTTAAAGAAAAACGCAACAGCCCAGAAGCTTAAAAGTCTATAGGTCCTCCACGCTGCTTAGCTACTTCAAATAGCCTTCAAGACATACTTGCAGTTAGGCTCTTCATAATTGATGAGTCAATTCCGTTCCATGCTGCCTCGATTGCACGTTTCAGCTCCACGACTGAATGAAACTGGCGATTCTTCATCCTATCTGACGAAAACCTATCTGACGACGATTCTCCACAGGTTCTCCACTGGATTTCGGTCGGAACTACAGACTGGCTACATCAGGGAAGCGATGTTATGCGAT
Organism: Aplectana chamaeleonis; assembly: GCA_029168955.1. Lineage (NCBI taxonomy): Eukaryota > Metazoa > Nematoda > Chromadorea > Rhabditida > Cosmocercidae > Aplectana > Aplectana chamaeleonis. Next base: position 9,652 of record JAPDOI010001144.1, read on the forward strand.
CTGAGCCACTCTCCGTTGACCGGATTGCGTGAATGCTTGCGTTATTCTGCTGGAAAACATGACTCTGACGGTTTGTCGGCGTCATGAAGGGAAGAAGGTGTGACTCGAGGGTGGTCTGGTAATCATACAAGTGCATATTGGTAGATACGAATCAGGGGTGTGCGGGAAATTCTTTTCGGTAAATTGTTTACCGAAACTTTTTACCGAAATTTTTTTCGGGAAATACGGTAAAAACGGAAAATACGGTAAAAATTCTGACGTCGGTTTTCTGGTGCCTATTGGCCTTTTCTGAGCTGAATTACGGTACGCAACTGCGGATTACGGCTGTTGCATCATGCGACACGTGATAATCGTGCTGGAAGAAGGGTGAACCGTGCCGGGACCAAGTGGTCACAGCACGATTAACACGTGTCGCATGATGCAGTGGCCGTAGTCCGCAAATGCGGGCCGGAATTTGGCTCAGAGAACGACAGTATCCCATACGATAGCACAATACGATTGCATGACCGATAATATTTATGTATCATTTTCAATAGTGCTGGAGGAGAGTGCAAATAATGAGTGAGTTTTGCATATTAAACTGAGCTCAAAAGCTGAACCTGATCAGCGGGACCTTGATTTTGAGAAAAAGTAACATTTCAAAACTTTCTGGTGTCAAGGTCTTTCTGAAGTCACTCAAAATCAGGCCAGCTGACGAAAACATCCTTTTCGCCCCAACTGTGCCAGGAGGCGCTCAAAAGTACTTTTTGGTCAGTGAGGAAAGGTGCGGGTACGATGATTTCACTACGGAGTCATTCCAGAACTGCAGTGGGTTCAGTGTTGTGTCGGGGCTTCGAAAAGAATTTTCCCAGTTCCTGAAATATCTGCTTCAGAACTCTGCTGCCCTACAAATCTGTTGACATTTTTCGGAAAATATGCATTTCTTGAAGTAGTATCTCGCTCAGAAGAAGCACGTGACACAAAAGGTGAAGAGATCGTTTAAGCATTTGAAAAGTAAGCCAAAGGGTCAAAAAAGAGTAACAAAAAGAATGATGAAGAAGGATATCGCGCCAAATGCATGCCATAACAGTAGCAACCCAGTGAAATATGAGTGAGGAGTAGGCCAATCGGGCAAAAAACACTCAATTTTTTTCCGTAAAAATATCGGTAAATTTCAAGAAAAACTCGGTAAATTGATATATCGAAATTTACCGAAAAACACCGGCAAATCCGGAAAATCGGTAAGCGGAAAATTCACACCCCTGATACGAATGCTAATCTCAAAACCGAGTAACCGTAAAACGCGCCCCACACCATTACACTTCCTCCGCCAATGTTACGTCGGCTGAAGTGGGACAGGGGCTCTCTACACACCGTAGGAGGAGTTGTCCCCTTTTTGCAAATCGAAACGTCTCGCTACTCAATGCAAGCGAAGTGGTCCCGAGTGGAATTTGAGCCGCAAAAGGCGGGACAACTCCTCCCTCAGTGTGTAGAGAGACCCTGTACCGCTGAAGTTGACTGAATTCTTCCGGAGATCGCGCCACTACAACTTGCGTCCTGTGCGTCCAAGTCAAACTTTTTTCATCCGAAAACACGACCTGATCATTTAATTTTGGGAACAAAGAGTCTGTAAGGCAATAGTTTGAAACCCTCCTACCTTTGTCCAGTCTCTTGTCAGATTATGTACATTCAGTAAACTCTAGTCGCACAGCCTTGTGACGTTCGGTGAGTCGTGGGGTTTTTATCACGGCTTCTCTCTTGATTTGGGAAATCACCCTGGGTACCGTAGATCTCGGTGACGTAGTTGTAGGTCTGCGCGAATGTGATTGACAAACGACGAGCTGTTTGAAGCTTCATTCAAAATCCGTCGCTCTTCATTAGCGGACACCTGTCGGTGACAGCCATGGAATCAGAGTGCACCATATGCTTCAGAATCCTTCAAATGCTGAAACACAGCACTGTGAGAACACTCGATTACGACCGGATGCTGTTGCCTGTGCGATGGAGAACATCACATCGTTGCGCGTTCTTCGGAATCCTGCAATATAACTCGATGCATTGTCGGAGTTGACTCCCGTCTCTGCTGACCTTCTTTTCTAATGTGTTTAGAACGGGGAAGCCCTTCGCGATGCTTTCGCTACAGTAGAGCGGAAGTTAACAGCGTATCCTCACTAGTGGTCGTATGGCTTTGAAACAGCATAGAATTAAAAAAAGTTGTTATAAAAAGAATTCAAACCCAAGAACAGAAGCGGAATTTCGTACTCCACCCTTATTTTAGACGTAAAATCTGAAAAACACAATGGCGAAAATACTGGAGCTCTAGATTTCCCAGGATGGTCAATATCGAGGGTGGTCGTGGTTATGAAACGCACTGTATTATAGGTAGTGTTCACGATGGAAAAGCTGCCCGTTTTTCGGCGAAAACGTAAGCTTTGGGTCTCTCTAAGAAGAGTAAGAACGGAGGTACGACGAAATACGGCCCCAAAGTGGCTGGAAATCATGCGGACCAGCTAACCCAATGGATTACCCCGCCCACGTCACATAACAGCTGTCCTGTGTTCGTTTTTTTTCTCAAAACCATTTGCTACGCTTGGCTTGACGTTTTGTTCAAAGTGCACAAAACACAACAGCAGCCGTAATTAAATATTTACCAGGTTTTTCAAACAGTTTTTTCTCCAGTATTTGGGAGTTCCTACTCAAAATCATCGAAAACTAGAATACGATTTTTTATCATGAACATCGCCTTTAAAGGCATCGTTCGCGCTGAAAATCAATTTCCATTTTTTGGGCTCAATTTCATGAATGAGCCCGGTAGATCACACCGATGAGTTTCAGCGCTCCTAAAACCTGGGGTTATGAGGTTGGAAGAGATTGAAGATGAGGATCCGCCACCAGTTCTCCTCAGTCATCTAGCACTTTTTTTAGGTTGTGGATCCGACCGGCAAACAACCTGAAAAACAGTTACGGCGCAAACTCCACATGTAGAAAAACTTCGAAAATAACAGTGACGAGGCCCCCAAACGCAGAAGAACCTCAAGAACGATTTTGGCGCAAAATTTGAATTCGTATTTACAATGAGTTCCGAATGAATTTTCTTTAAAATTGAAAGTTTTTCATCGGCGCCTTCGATATTTTCGTTCACTAGACAGGCCAAGCTACACAAAAACATGAAAAAATAATATACGGTTTGCTGCGTGTACGATGCCTTTAAGCGTTGGCGCAAACTCGGTGCACATATAGTTTCATCTTCTAGCTTGTCATGCGGATTTTTGTTTTTGTCGCTTGATTCTAGGCCTCTGGTGATCGACATGTGGGCCTTGGTGGGGTTGAAGGATCAACTAAGATGATATCCGGAGCCGCATCAATTATCAAGCCGCTTGCAGTGTTGGCCGGCCACTGCTCTTCACCACCAGGTGACCCTACTCCCACCCTGTTTGATGCTGCCCTATTCAGTTCAATTTATTTTTTCTCTTACTGTTTTCATAGTTATCTTTGGATCGGATGTCAATGCACACTCATGGGATATGTTCGCTTTTGTTTGTCACTATTCCCGATGAACAATAAAATACAGTATGTAATAACATATACGTAGCGAGCTTGCGCCAACGCACAACAAGGAACGCAAAGCATCAGTGCGAGCCGTGCCGACTGAATGCAGGCATTAGAACTGGGACCAAACTGAGGAAATGTCGAATAATTTTCGAACTTCGCGACTAATCGAGTATTTCGACACAATTCATTTGAGAATTTGAACTACTCTATCTTTTGAATTTTCGCTTGATTTTCGATTGAAGTGGAGTTACTCGGCCTATTCGAGAAAATTTGAAATGTTCCACATAATTATCGAATATTCTGCTGATTTAACTTCATGTGATTCAAATATGCACTCACCGCGCTCGTTTCCAAACATGTGCCAATCGAAAGCGGAACATCATGGAGCGGAGCGGAGCATACATATGTCTAGTAGTGCAGAATGACAGGTCTACATTCAAATGAAGCTAATTTCTCTTGGCTTCCTTGGCTACAGCTCAAACTCGTAGCATTCATTTGACGTTGAAGAGGCTTTGTGAATGCTCTCTTTACCACCTGTCGACTTTCAGAAACTCAAACTTTGTAAGTGCTACGTTCACTTCCTTGGAAAGTGAAAGAAAGGCTTGCAGAAGGTTGTTGGGAACCAGTGTACATGTGAGCTTGAAAATGAATCTTTCATTCAAGCATTTCTGTACTTGGTTTTTATTTTTGCCAACATAGTTTTTCCAGTGTTTTTCCAGCATGATTTTCCGTACAAAACATCAAAAGAAGGGGACGCAGTCTCTACTTATGTATGTATGCTGTGCTAGCGTGCATGAAGCAGATGATCCGTACCAGGGCTGTGCGTAATTACGAATTACGAATTACGAATTACGGGCGTTTTTGGCAAATTTTTTACGATTTACGATTTACGAAATTTCGACCTAAAATCGTAACGAATCGTAACAATTCGTAACAAATCGTGAAAATGCTAATGGGGAAACAACTCAGGCTTCTCGGCCCCGAATCGACTGACAGTTTGGCTCGTTCTCACAACCTTCGATCGACTTCTGCTGCTGTCCGAGCCACTGTTGTTGCGTTCCGGGCCACTGTTGTTGCTTTCCGGGCCACTGTTGTTACTGTCCGGGCTCCTGGAGCTCGCACGAACAGCAACAGCAGTGGCCCAGAGATTGAGAGAGTGAGCCGAATTCTCGCGCGGCCCCAATTTTATTCGATGCGGCACGGGGCCGAGAATAGCCTGAGACTGCTAATTTGCTGTCTAGCGTATAGTTAAAATTAACTTTTTTGCATTCCTAGTATTTTTTCTTTCCACTTTCAACTTCCGGTAAAACCGTTCCCTGACATCCCCAGCCGGGCGTAGTTAGCAGCAAAGGGGTCGGTTATGGCGGACAATAGTTGATGATAACGAGATTCACTTATGATGGACATCTCCGCTTTTCACATCAACCGGCGCGAACTTATTATTGGGTCCCAAACTTTTCATTGTCCCATAAACGAGCCAAGTCGGAGGAGCCGAGTTGCACACTTACTTATCTCCATGGGATACTTTCGCCCCCATGACAAAAACGATAGTCGCAGACGTTTGGTGGTTCTACAATTTATATCGGAGCGAAATTCCGGTCCGCAGTTGCAGACAGCCGGTGTTGCAACACGTAGTTCAAACAGAATCATGCTTTGAACAACATGTCCCGGCACAATTAATCTTCAATCCTGCGCCATTGTCTTGAAGCTAAGTGCTGCAAAAGCGGCTGTCTGCCACTGCGCGCGGAAATTCCACCTCGATATGGACATTGAATACGGGGTTGGGCTCTAAAGACCTGGCTGGCTTATGCAGCAAAAGGTTGGAGCCCAATATATACTTCGCTGCAGAATTTCAAGAAGATTCCGAAAACAATCCTCACCACGCATCAATCTTGAGCGGTTCAAAACTTACCTGCAAAAAAACTGCCTTTTCGTGAATTGAAAGCTGTTGGGCGATCGGGAAACCATTTTTATGAACTGAAAACACTATTCGACGGGGAGTTTTACGGGCCTCCGGAATGACCTTTGATAGATCCTTGGGAGAAAAGTGGAAATTTTAAATTTCGGTTCGGAGCATTTCAACCAAAATATCGCTGTGAAGTTACCTATCTTTTCAAAAGGGTTTTAAAAGTTTTTAAATTGAGATTTCAAGCAAATTCTGAATGCAAAAGAAAACGAGATTAGGAAAGTTTTATAGCGGATCAGGCACAGGTTATGCCAAGGTGCGAGACAGTGCTTGTCTTTGATTTTCTAGATTACGCATCCGCGGGGAATAAATGCTGATTTTTTTTGGTATTAAGCTTATGATTTTATTGTTGTTTATTATCGAAATTTGAGACTTGGAACCTTAACCTTTTAGCACTTCAAAATTATGAACAAACTTTACCTCGCCGACCGCTGTCTCCTCGCCAACACCCCTATGTTTATAGGGAGAAAAGCCGTTAAGGGTGAAGCTTCACGAGCAGGGATGTGCGGCAAACGATTTTGAGATTTCGGCAAACAGCAATCGGCAAGAAAATCCCAAGATCGGCTGGCAAACGGCGTGAACCTCATCCCTTAGATTGACCCAAAAGTTATTCACATGTGCCGCTTTACTTGTTCTTCTTTTTTTTCAATTTTTACTTACTTAACTACTTAATCGGTTGGCTTTCGCCTGACGCGGTCATTCCGCATCTTCACCGAGGTGTGCCGTCCTAGTAGTCAGCCGTGTCCATTTTTCACGGTCTTCAGCCACAATTTGAACACATTCCATCCAGCTGTCACTATTCCATTTCCTGCGAAACGAAACATCGCGCCTGAACTGTCTTTCGATGCCGAGTGACTTCAAATCCTCTTTAACCACATCCATCCAGAACTTTCGCCTACGCCCAGGTGGCCGTTTCCAGACAGGATTTGGAAGCATTCTTAAAGTGTGTTGTACGAGACGATCCGGCGTTCTTCTTAGTATATGCCCGAGCAGTCGAATTCGACTTTCCATTGCTGCTTGAGATGGCGTGAGGAGATGCTGGCACCTCCCTCGTGTCAAGCGTTGACGTACTGCGTCGATTTCCTTGTGGAGGTCTTCGTTATGGCATACACGCGGCCAGAAATATCTAAGCAAACGCCTTAAAAGCTTCCTCTCCGTGCAATCCAACCTTTCCATCTGCGTCTTCGGTGCTGCCCACGTCTCCGATCCGTACATCATGATAGGGCGAATAGCGGATAGGTAGACGCGCAACTTGACTTCCTTCGCGATGGTGGTAGACCACAAACACTTGGTTAGAGAATTAAATGCAGACGTAGCTTTCGCACATCGTTGTCGAATATCCGCTGCATAACTACCATCGTTCTTCAGCAAACAGCCCAAATAACAGAAATCGTCCACCAGTTCGATACGTTGTCCGTCCACACAAACTCCCGTTGAAGGCCTCTGAGAGACCCACATCTGCTTGCTTTTGTCGGGACGAAGACGAAGTCCATAGGCTGCGGCATACTTCGAAACGAGGTTCACAATCCTTTGCAGTTTTGCGTTGTTTTCAGCGAACAACACTTCAGCGAATAACAATAACAGTTTTTTTCAATACTTATGCCAACATTCTAGTAATTCCACTTCAAGGGATTAGTTTTATTTTAAGGCATCATATGAACAAAAACAAGACATGTGAAACCTCATGGAAGTCAAAGGAATCGCCGCTGCGGCCTCGCGAGGAAGCCAATGTTGTGGTGGCGCCGCAATAGTGCCGCTGCTGCCCCGCCGTAGTGCCGCTGCGGCTCCGCGGTAGTGCCACTGCGGCTCCGCGGTAGTGCCGCTGCGACTACGCGGTGGTGACGCCGCGGCTCCGCATTGGTGCGGCTGCGGGTCCGCGATTGGTGGCTGCGCTCCGACAGAACAGGACCGACTGCGAGTAACCTTTATGAAATGAGTCATATGACGACTGGGTGGGCCTATGAACACAAGTACACACCTGCGGTGCGTACGTCCTCTGTCTGTTAGGTACAGAGTGTATTCCCGTTATTGCGAACTAGGAGATACGGGATGTACGTCAAATTTGGGCTATCGAACCAGCAACAATCTCGTTCTACCATGTATTACTGTGAGTCGTTGTCGAAGCTGTTCGCTGATTCATCCTCGCGAAGTTCGTGCGGTTCCAACACGGAACTGCCGCGGTACTGTCGCGGCAATGTCGCGGCGTCGTCGACTCTCAAGACACTGCAACAAAATCTCCGCGGCACAGTAATAATCACGGAGCTGCTGCGGGACTACCGTGGAACCATCGCGGCACAGTCGAGGGTCGAGGGAATTTCTCTGTCAGTTCTTTCTTAATCAATATTTTTCTAAAAAAGACAGAATGAACCATTTTTCGGGGATTTTTTTACACTATGCGCATCTAGTGGCTCATAACGTGGCATGCGAGTGCGTAATTTCACCAATGTGTGGTCTCTTACCTAAAAATGGTCAAATGAAAAGCTCGCGCTTAGCTGCAGTTTACCGCGAACTTACCGCCAGTGAACTCGCGTTTTTTTAACCCATTTACTACCACCTCAGATGAGCCAAAACCCCGGACAACGGTTGAGCAAACAACGGATAATCGGCTCACCCCTAGTGCCTACATGGCCGCGACATTGAAAATATGTACATTGAAAATTTCTTCAAGTACTGCTCAGGACAGTGCTATTTTGAAGCCAAACATTAAGCCCTACCTTCGATGTAGAAACACTTCATCACTGAAGTGCTGAGGTGTTCCATATCGAGTGAGGTCCGGGTCATGTGTGGGTGTAATACTCTTTATCAGTTACAAATTACGATTTACGATTAAAGAATGACGAGTAATATGAAAAATTACGATTTACGATTTACGAAATTACAAAATTCAGTTACGCACAGCCCTGATCCGTACTTACTATACTTCGGCGACTCGAAAATTTTTTCCAATAATCGAGTTTTCGACTAAGTCGATTTTTGGAAATTTCGAATAATCGAGTTTTCGACTAACTCGATTTTTCAAAATTCCGAATAATCGAGTAGTCGAATTGGCTCGATTTTTCAATAGTCGAATGGTCAAATTTTCGACTTACTCAATTTTTCCAATTTTCAAGAGTTGAGTTTCTGGAGCACCTTATCTCGACTATTTTGAGCATACCACATTCTACTGCTTCGAGACATTGATTAAAAGTATATCTGGAAATGAAAAAAAGCCATCTTCACACAGTAAGATGGCCGGAACCAATACTCATGTACTAATGTTGATTAACAATAATCGGGGGTGTGTATACAAGTCTGTTGGTACCTGCTCGTTGGTGCCCCTGCTTCTACTGAACCCAGCAGACGTTTGAGTGTACACAGGGAACGTTCGAGCGATATAGCGTGCACAACTATATCGCGAAAGTATCCACACATTGCATAAAAGGTGTCGCCGTCCGGCACACTAAGGCCTCTGGTCCATAACACCTTAGGATCCGTACCTAGGGAGTCATGGAGTCTTTGGCCACAAGCCACAATTTCGCCACCCTGAACTGTCGATCGCTGTCGGGTGATATCCAAAAAACTGCGCTATCCAGACTTCTGAGCTATTTCCATGCACCGTTTGCTGCTTTGCAGGAAACCCGCCTCAAGGATAGACCCGTCATCAGCGTCGGAGAGTACACCATCTACTGCGGTAACGCTGACGATAGGAGAGTGGGAGGCTGTGCAATAGCTGTAAGGAAGGATTTCAATGGTATGGTCAAGGAGTTCGGCTCAACGTCGTGTCGGAATGCATTCGTACGACTGCGGGATCACAGAGGATTCAATCTGTGGATAGTGAGTGCTCATGCGCCCACTGAAACCGCCGAAGACAATTCGAAGGATGCGTTTTATGAGGAACTCAATACGTTGCTTGTCAACATGCTGTTGTCGTGGGGATTGACGCAAATGCGAAGATGGGACTTGATCAGGAATCCGAAGTACTCGGTAAATGGTTCTACCCAGTGGAGCAAACATCGGACAATGGCTACCGCCTTGTCGACTTTTGTGAACGCAGTGGTCTGATTATTGCATCGACATTCAAGAGGAATCATCGCCGCCATCAGCTTACGTGGCAGGGACCAACCCGGCTATCTCCAGAAGAGCAGCGGAAGCGGAAGATGACAACTTTGAAACTACAGCTTGACTATGTCCTGACGAGGAATATTCCAGTATCGGACATTCGAAGATCTAGAGCTGTGTGGGATGTCGCATTCGATTCGGATCACCGTCCTGTTCTGTTGAACTTCACTGCGAGGATTCATAAGAGAGGAAGCGAGGGGCTCAGCCTCTCCAGAGGATTGACATGACAAGTCTCAGAGATGAAGAGTGCAAGGAATTTCCGACACCGCGTTTCTATTCACATCGGAGTACGGACTAAGAAGAAACTTTGCGACGCGGATTCTTTTGTCAAGTGCATCCAGGACGCTTCGAAAGAGGCACTCCCGGTTGTACAGCCTAAGAAGAAGTTCGCCTACGTCTCAGAAGAAACAACATCTACCTACAACAGAGTATGTGCTCTCCGAACTGCAGGAAACTTCGTGGAGGAGAAGCGTCTGAGGAGGAAGTTGCGTCGGCAGCTTCAAAGTGACCGCGAACGAGTGGACGTGTAGAGCTAAGGAGTTCGAGAAGGCTTGGGAGGAGAAGAATCCGAAGAAAGCCTACACGTTGCTGCGACAGTATAGCGGGAGAAGATGAAGAGATGTTCTCCTGTCTTGAACACTACCAATGGAGTTGCAGTTGGTGATGCGACGCTGCCAATATGGAAGGATTACTTCAGTTCACTACTGAATCGTCCAGCGCCATCAGTACCTGAGCTCCCGCATGTTCAGAGAGCACATTACGATGTCAGTGAGGAACCGCCGACTGAGTCTGAAGTTTTTGGATTGTGTCCGGAAAATGAAGAATGGAAAGGCAGGTGGAGATGACAACATCACTGCTGAAATGCTGAAAGCTCTTCCTCCGTCTGGGATTCGTGAAATGACCAACACCATCCGTGCCATATGGATGAGCGAACGGATACCCGATTCGTGGCGACATGCGATCATCGTACCTCTTCACAAGAAGCTATCCGTCACGGATCCTAAGAACTACAGAGGAATCTCTCTACTTCGTGTCATGTACAAGGTTTTAGAACGTATCATTCTCGAGCGACTTATCAAACATCGTGAAGGAACGACCAGAGATGAGCAAGCCGGTTTTCGACCTGGAAGATCGACCATCGACCAAGTGTTCGTCGTGAGAAGAGTAATTGAATCGTGGCAGCGGTTTTCCGAAGCCATTACAGCTTGCTTTTTCGACCTTGAAGCCGCGTTCGACTCTCCTCATCGTGATCGATTGCTCAATGCTCTGCGAGCAGATGGAGTGCCGGAAAAGTATGTTCGGTTAATCGAGGACATGAACAAAGGAACAACAGCAGCAGTTCGTACACCCGTCGGATTTACGTCAGCTTTCGAGGTGAAAACAGGAGTAAGGCAAGGAGCCGTTGCAGGACCTTTTCTTTTCAACTTCGCCGTTGATGACATCATGCGTAGAGTTGCAGAACAGTTTCCTGCGGATGTGATCCTAACACCATCAGGACGCTCCCTTGTCGACCTGGAGTACGCCGACGACATTGTGTTATTCGCTGAAAACAACGCAAAACTGCAAAGGATTGTGAACCTCGTTTCGAAGTATGCCGCAGCCTATGGACTTCGTCTTCGTCCCGACAAATGCAAGCAGATGTGGGTCTCTCAGAGGCCTTCAACTGGAGTTTGTGTGGACGGGCAACGTATCGAACTGGTGGACGATTTCTGTTATTTGGGCTGTTTGCTGAAGAACGATGGTAGTTATGCAGCGGATATTCGACAACGATGTGCGAAAGCTACGTCTGCATTCAAGTCTCTAACCAAGTGTTTGTGGTCTACCACCATCGCGAAGGAAGTCAAGTTGCGCGTCTACCTATCCGCTATTCGCCCTATCATGATGTACGGATCGGAGACGTGGGCAGAACCGAAAACGCAGATGGAAAGGTTGGATTGCACGGAGAGGAAGCTTTTTAGGCGTTTGCTTGGATATTTCTGGCCGCGTGTATGCCATAACGAAGACCTTTACAAGGAAATCGACGCAGTACATCAACGCTTGACACGAGGGAGGTGCCAGCATCTCCTAACGCCATCTCAAGCAGCAATGGAAAGTCGACTTCGACTGCTCGGGCATATACTAAGAAGAACGCCGGATCTTCTCGTACAACACGCTTTAAAAATGCTTCCAAATCCTGTCTGGAAACGGCCACCTGGGCGTAGGCGAAAGTTCTGGACGGATGTGGTTAAAGAGGATTTGAAGTCACTCGGCATCGAAAGACAGTTCAGGCGCGATGTTTCGTTTCGCAGGAAATGGAGTAGTGACAGCTGGATGGAATGTGTTCAAATTGTGGCTGAAGACCGTGAAAAATGGACACGGCTGACTACTAGGACGGCACACCTCGGTGAAGATGCGGAATGACCGCGTCAGGCGAAAGCCAACCGATTAAGTCAAGTAAGTCAAACAATAATCATCGACCAAATTTCAAAAGCTTCAGAAAACCAAACAAATTGCACTGTAGGAGAGAAATACGGTTCAGGGCAAATCGTAGTCTACTTCTAGATCATTCAAAGTCATAGTGGAATCTCCGTCATCATATTCAGCCTGTTCGGCTAGACTTCAGCCGTTTTCTTTGTCTTTTTAGCCTTCATGACCTTTTTCGTTTTCTTGTCCGATTTCGGAGAGTGCAGCCCCTCTTCCGTATCTGCGAAGCTGTGTTTCTGTTGCCACAAAACAAGCTGTTTGTTTTTGGATCTACCACCTTTTTCTAAGAGAAAGGAGGATAAAGCCAAGCATCAAAATCAAAGAAAATCAAATGTTTTGGTTGCACTGCGACGTTCCTCTGGTCCCAATGCATTCAACCCTCATGCAAGCCTCTTTTCTCGAGCAAGGTGAAATAATTGACCATCATTTATCAATTTCCAGGCTATCGCGACCGTCTTGTTATCTCTGATGAGTTTATCGGTATGCTCACACCTGAGGATTGAGGATTTTTGGCGTAAATCAATGCAGGCAATAAGTGAAAAAGATGGTCGTGAGCCGTACGAGAACATTCGAGAACTATGAGCAAATAATAACTGGTGGCAAATGAGGTGCATGGTCTGTAACTGTATTTGGAATCAGTTTAACTGACGGAGAATTCCTCTGACTCGAAAAAGTCGACTATCGAATTTATTAGACTGTTTGGGTCTATCGAATAATCGAGTCCTCGACTAAGTCGATTTTTCAAAATTTCGAATAATCGAGTGGTCGAATGACTCGATGTTGACTGTTTCAGCCAATACCAATACTCGATGATTCGACTCGACATAAGTATACAAAGTACTTACATATGTACCGCCTCGTTTGTCGGCTCATGAAGAGTAATCAAAAGTCGATGATCCCGTGTAAATATGAAATCATTTCTAGTGAAAAAAGTAAGCTCAATCATGATTCATGAAATGTTCATCAAAAGACCAGCAGAGCCACCCTTGCTGAAAAAAAGCAAATTCCATACCCTAACTCATAATTCCAAAAACCGATACTTCTGAAAGAAGCTTCGAGACAAATTATTCGACGGTTGAAGGCAGGGTTGGCGACAAAAGCGGTTGTTGAGTTCCATCTATGAGAGAATAGATCTGGCCATCACAAAACAGGAAAAAAGTGAAAGCTGCAGATAAAAATGCACAAAAAGACTAATTGTTGTATGGTGCCCGCCCCCAACCGATTTTTAAAAAATGTTTTTTTCTGGCTCAACTAGTGTGGCTGACAATGTTTTAAATCTCAGTTGCCTCCACATAAAATCATGCCTGCTTAAAAATCGATCTAGGGCTCGAAAAGGAGGAGTTTCAAACCGGTCATCACTTTCAGCATGGGATGTAACTCGACGAATAGGTAACTTCGGGAACTTTAGTTTTTCATCTAGATTGAAAGACAAACCCCTCTTCCCCTGTAAAGTGCAAGATCACGACCCTCCTAAGTTAGGAAACCATGGGCCTTGCTTTTTTGAATGAGTACTGACTCAGCCTCTAGGAGGGGGGGTCGCTTAGTTTGGCCGATATTTCCGCTCCAAAGGGCAGCACGTGCTGCTTTCTAGTCGAATACCTCGTCGAACTGAGAGGCTCCTGGATCAAGTGGTTTCAAAGCGGCCACGTGACGCTATGAGGGGAAATTTGGCCGCACCCACCGTCGTCAACGCGGGGGTGATAGTCGTAGTGTATTCCTGAGCAAGGAAAAGGGGGATGAACGCCGCTCCTGAACGGACGAACGTGGAAGGGGCGAAGCGCGCGGTTGGAAGGAACACGAAGTTTCCCCGTCTCTCTTGCGGGTGAAATACACTACGACCATCACCCTCAACGCAGCAGCACGTACTCGGAGCGCAATCGAATTTCGCTTGCACCAAACACCTCAAAATAGGTGTGGAGAAGGGGTGGGACGATGATCTAATGCCTTATAGGCATGTAAGTGAAATTTTCCCCCGAAAAAAAGAGGATTTTGCCGTTACGTCACGGACTTTCATATGTACGTGAGCAAGAACATTGGGAAGTAGTATATGATTTAATCATGAATTCTGCCCTAAGAGTTTTTTTTTGTGGGATCATAGCTTTGTTCGTAGTAGGTTTTTAGCGATTTCGAAAACTCGACTCTGATACCTTTTTAGGGAGCAAGTACAGCTTTTCATGTATTATACATAGTTCTGGCTAGTTTTCCCAATTTCTTCGTCATTTCAGCCCTAGCCGGGGTACCGATTAATCGTTTCACCAAATAATTCCGGAATTGAAGATGATGCCTTCGGATGCTCTTTTCAAATGTCTTCAAACCGGTTCTCCTTCAAGGCTGGAGTTTCGAAGTTCCACTGCCGTTTCAGTTTTCTAGGAGGGCTCATGTACTGGAAGAACACTAGGAAATTGTGGTGAGCGCGAAGCGCTCACCAGATTTGGCTTTGATTCGCCATCGCGCAACGCCCTGATCTCAGTATCAGGGTCCAGAGTAAACGTAGGAAGACCGTTCTTTTTGCATTTGATATACTTTAGAAAGGAGAATAAGTGTTCAAAAAATGTTCCGGAATGGTGACCTGAGATTCGAGAAAAAGTGTCAAAACCACGTCATTTTGGTCGAAAAAATGTTCATCTCCTTTTCTTTTTTCAGTTGGCGTTCACGATCTTGTTGGAACACTTATCGTTGAGCTAGAGAGCTCATTTTTGGCCAGGAAGCTGGTTTTGTTTGCACCTAGCTCCTGTCAAATTTTGGAGTTGGTAGCTCAATTTTTGCGGAACCTCAAAATTGAGGGTCAAGAAAGACAAAAACACGTAAACATGTTATTATAAACCATCCGACGTTTACTTATTCGTAAAAATGAACTAGTGAAATAAACACCGTTACTGAGAGACTTTTGCTCAGGATTTGACGGGGCAACGCTTCAATCAATACGGCGGGATCTCGGAAGTACTTTTTGGAACGCCTAACGGTTTGACTCAGAAGTGCGCCACAGAACGCCGTAGATAATGTGCGGGACCCCAGCAGAAGTGCGAAAGACGCCGTAGAAAGTGTGCGAGACCCAGGTGGGAGTGCGCCGAACGCCGTAGAAAGTGTGCGGGACCCAAATGGGTGTGCGCAGAACGCCCTAGAAAGTGTGTGGAACCCAAATGAGAGTGCGCTGGACGCCGTCGAAAGTGTGCGGGACCCAAACGAGAGTGCGCCGGACGCCGTAGAAAGTGTACGGGACCTAAATGGGTGTGCGCAGAACGCCCTAGAAACTGTGCGGGACCCAATGAGAGTGCGCCGGACGCCGTAGAAAGTGTGCGGGACCCAAATGGGTGTGCACAAAACGCTCTAGAAAGTGTGTGGAACCTAAATGAGAGTGCGCCGGACGCCGTAGAAAGTGTTTGGGACCCAATGAGAGTGCGCCGGACGCCGTAGAAAGTGTGCGAGACCCAAATGAGAGTGCGCCGGACGCCGTAGAAAGTGTGCGGTGACCCTAGTGAAAGTGCGCCGGACGCCGTAGAAAGTGTGCGGGACCCAAATGAGAGTGCGCCGGACGCCGTAGAAAGTGTGCGGTGACAAAGTGAAAGTGCGCAAGACGCCGTAGAAAGTGAGCGGGACCCAAATGAGAGAGCGTCGGACGCCGTAGAAAGTGTGCGGGACCCAAACGAGAGAGCGCCGGACGCCGTAGAAAGTGTACGGGTCCCAAATGGGGGTGCGCAGCACGGCCTAGCAACTGTGCGGGACCCAATGAGAGTGCGCCGGACGCCGTAGAAAGTGTGCGGGACCCAAATGGGTGTGCACAAAACGCTCTAGAAAGTGTGTGGAACCTAAATGAGAGTGCGCCGGACGCCGTAGAAAGTGTTTGGGACCCAATGAGAGTGCGCCGGACGCCGTAGAAAGTGTGCGGGACCCAAATGAGAGTGCGCCGGACGCCGTAGAAAGTGTGCGGTGACAAAGTGAAAGTGCGCAAGACGCCGTAGAAAGTGAGCGGGACTCAAATGAGAGCGTCGGACGCCGTAGAAAGTGTGCGGGACCCAAGTGGGAGTGCGCCGGACGCCGTAGAAAGTGTACGGGACCCAAATGGGTGTGCGCAGAACGCCCTAGAAAGGGTGTGGAACCCAAATGAGAGTGCGTCTGACGCCGTCGAAAGTGTGCGGGGCCCAAATGGGTGTGCACAAAACGCTCTAGAAAGTGTGTGGAACCCAAATGAGAGTGCGCCGGACGCCGTAGAAAGTGTGCGGGACCCAATGAGAGTGCGCCGGACGCCGTAGAAAGTGTGCGGGACCCAAATGAGAGTGCGCCGGACGCCGTAGAAAGTGTGCGCGACCCTAGTGGGAGTACGCCGGACGCCGTAGAAAGTGTGCGGGACCCAAATGGGTGTGCGCAGAACGCCCTAGAAAGTGTGTGGAACCCAAATGAGAGTGCGCCGGACGCCGTCGAAAGTGTGCGGGACCCAAACGAGAGTGCGCCGGACGCCGTAGAAAGTGTGCGCGACCCTAGTGGGAGTGCGCCGGACGCCGTAGAAAGTGTACGGGACCCAAATGGGTGTGCGCAGAACGCCCTAGAAAGTGTGTGGAACCCAAATGAGAGTGCGTCTGACGCCGTCGAAAGTGTGCGGGACCCAATGAGAGTGCGCCGGACGCCGTAGAAAGTGTGCGGGACCCAAATGAGAGTGCGCCGGACGCCGTCGAAAGTGTGCGGGACCCAAATGAGAGTGCGCCGGACGCCGTAGAAAGTGTGCGGGACCCACGTGGGAGTGCGCCGGACGCCGTATAAAGTGTGCGGTACCCAAATGAGAGTGCGCCGGACGCCGTAGAAAGTGTTCGGGACCCAATGAGAGTGCGCCGGACGCCGTAGAAATTGTGCGGGACCCAAATGAGAGTGCGCCGGACGCCGTCGAAAGTGTGCGGGACCCAAATGAGAGTGCGCCGGACGCCGTAGAACGTGCGGGACCCACGTGGGAGTGCGCCGGACGCCGTATAAAGTGTGCGGTACCCAAATGAGAGTGCGCCGGACGCCGTAGAAAGTGTTCGGGACCCAATGAGAGTGCGCCTGACGCCGTAGAAAGTGTGCGGGACCCAAATGAGAGTGCGCCGGACGCCGTAGAAAGTGTGCGCGACCCTAGTGGGAGTGCGCCGGACGCCGTAGAAAGTGTGCGGGGCTCAAATGGGTGTGCACAAAACGCTCTAGAAAGTGTGTGGAACCCAAATGAGAGTGCGCCGGACGCCGTAGAAAGTGTGCGCGACCCTAGTGGGAGTGCGCCGGACGCCGTAGAAAGTGTACGGGACCCAAATGGGTGTGCGCAGAACGCCCTAGAAAGTGTGTGGAACCCAAATGAGAGTGCGTCTGACGCCGTCGAAAGTGTGCGGGGCCCAAATGGGTGTGCACAAAACGCTCTAGAAAGTGTGTGGAACCCAAATGAGAGTGCGCCGGACGCCGTAGAAAGTGTGCGGGACCCAATGAGAGTGCGCCGGACGCCGTAGAAAGTGTGCGGGACCCAAATGGGTGTGCACAAAACGCTCTAGAAAGTGTGTGGAACCTAAATGAGAGTGCGCCGGACGCCGTAGAAAGTGTTCGGGACCCAATGAGAGTGCGCCGGACGCCGTAGAAAGTGTGCGGGACCCAAATGAGAGTGCGCCGGACGCCGTCGAAAGTGTGCGGGACCCAAATGAGAGTGCGCCGGACGCCGTAGAAAGTGTGCGGGACCCACGTGGAAGTGCGCCGGACGCCGTATAAAGTGTGCGGTACCCAAATGAGAGTGCGCCGGACGCCGTAGAAAGTGTTCGGGACCCAATGAGAGTGCGCCGGACGCCGTAGAAATTGTGCGGGACCCAAATGAGAGTGCGCCGGACGCCGTCGAAAGTGTGCGGGACCCAAATGAGAGTGCGCCGGACGCCGTAGAAAGTGTGCGGGACCCACGTGGGAGTGCGCCGGACGCCGTATAAAGTGTGCGGTACCCAAATGAGAGTGCGCCGGACGCCGTAGAAAGTGTTCGGGACCCAATGAGAGTGCGCCTGACGCCGTAGAAAGTGTGCGGGACCCAAATGAGAGTGCGCCGGACGCCGTAGAAAGTGTGCGCGACCCTAGTGGGAGTGCGCCGGACGCCGTAGAAAGTGTGCGGGACCCAAATGGGTGTGCGCAGAACGCCCTAGAAAGTGTGTGGAACCCAAATGAGAGTGCGCCGGACGCCGTCGAAAGTGTGCGGGACCCAAACGAGAGTGCGCCGGACGCCGTAGAAAGTGTGCGCGACCCTAGTGGGAGTGCGCCGGACGCCGTAGAAAGTGTACGGGACCCAAATGGGTGTGCGCAGAACGCCCTAGAAAGTGTGTGGAACCCAAATGAGAGTGCGTCTGACGCCGTCGAAAGTGTGCGGGGCCCAAATGGGTGTGCACAAAACGCTCTAGAAAGTGTGTGGAACCCAAATGAGAGTGCGCCGGACGCCGTAGAAAGTGTGCGGGACCCAATGAGAGTGCGCCGGACGCCGTAGAAAGTGTGCGGGACCCAAATGAGAGTGCGCCGGACGCCGTCGAAAGTGTGCGGGACCCAAATGAGAGTGCGCCGGACGCCGTAGAAAGGGTGCGGGACCCACGTGGGAGTGCGCCGGACGCCGTATAAAGTGTGCGGTACCCAAATGAGAGTGCGCCGGACGCCGTAGAAAGTGTGCGGTGACAAAGTGAAAGTGCGCAAGACGCCGTAGAAAGTGAGCGGGACTCAAATGAGAGAGCGTCGGACGCCGTAGAAAGTGTGCGGGACCCAAGTGGGAGTGCGCCGGACGCCGTAGAAAGTGTGCGGGACCCAAATGGGTGTGCACAAAACGCTCTAGAAAGTGTGTGGAACCCAAATGAGAGTGCGCCGGACGCCGTAGAAAAAGTGCGCGACCCTAGTGGGAGTGCGCAGAACGCCCTAGAAAGTGTGTGGGACCCAAATGAGAGTGCGCCGGACGCCGTCGAAAGTGTGCGGGACCCAAATGAGAGTGCGCCGGACGCCGTCGAAAGTGTGCGGGACCCAAATGAGAGTGCGCCGGACGCCGTAGAAAGTGTGCTGGACCCACGTGGGAGTGCGCCGGACGCCGTAGAAAGTGTGCGGGACCCAAATGGGTGTGCACAAAACGCTCTAGAAAGTGTGTGGAACCCAAGTGAGAGTGCGCAGAACGCCCTAGAAAGTGTGTGGAACCCAAATGAGAGTGCGCCTGACGCCGTCGAAAGTGTGCGGGGCCCAAATGGGTGTGCACAAAACGCTCTAGAAAGTGTGCGCGACCCTAATGGGAGTGCGCCGGACGCCGTAGAAAGTGTACGGGACCCAAATGGGTGTGCGCAGAACGCCCTAGAAAGTGTGTGGAACCCAAATGAGAGTGCGCCTGACGCCGTCGAAAGTGTGCGGGGCCCAAATGGGTGTGCACAAAACGCTCTAGAAAGTGTGTGGAACCCAAATGAGAGTGCGCCGGACGCCGTAGAAAGTGTGCGGGACCCAATGAGAGTGCGCCGGACACCGTAGAAAGTGTGCGGGACCCAAATGGGTGTGCACAAAACGCTCTAGAAAGTGTGTGGAACCCAAATGAGAGTGCGCCGGACGCCGTAGAAAGTGTGCGGGACCCAATGAGAGTGCGCCGGACGCCGTAGAAAGTGTGTGGGACCCAAATGAGAGTGCGCCGGACGCCGTCGAAAGTGTGCGGGACCCAAATGAGAGTGCGCCGGACGCCGTAGAAAGTGTGCGGGACCCACGTCGGAGTGCGCCGGACGCCGTATAAAGTGTGCGGTACCCAAATGAGAGTGCGCCGGACGCCGTAGAAAGTGTGCGGTGACAATGTGAAAGTGCGCAAGACGCCGTAGAAAGTGAGCGGGACTCAAATGAGAGAGCGTCGGACGCCGTAGAAAGTGTGCGGGACCCAAGTGGGAGTGCGCCGGACGCCGTAGAAAGTGTGCGGGACCCGAATGGGTGTGCACAAAACGCTCTAGAAAGTGTGTGGAACCCAAATGAGAGTGCGCCGGACGCCGTAGAAAGTGTGCGGGACCCAATGACAGTGCGCCGGACGCCGTAGAAAGTGTGCGGGACCCAAATGAGAGTACGCCGGACGCCGTAGAAAGTGTGCGCGAACCTAGTGGGAGTGCGCAGAACGCCCTAGAAAGTGTGTGGAACCCAAATGAGAGTGCGCCAGACGCCGTCGAAAGTGTGCGGGACCCAAATAGGAGTGCGCCGGACGCCGTAGAAAGTGTGCGGGACCCACGTGGGAGTGCGCCGGACGCCGTAGAAAGTGTGCGGTGACAAAGTGAAAGTGCGCAAGACGCCGTAGAAAGTGTGCGGGACCCAAATGGGTGTGCACAGAACTCCCTAGAAAGTGTTTTGAACCCAAATAAGAGTGCGCCGAACGCCGTAGAAAATGGGCGGGACCCAAAGGGGAGTGCGCAGCACGCCCTAGAAAGTGTGTGGAACCCAAATGAGAGTGCGCCGGACGCCGTCGAAAGTGTGCGGGACCCGGGTGGGAGTGCGCCGGACGCCGTAGAAAGTGTGCTGGACCCACGTGGAAGTGCGCCGGACGCCGTATAAAGTGTGCGGTACCCAAATGAGAGTGCGCCGGACGCCGTAGAAAGTGTGCGGTGACCAAGTGAAAGTGCGCAAGACGCCGTAGAAAGTGTGTGGGAAACAAATGAGTATGCGCCGGACGCCGTAGAAAGTGTGCGGGACTCAGGTGGGAGTGCGCCGGACGCCGTAGAAAGTGTGCGGGACCCAAATGGGTGTGCGCAAAACGTCCTAGAAAGTGTGTGGAACCCAAATGAGAGTGCGCCGGACGCCGTACAAAGTGTGCGGGACCCAAATGAGAGTGCGCCGGACGCCGCAGAAAGTGTGCGGGGACCCAAATGAGAGTGCGCCGGACGCCGTAGAAAGTGTGCGCGAACCAAATGGGAGTGCGCAGAACGCCCTAGAAAGTGTGTGGAACCCAAATGAGAGTGCGCCGGACGCCGTCGAAAGTGTGCGGGACCCAAATGAGAGTGCGCCGGACGCCGTAGAAAGTGTGTGGGACCCAAATGAGAGTGCGCCGGACGCCGTAGGAAGTGTGCGGTGACCAAGTGAAGGTGCACAAGACGCCGTAGAAAGTGTGTGGGACCCAAATGAGAGTGCACCGGACGCCGTAGAAAGTGTGTGGGACCCAAATAAGAATGCACCGGACGCCGTATAAAGTGCGGGACCCAAATGAGAGTGCGCCGAACGCCGTAGAAAGTGTGCGGAACCCAAATGAGAGTGCGCCGAACGCCGTAGAAAGTGTGTGGGGCCCAAATGAGAGTGCGCCGGACGCCGTAGAAAGTGTGTGGAACCCAAATGAGAGTGCACCGAACGCCGTAGAAAGTGCGGGACCCAAATGAGAGTGCGCCGAACGCCGTAGAAAGTGTGCGGAACCCAAGTGGGAGTGCGCCGGACGCCGGATAAAGCATACGCGACCCAAATGGGAGTGCGCCGGACGCCGTAGAAAGTGTGCGGGACCCAAATGAGAGTGCGCCGGACGCCGTAGAAAGTGTGGGGGACCAAATGAGAGTGCGCCGGACGCCGGAGAAAGTGTGCGGGACCCAAATGAGAGTGCGCCGGACGCCGTAGAAAGTGTGCGGGATCCAAATGAGAGTGCGCCGGACGCCGTAGAAAGTGTGCGGGACCCAAACGAGAGTGCGCCGGACTCCGTAGAAAGTGTGCGGGACCCAAATAAATGTACGCCGGACTCCGTAGAAAGTGGCGGGACTCAAATGGGTGTGCGCAGAACGCCCTAGAAAGTGTGCGGAACCCAAGTGGGAGCGCGCGTGACGCCGTAGAAAGTGTGCGGGACCCAATGAGAGTGCGCCGGACGCCGTAGAAAGTGTGCGGGACCCAAATGAGAGTGCGCCGGACGCCGTAGAAAGTGTGCTGGACCCAAATGGGTGTGCGCAGAACGCCCTAGAAAGTGTGTGGGACCCAAACGAGAGTGCGCCGGACTCCGTAGAAAGTGTGCGGGACCCAAATGGGTGTGCGCAGAACGCCCTAGAAAGTGTGTGGAACTCAAATGAGAGTGCGCCGGACGCCGTAGAAAGTGTGCGCGACCCAAATGAGAGTGCGCCGGACGCCGTAGAAAGTGTGCGGGACCCACGTGAGAGTGCGCAGAACGCCGTAGTAAGTGTGTGGGACCCAAATAACAGTGCGCCGGATGCCGTAGAAAGTGTGCGGTGACAAAGTGAAAGTGCGCAAGACGCCGTAGAAAGTGTGCGGGACCCAAATGAGAGCGCCGGACGCCGTAGAAAGTGTGCGGGACCCAAATGAGAGTGCGCCGGACGCCGTAGAAAGTGTGCGGGACCCAAATGAGAGTGCGCCGGACGCCGTAGAAAGTGTGCGGGACCCAATGAGAGTGCGCCGGACGCCGTAGAAAGTGTGCGGGACCAAATGAGAGTGCGCCAGACGCCGTCGATAGTGTGCGGGACCCACGTGGGAGTGCGCCGGACGCCGTAAAAAGTGTGCGGGACCCAAATGAGAGTGCGTCGGACGCCGTAGAAAGTGTGCGGGACCCAAATGAGAGTGCGCCGGACGCCGTCGAAAGTGTGCGGGACCCAAATGAGAGTGCGCCAGACGCCGTCGATAGTGTGCGGGACCCACGTGGGAGTGCGCCGGACGCCGTAAAAAGTGTGCGGGACCCAAATGAGAGTGCGTCGGACGCCGTAGAAAGTGTGCGGGACCCAAATGAGAGTCCGCGGGGCGCCGTTGAAAGTGTGCCGGACCCAAATGAGAGTGCGCCGGACGCCGTAGAAAGTGTGCGAGACCCAAATGAGAGTGCTCCGTATGCCGTAGAAATTGTGCGGGACCCAAATGAGAGTGCGCCGGACGCCGTAGAAAGTGTACGGGACCCAAGTGGGAGTGCGCCGGACGCCGTAGAAAGTGTGCGGGACCCAAATGAGAGTGCGCCGGACGCCGAAGAAATTGTGCGGGACCCAAATGAGAGTGCGCCGGACGCCGTAGAAAGTGTACGGGACCCAAATGAGAGTGCGCCGGACGCCGTAGAAGGTGTACGGGACAAAGTGAGTGCGCCGGACGCCGTAGAAAGTGTGTGGAACCCAAATAACAGTGCGCCGGACGCCGTAGAAACTGTGTGGGACCCAAGTGAGAGTGCGCAGGACGCCGTAGAAAGTGTGTGGGACCCGAATGGGTGTGCACAAAACGCTCTAGAAAGTGTGTGGAACCCAAATGAGAGTGCGCCGGACGCCGTAGAAAGTGTGCGGGACCCAATGAGAGTGCGCCGGACGCCGTAGAAAGTGTGCGGGACCCAAATGAGAGTACGCCGGACGCCGTAGAAAGTGTGCGCGACCCTAGTGGGAGTGCGCAGAACGCCCTAGAAAGTGTGTGAGACCCAAATGAGAGTGCGCCGGACGCCGTAGAAAGTGTGCGTAACCCGAATGTGTGTGCGCAGAACGCCCTAGAAAGTGTGTGGAACCCAAATGAGAGTGCGCCGGACGCCGTAGAAAGTGTGCGGGACCCAAATGAGAGTGCGCCGGACGCCGTAGAAAGTGTGCGGGACCCACGTGGGAGTGCGCCGGACGCCGTATAAAGTGTGCGGGACCCAAATGAGAGTGCGCCGGACGCCGTAGAAAGTGTGCGGTGACAAAGTGAAAGTGCGCAAGACGCCGTAGAAAGTGAGCGGGACCCAAATGAGAGAGCGTCGGACGCCGTAGAAAGTGTGCGGGACCCAAGTGGGAGTGCGCCGGACGCCGTAGAAAGTGTGCGGGACCCAAATGGGAGTGCGCCGGACGCCGTAGAAAGTGTGCAGGACTTAAGTGAGAGCGCGCCGGACGCCGTAGAAAAAGTGCGCGACCCTAGTGGGAGTGCGCCGGACGCCGTCGAAAGTGTGCGGGACCCAAATGAGAGTGGGCCGGACGCCGTAGAAAGTGTTCGGGACCCAATGAGAGTGCGCCGGACGCCGTAGAAATTGTGCGGGACCCAAATGGGAGTGCGCCGGACGCCGTAGAAAGTGTGCAGGACTTAAGTGAGAGCGCGCCGGACGCCTAGAAAGTGTGCGGGACCCACGTGGGAGTGCGCCGGACGCCGTATAAAGTGTGCGGTACCCAAATGAGAGTGCGCCGGACGCCGTAGAAAGTGTTCGGGACCCAATGAGAGTGCGCCGGACGCCGTAGAAATTGTGCGGGACCCAAATGAGAGTGCGCCGGACGCCGTAGAAAGTGTGCGGGACCCACGTGGGAGTGCGCCGGACGCCGTAGAAAGTGTGCGGGACCCAAATGGGTGTGCGCAAAACGCCCTAGAAAGTGTGTGGAACCCAAATGAGAGTGCGCCGGACGCCGTACAAAGTGTGCGGGACCCAAATGAGAGTGCGCCGGACGCCGTAGAAAGTGTGCGGGACCCAATGAGAGTGCGCCGGACGCCGTAGAAAGTGTGCGGGACCCAAATGGGTGTGCGCAGAACGCCCTAGAAAGTGTGTGGAACCCAAATGAGAGTGCGCCGGACGCCGTCGAAAGTGTGCGGGACCCAAATGAGAGTGCGCCGGACGCCGTAGAAAGTGTGCGGGACCCAAATGAGAGTGCGCCGCACGCCGTCGAAAGTGTGCGGGACCCAAATAAGAGTGCGCCGGACGCCGAGAAAGTGTGCGGGACCCAAATGAGAGTGCGCCGGACGCCGTAGAAAGTGTGCGGGACCCACGTCGGAGTGCGCCGGACGCCGTATAAAGTGTGCGGTACCCAAATGAGAGTGCGCCGGACGCCGTAGAAAGTGTGCGGTGACAAAGTGAAAGTGCGCAAGACGCCGTAGAAAGTGAGCGGGACTCAAATGAGAGAGCGTCGGACGCCGTAGAAAGTGTGCGGGACCCAAGTGGGAGTGCGCCGGACGCCGTAGAAAGTGTGCGGGACCCAAATGGGTGTGCACAAAACGCTCTAGAAAGTGTGTGGAACCCAAATGAGAGTGCGCCGGACGCCGTAGAAAGTGTTCGGGACCCAATGAGAGTGCTCCGGACGCCGTAGAAAGTGTGCGGGACCCAAATGAGAGTGCGCCGCACGCCGTAGAAAGTGTGCGCGACCCAAATGGGAGTGCGCCGGACGCCGTAGAAAGTGTGCGGGACCCAAATGAGAGTGCGCCGGACGCCGTCGAAAGTGTGCGGAACCCAAACGAGAGTGCGCCTGACGCCGTAGAAAGTGTGCGGGACCCAAATGAGAGTGCGCCGGACGCCGTAGAAAGTGTGCGGGACCCGAATGGGTGTGCGCAGAACGCCGTAGAATGTGTGTGGGACTCAAGTGGGAGTGCGCCGGACGCCGTAGAAAGTGTGCGGGACCCAAATGGGTGTGCACAGAACGGCGTAGAAAGTGTGTGGAACTCAAATGAGAGTGCGCCGGACGCCGTAGAAAGTGTGCGGGACCCAAATCAGAGTGCGCCGGACGCCGTAGAAAGTGTGCGGGACCCAAATGAGAGTGCCGGACGCCGTAGAAAGTGTGCGGGACCCAAATGGGTGTGCGCAAAACGCTCTAGAAAGTGTGTGGAACCCAAATGAGAGTGCGCCGGACGCCGTAGAAAGTGTGCGGGACCCAAATGAGAGTGCGCCGGACGCCTTAGAAAGTGTGTCGAACCCAAATGAGAGTGTGCCGGACGCCGTCGAAAGTGTGCGGGACCCAAATGAGAGTGCGCCGGACGCTGTAGAAAGTGTGCGGGACCCACGTGGGAGTGCGCCGGACGCCGTATAAAGTGTGCGGGACCCAAATGGGAGTGCGCCGGACGCCGTAGAAAGCGTGCGGTGACAAAGTGAAAGTGCGCAAGACGCCGTAGAAAGTGAGCGGGACCCAAATGAGAGTGCGCCGGACGCCGTAGAAAATGTGCGGGACTCAAGTGGGAGTGCGCCGGACGCCGTAGAAAGTGTGTGGGACCCGAATGGGTGTGCACAAAACGCTCAGGAAAGTGTGTGGAACCCAAATGAGAGTGCGCCGGACGCCGTAGAAAGTGTGCGGGACCCAATGAGAGTGCGCCGGACGCCGTAGAAAGTGTGCGGGACCCAAATGAGAGTACGCCGGACGCCGTAGAAAGTGTGCGGGACCCAAATGGGTGTGCGCAGAACGCCCTAGAAAGTGTGTGGAACCCAAATGAGAGTGCGCCGGACGCCGTCGAAAGTGTGCGGGACCCAATGAGAGTGCGCCGGACGCCGTAGAAAGTGTGCGGGACCCAACGAGAGTGCGCCGGACGCCGTCGAAAGTGTGCGGGACCCAAATGAGAGTGCGCCGGACGCCGTAGAAACTGTGCGGGACCCACGTGGGAGTGCGCCGGACGCCGTATAAAGTGTGCGGGACCCAAATGAGAGTGCGCCGGACGCCGTAGAAAGTGTGCGGTGACAAAGTGAAAGTGCGCAAGACGCCGTAGAAAGTGAGCGGGACCCAAATGAGAGAGCGTCGGACGCCGTAGAAAGTGTGCGGGACCCAAGTGGGAGTGCGCCGGACGCCGTAGAAAGTGTGCGGGACCCAAATGGGTGTGCACAAAACGCTCTAGAAAGTGTGTGGAACCCAAATGAGAGTGCGCCGGACGCCGTAGAAAGTGTGCGGGACCCAATGAGAGTGCGCCGGACGCCGTAGAAAGTGTGCGGGACCCAAATGAGAGTACGCCGGACGCCGTAGAAAGTGTGCGCGACCCTAGTGGGAGTGCGCAGAACGCCCTAGAAAGTGTGTGGGACCCAAATGAGAGTGCGCCGGACGCCGTAGAAAGTGTGCGCGACCCAAAGAGAGTGCGCCGGAGGCCGTAGAAGGTGGGTGGACCCCAAATTAGAGGGCGCCGGACGCCGTCGAAAGTGTCCGGGACCCAAATGAGAGAGCGCCGGACGCCGTAGAAAGTGTGCGGGACCCACGTGGGAGTGCGCCGGACGCCGTATAACGTGTGCGGTACCCAAATGAGAGTGCGCCGGACGCCGTAGAAAGTGTGCGGTGACAAAGTGAAAGTGCGCAAGACGCCGTAGAAAGTGAGCGGGACCCAAATGAGAGAGCGTCGGACGCCGTAGAAAGTGTGCGGGACCCAAGTGGGAGTGCGCCGGACGCCGTAGAAAGTGTGCGGGACCCAAATGGGTGTGCACAAAACGCTCTAGAAAGTGTGTGGAACCCAAATGAGAGTGCGCCGGACGCCGTAGAAAGTGTGCGGGACCCAAATGAGAGTGCGCCGGACGCCGTCGAAAGTGTGCGGGACCCAAATGAGAGTGCGCCGGACGCCGTAGAAAGTGTGCGGGACCCACGTGGGAGTGCGCCGGACGCCGTAGAAAGTGTGCGGGACCCAATGAGAGTGCGCCGGACGCCGTAGAAAGTGTGCGGGACCCAAACGAGAGTGCGCCGGACGCCGTATAAAGTGTGCGGGACCCAAATGAGAGTGCGCCGGACGCCGTCGAAAGTGTGCGGGACCCAAATGAGAGTGCGCCGGACGCCGTAGAAAGTGTGCGGGACCCACGTGGGAGTGCGCAGAACGCCGTAGAAAGTGTGCGGGACCCACGTGAGAGTGCGCAGAACGCCGTAGTAAGTGTGTGGGACCCAAATAACAGTGCGCCGGATGCCGTAGAAAGTGTGCGGGACCCAAATGAGAGTGCGCCACACGCCCTAGAAAGTGTGTGGAACTCAAATGAGAGTGCGCGTGACGCCGTAGAAGGTGTGCGGGACCCAAATGGATGTGCGCAGAACGCCCTAGAAAGTGTGTGAGACCCAAACGAGAGTGCGCCGGACTCCGTAGAAAGTGGCGGGACCCAAATGGGTGTGCGCCGGACGCCGAGGAAAGGGTGCCGGCCCCACGTGGGAGTGCGCCGGACGCCGTATAAAGTGTGCGGTACCCAAATGAGAGTGCGCCGGACGCCGTAGAAAGTGTGCGGTGACAAAGTGAAAGTGCGCAAGACGCCGTAGAAAGTGTGCGGGACCCAAATGAGAGTGCGCCGGACGCCGTAGAAAGTGTGCGGGACCCAAGTGGGAGTGCGCCGGACGCCGTAGAAAGTGTGCGGGACCCAAATGGGTGTGCACAAAACGCTCTAGAAAGTGTGTGGAACCCAAATGAGAGTGCGCCGGACGCCGTAGAAAGTGTGCGGGACCCAATGAGAGTGCGCCGGACGCCGTAGAAAGTGTGCGGGACCCAAATGAGAGTGCGCCGGACGCCGTAGAAAGTGTGCGCGACCCTAGTGGGAGTGCGCCGGACGCCGTAGAAAGTGTGCGGGACCCAAATGGGTGTGCGCAGAACGCCCTAGAAAGTGTGTGGAACCCAAATGAGAGTGCGCCGGACGCCGTAGAAAGTGTGCGGGACCCAAATGAGAGTGCGCCGGACGCCGTAGAAAGTGTGCGGGACCCAAATGAGAGTGCGCCGGACGCCGTAGAAAGTGTGCGGGACCCAAATGAGAGTGCGCCGGACGCCGTAGAAAGTGTGCGGGACCCACGTGGGAGTGCGCCGGACGCCGTAGAAAGTGTGCGGGACCCAAATGAGAGTGCGCCGGACGCCGTAGAAAGTGTGCGGGACCCGAGTGGGAGTGCGCCGGACGCCGTAGGAAGTGTGCGGGAGCCAAATGAGAGTGCGCCGGACGCCGTAGAAAGTGTGCGGGACCCAAATGAGAGCGCACTGGACGCCGTAGAAAGTGTGCGGGACCCAAATGAGAGTGCGCCGGACGCCGTAGAAAGTGTGCGGACCCAAATGCGAGTGCGCCGGACGCCGTAGAAAGTGTGCGGTGACAAAGTGAAAGTGCGCAAGACGCCGTAGAAAGTGAGCGGGACCCAAATGAGAGAGCGTCGGAGGCCGTAGAAAGTGTGCGGGACCCAGAGGGGAGTGCGCCGGGCGCCGTAGAAAGTGTGCGGGACCCAAATGGGTGTGCACAAAACGCTCTAGAAAGTGTGTGGAACCCAAATGAGAGTGCGCCGGACGCCGTAGAAAGTGTGCGGGACCCAAATGAGAGTGCGCCGGACGCCGTAGAAAGTGTGCGGGACCCAAATGAGAGTGCGCCGGACGCCGTAGAAAGTGTGCGGGACCCAAATGAGAGTGCGCCGGACGCCGTAGAAAGTGTGCGGGACCCAAATGAGAGTGCGCCGGACGCCGTAGAAAGTGTGCGGGACCCAAATGAGAGTGCGCCGGACGCCGTAGAAAGTGTGCGGGACCCAAATGGGAGTGCGCCGGACGCCGTAGAAAGTGTGCGGGACCCAAATGAGAGTGCGCCGGACGCCGTCGAAAGTGTGCGGGACCCAAATGAGAGTGCGCCGGACGCCGTAGAAAGTGTGCGGGACCCAAATGAGAGTGCGCCGGACGCCGTAGAAAGTGTGTGACCCAATGAGAGTGCGCCGGACACCGTATAAAGTGTGCGGGACCCAAATGGGTGTGCGCAGAACGCCCTAGAAAGTGTGTGGGACCCAAATGAGAGTGCGCCGGACGCCGTAGAAAGTGTGCGGGACCCAAATGGGTGTGCGCAGAACGCCCTAGAAAGTGTGTGGAACCCAAATGAGAGTGCGCCGGACGCCGTCGAAAGTGTGCGGGACCCAAATGAGAGTGCGCCGGACGCCGTAGAAAGTGTGCGGGACCCACGTGGGAGTGCGCCGGACGCCGTATAAAGTGTGCGGTACCCAAATGAGAGTGCGCCGGACGCCGTAGAAAGTGTGCGGTGACAAAGTGAAAGTGCGCAAGACGCCGTAGAAAGTGAGCGGGACCCAAATGAGAGAGCGTCGGACGCCGTAGAAAGTGTGCGGGACCCAAGTGGGAGTGCGCCGGACGCCGTAGAAAGTGTGCGGGACCCAAATGGGTGTGCACAAAACGCTCTAGAAAGTGTGTGGAACCCAAATGAGAGTGCGCCGGACGCGCAGAAAGTGTGCGGGACCCAATGAGAGTGCGCCGGACGCCGTAGAAAGTGTGCGGGACCCAAACGAGAGTGCGCCGGACGCCGTAGAAAGTGTGCGCGACCCTAGTGGGAGTGCGCAGAACGCCCTAGAAAGTGTGTGGGACCCAAATGAGAGTGCGCCGGACGCCATAGAAAGTGTGCGGGACCCAAATGAGAGTGCGCCGGACGCCGTATAAAGTGTGCGGGACCCAAATGAGAGTGCGCCGGACGCCGTCGAAAGTGTGCGGGACCCAAATGAGAGTGCGCCGGACGCCGTAGAAAGTGTGCGGACCCAAATGAGAGAGTGCGCCGGACGCCGTAGAAAGTGTGCGGGACCCAAATGAGAGTGCGCCGGACGCCGTAGAAAGTGTGCGGTGACCCAAATGAGAGTGCGCCGGACGCCGTAGAAAGTGTGCGGGACCCAAATGAGAGTGCGCCGGACGCCGTAGAAAGTGTGCGGGACCCAAATGAGAGTGCGCCGGACGCCGTAGAAAGTGTGCGGACCCAAATGAGAGTGCGCGGGACGCCGTAGAAAGTGTGCGGGACCCAAGTGGAAGTGCGCAAAACGCCGTAGAAAGTGTGTGGAACCCAAATGAGAGTGCGCCGGACGCCGTAGAAAGTGTGCGGTACCCAAGCTGAAATGCGCAGGACGCCGTAGAAAGTGTGCGGGACCCAAATGAGAGTGCGCGGGACGCCGTAGAAAATGTGTGGAACCCAAATGAGAGTGCGCCGGACGCCGTAGAAAGTGTGCGGGACCCAAATGAGAGTGCGCCGGACGCCGTAGAAAGTGTGTGGAACACAAATGAAAGTGCGCCGGACGCCGTAGAAAGTGTGCGGGACCTAAATGAGAGTGCGCCGGACGCCGTAGAAAGTGTGCGGGACCCAAATGAGAGTGCGCCGGACGCCGTAGAAAGTGTGCGGGACCCAAATGAGAGTCCGCCGAAGACCGTAGAAAGTGTGTGGGACCAAAATAAGAGTGCGCCGGCCGCCGGAGAAAGCATGCGGGACCCAAATGGGTGTGCGCAAAACGCCGTAGAAAGTGTGTGGAACCCAAATGAGAGTGCGCCGGACGCCGTAGAAAGTGTGCGGGACCCAAATGAGAGTGCGTAGGACGCCGGAGAAAGTGTGCGGGACCCAAATGAGGGTGCGCCGGACGCCGTAGAAAGTGTGCGGGACCCAAATGGGAGTGCGCAGAACGCCCTAGAAAGTGTGTGGAACCCAAATGAGAGTGCGCCGGACGCCGTAGAAAGTGTGCGGGACCCAAATGGGTGTGCGCAGAACGCCCTAGAAAGTGTGCGGGAACCCAATGGGAGTGCGCCGGACGCCGTAGAAAGTGTGCGGGACCCAAATGAGAGTGCGCCGGACGCCGTAGAAAATGTGCGGGACCCAAGTGGGAGTGCGCCGGACGCCGTATAAAGTGTGCGGTACCCAAATGAGAGTGCGCCGGACGCTGTAGAAAGTGTGCGGTGACAAAGTGAAAGTGCGCAAGACGGCGCAGAAAGTGAGCGGGACCCAAATGAGAGAGCGTCGGACGCCGTAGAAAGTGTGCGGGACCCAAGTGGGAGTGCGCCGGACGCCGTAGAAAGTGTGCGGACCCAAATGGGTGTGCACAAAACGCTCTAGAAAGTGTGTGGAACCCAAATGAGAGTGCGCCGGACGCCGTAGAAAGTGCGCGGGACCCAATGGGAGTGCGCCGGACGCCGTAGAAAGTGTGTGGAACCCAAATGAGAGTGCGCCGGACGCCGTAGAAAGTGTGCGGGACCCAAATGGGAGTGCGCAGACCGCCCTAGAAGGTGTGTGGACCCCAAATGAGAGTGCGCCGGCCGCCGCCGAAAGTGTGCGGTCCCCAAATGAGAGTGCGCCGGACGCCGTAGAAAGGGTGCGGGACCCACGTGGGAGTGCGCCGGACGCCGTATAAAGTGTGCGGTACCCAAATGAGAGTGCGCCGGACGCCGTAGAAAGTGTGCGGTGACAAAGTGAAAGTGCGCAAGACGCCGTAGAAAGTGAGCGGGACCCAAATGAGAGCGTCGGACGCCGTAGAAAGTGTGCGGTACCCAAGTGGGAGTGCGCCGGACGCCGTAGAAAGTGTGCGGGATCCAAATGGGTCTGCGCAGAATGCCGTAGTAAATGTGTGGGACCCAAATGAGAGTGGGGCGGACGCCGTTTAAAGTGTGCGGGGCCCAGGTGGGAGTACGCCGGACGCCGTAGAAAAAGTGCGGGACCCAAATGGGTGGGCGCAGAACGCGGTAGAAAGTGTGCGGGACCCAAGTGGGAGTGCGCCGAACGCCGTAGAAAGTGTGCGGGACCCAAATGAGAGTGCGCAGAACGCCCTAGAAAGTGTGTGGGATCCAAATGAGAGTGCGCCGGACGCCGTAGAAAGTGTGCGGGACCCAAATGAGAGTGCGCCGGACGTCGAAGAAAGTGTGCGGGACCCAAATGAGAGTGCGCCGGACGCCGTAGAAAGTGTGTGATACCCAAATGAGAGTGCGCCGGAAGCCGCAAAAGTGTGCGGTGACAAAGTGAAAGTGCGCAAGACGCCGTAGATAGTGAGCGGGACCCAAATGAGCGTGCGACGGACGCCGAAGGGAGTGTCTGAGACCCAAATGAGAATGCGCGGAACGCCGTAGAACCTGGGAGCGACCCAAATGGGTGTGCGCAGAACGCTCTAGAAAGTGTGTGGAACCCAAATGAGAGTGCGCCGGACGCCGTAGAAAGTGTGCGGGACCCAATGAGAGTGCGCCGGACGCCGTAGAAAGTGTGCGCGACCCAAATGAGAGTGCGCCGGACGCCGTAGAAAGTGTGCGGGACCCAAATGAGAGTGCGCAGAACGCCGTAGAAAGTGTGCGGGACCCAAGTGGGAGTGCGCCGGACACCGTATAAAGTGTGCGGGACCCAAATGGGTGTGCGCAGAACGCCCTAGAATGTGTGTGGAACCCAAATGAGAGTGCGCCGGACGCCGTATAAAGTGTGCGGGACCCAAATGAGAGTGCGCCGGACGCCGTCGAAAGTGTGCGGGACCCAAATGAGAGTGCGCCGGACGCCGTAGAAAGTGTGCGGGACCCACGTGGGAGTGCACCGGACGCCGTATAAAGTGTGCGGTACCCAAATGAGAGTGCGCCGGACGCCGCAGAAAGTGTGCGGTGACAAAGTGAAAGTGCGCAAGACGCCGTAGAAAGTGAGCGGGACCCAAATGAGAGAGCGTCGGACGCCGTAGAAAGTGTGCGGGACTTAAGTGGGAGTGCGCCGGACGCCGTAGAAAGTGTGCGGGACCCAAATGGGTGTGCACAAAACGCTCAGGAAAGTGTGTGGAACCCAAATGAGAGTGCGCCGGAAGCCGTAGAAAGTGTGCGGGACCCAATGGGAGTGCGCAGAACGCCGTAGAAAATGTGTGGGACCCAAATGAGAGTGCGCCGGACGCCGTAGAAAGTGTGCGAGACCCAAATGAAAGTGCGCCGGACGCCGTAGAAAGTGTGCGGGACCCAAATGAGAGTGCGCCGGACGCCGTAGAAAGTGTGCGGGACCCAAATGAGAGTGTGCCGGACGCCGTAGAAAGTGTGCGGGACCCAAATGGGTGTGCACAAAACGCTCTAGAAAGTGTGTGGGACCCAAATGAGAGTGCGCCGGACGCCGTAGAAAGTGTGCGGGACCCAAATGAGAGTGCGCCGGACGCCGTAGAAAGTGTGCGGGACCCAAATGAGAGTGTGCCGGACGCCGTAGAAAGTGTGCGGGACCCAAATGACAGTGCGCCGGACGCCGTAGAAAGTGTGCGAGACCCAAATGGGTGTGCGCAGAATGCCGTAGAAAGTGTGTGGGACCCAAATGAGAGTGTGCCGGACGCCGTAGAAAGTGTGCGGGACCCAAATGAGGGTGCGCCGGACGCCGTAGAAAGTGTGCGAGACCCAAATGAGAGTGCGCCGGACGCCGTAGAAAGTGTGCGGGACCTAAATGGGAGTGCGCAGAACGCCGTAGAAAGTGTGTGGGACCCAAATGAGAGTGCGCCGGACGCCGTAGAAAGTGTGCGGGACCCAAATGAGAGTGAGCCGGACGCCGTAGAAAGTGTGTGGGACCCAAATGAGAGTGCGCCGGACGCCGTAGAAAGGGTGCGGGACCCAAGTGGGAGTGCGCCGGACGCCGTAGAAAGTGTGCGGGACCCAAATGAGAGTGTGCCGGACGCCGCAGAAAGTGTGCGGGACCCAAATGAGAGTGCGCCGGATGCGCCTGACGCCGTAGAGAGTGTGCGGGACCCAAATGGGAGTGCGCAAAACGACGGAGGAAGTGTGTGGAACCCAAATGAGAGTGCGCCGGACGCCGTAGAAAGTGTGCGGGACCCAAATGAGAGTGCGCCGGACGCCGTAGAAAGTGTGCGGGACCCAAATGAGAGTGCGCCGGACGCCGTCGAAAGTGTGCGGGACCCGAATGAGAGTGCGCCGGACGCCGTAGAAAGTGTGTGGGACCCAAATGAGAGTGCGCCGGACGCCGTAGAAAGTGTGCGGGACCCAAATGAGAGTGCGCCGGACGCCGTAGAAAGTGTGCGGGACCCAAAGTGAAAGTGCGCAAGACGCCGTAGAAAGTGTGCGGGACCCAAATGAGAGTGCGCCGGACGCCGTAGAAAGTGTGCGGGACCCAAGTGAGAGTGCGCCGGACGCCGTAGAAAGTGTGCGGGACCCAAATGGGTGTGCACAAACGCTCTAGAAAGTGTGTGGAACCCAAATGAGAGTGCGCCGGACGCCGTAGAAAGTGTGCGGGACCCAATGAGAGTGCGCCGGACGCCGTAGAAAGTGTGCGGGACCCAAATGAGAGTGCGCCGGACGCCGTAGAAAGTGTGCGGGACCCAAATGAGAGTGCGCCGGACGCCGTAGAAAGTGTGCGGGACCCAAATGAGAGTGCGCCGGACGCCGTAGAAAGTGTGCGGGACCCAAATGAGAGTGCGCCGGACGCCGTAGAAAGTGTGCGGTGACCCAAATGAGAGTGCGCCGGACGCCGTAGAAAGTGTGCGGGACCCAAATGAGAGTGCGCCAGACGCCGTAGAAAGTGTGCGGTACCCAAGTGGGAGTGCGCCGGACGCCGTAGAAAGTGTGCGGTACCCAAATGAGAGTGCGCCGGACGCCGTAGAAAGTGTGCGGGACCCAATGAGAGTGGGCCGGACGCCGTAGAAAGTGTGCGGGACCCAAATGGGAGTGCGCAGAACGCCGTAGAAAGTGTGTGGAACCCAAATGAGAGTGCGCCGGACGCCGTAGAAAGTGTGGGGGACCCAAATGAGAGTGCGCCGAACGCCGTAGAAAGTGTGCGGTACCCAAATGAGAGTGCGCCAGACGCCGTAGAAAGTGTGCGGGACCCAAATGGGAGTGCGCCGGACGCCGTAGAAAGTGTGTGGGCCCCAAATGAGAGTGCGCCGGACGCCGTAGAAAGTGTGCGGGACCCAAATGGGTGTGCGCAAAACGCCCTAGAAAGTGTGTGGAACCCAAATGAGAGTGCGCCGGACGCCGTACAAAGTGTGCGGGACCCAAATGAGAGTGCGCCGGACGCCGTAGAAAGTGTGCGGGACCCAAATGAGAGTGCGCCGGACGCCGTAGAAAGTGTGCGGGACCCAAATGGGTGTGCGCAGAACGCCGTAGTAAGTGTGTGGGACCCAAATGAGAGAGCGTCGGACGTCGTACAAAGTGTGCGGGACCCAAATGAGAGTGCGCCGGACGCCGTAGAAAGTGTGCGGGACCCACGTGGGATTGCGCCGGACGCCCTAGAAAGTGTGTGGAACCCAAATGAGAGTGCGCCGGACGCCGTAGAAAGTGTGCGGGACCCAAATGAGAGTGCGCCGGACGCCGTAGAAGGTGTGGGAGACCGAAATGGGTGTGCGCAGAACGCCGTAGAAAGTGTGTGGGACCCAAATGAGAGTGTGCCGGACGCCGTAGAAAGTGCGCGGGACCCAAATGAGAGTGCGCCGGACGCCGTAGAAAGTGTGCGAGACCCAAATGAGAGTGCGCCGGACGCCGTAGAAAGTGTGCGGGACCCAAATGAGAGTGCGCCGGACGCCGTAGAAAGTGTGCGGGCCCCAAATGGGTGTGCGCAAAACGCCGTAGAAAGTGTGTGGAACCCAAATGAGAGTGCGCCGGACGCCGTACAAAGTGTGCGGGACCCAAACGAGAGTGCGCCGGACGCCGTAGAAAGTGTGCGGGACCCAAATGAGAGTGCGCCGGACGCCTTAGAAAGTGTGTGGGACCCAAATGAGAGTGCACCGGACGCCGTAGAAAGTGTGCGGGACCCAAATGAGAGTGCGCCGGACGCCGTAGAAAGTGTGCGGGACCCAAATGAGTGTGCGCCGGACGCCGTAGAAAGTGTGCGGTGACCCAAATGGGTGTGCGCAAGACGCCGTAGAAAGTGTGTGGGACCCAAATGCGAGTGCGCCGGACGCCGTAGAAATTGTGCGGGACCCAAATGAGAGTGCGCCGGACGCCGTAGAAAGTGTGCGGGACCCAAATGAGAGTGCGCCGGACGCCGTAGAAATTGTGCGGGACCCAAGTGTGAGTGCACGGAGGCAGTAGAAAGAGTGTGGAAACCAACCGAGAGTGCGCCGGACGCCCTAGAAAGTGTGCGAGACCCAAATGAGAGTGCGCCGCACGCCGTAGAAAGTGTTCGGGACCCAATGAGAGTGCTCCGGACGCCGTAGAAAGTGTGCGGGACCCAAATGAGAGTGCGCCGCACGCCGTCGAAAGTGGGCGGGACCCAAATAAGAGTGCGCCGGACGCCGAGAGAGGGGGCGGGACCCAAATGAGAGTGCGCCGCACGCCGTCGAAAGTGTGCGGGACCCAAATAAGAGTGCGCCGGACGCCGAGAAAGTGTGCGGGACCCAAATGAGAGTGCGCCGGACGCCGTAGAAAGTGTGCGGGACCCAAATGAGAGTGCGCCGGACGCCGTAGAAAGTGTGCGGGACCCAAATGGGTGTGCACAGAACGCTCTAGAAAGTGTGTGGAACCCAAATGAGAGTGCGCCGGACGCCATAGAAAGTGTGCGGGACCCAAATGAGAGTGCTCCGGACGCCGTAGAAAGTGTGTGGAAATCAAATGAGAGTGCGCCGGACGCCGTAGAAAGTGTGCGGGACCCAATGAAAAGAGCGCCGGACGCCGGAGGAAGTGGGCGGGACCCAAATACGAGTGCGCCAAACGCCGCAGAAAGTATGCGGGACCCAAATGGGAGTGCGCAGAACGCCGTAGAAAGTGTGTGGGACCCAAATGAGAGTGCGCCGGACGCCGTAGAAAGTGTGCGGGACCCAAATGAGAGTGCGCCGGACGCCGTAGAAAGTGTGTGGGACCCAAATGAGAGTGCGCCGGACGCCGTAGAAAGTGTACGGGACCCAAATGAGAGTGCGCCGGGCGCCGTAGAAAGTGTGTGGGCCCAAGTGGGAGTGCGCCGGACGCCGTAGAAAGTGTGTGGGACCCAAATGAGAGTGCGCCGGACGCCGTAGAAAGTGTACGGGACCCAAGTGGGAGTGCCCGGACGCCGTAGAAAGTGTGCGGGACCCAAATGAGAGTGCGCCGGACGCCGTAGAAATTGTGCGGGACCCGAATGAGAGTGCGCCGGACGCCGTAGAAAGTGTACGGGACCCAAATGAGAGTGCGATGGACGCCGTAGAATGTGTGCGGGACCCAAATGGGAGTGCGCAGAACGCCGTAGAAAGTGTGGGACCCAAATGAGAGTGCGCCGAACGCCGTAGAAAGTGTGCGGGACCCAAATGGGTGTGCGCAGAACGCCCTAGAAAGTGTGTGGAACCCAAATGAGAGTGCGCCGGACGCCGTCGAAAGTGTGCGGGACCCAAATGAGAGTGCGCCGGACGCCGTAGAAAGTGTGCGGGACCCACGTGGGAGTGCGCCGGACGCCGTATAAAGTGTGCGGTACCCAAATGAGAGTGCGCCGGACGCCGCAAAAAGTGTGCGGTGACAAAGTGAAAGTGCGCAAGACGCCGTAGAAAGTGAGCGGGACCCAAATGAGAGAGCGTCGGACGCCGTAGAAAGTGTGCGGGACCCAAGTGGGAGTGCGCCGGACGCCGTAGAAAGTGTGCGGGACCCAAATGGGTGTGCACAAAACGCTCTAGAAAGTGTGTGGAACCCAAATGAGAGTGCGCCGGACGCCGTAGAAAGTGTGCGGGACCCAATGAGAGTGCGCCGGACGCCGTAGAAAGTGTGCGGGACCCAAATGAGAGTGCGCCGGACGCCGTAGAAGGTGTGCGGGACCCACGTGGGAGTGCGCAGAACGCCCTAGAAAGTGTGTGGGACCCAAATGAGAGTGCACCGGACGCCATAGAAAGTGTGCGGGACCCAAATGGGTGTGCGCAGAACGCCCTAGAAAGTGTGTGGAACCCAAATGAGAGTGCGCCGGACGCCATATAAAGTGTGCGGGACCCATATGAGAGTGCGCCGGACGCCGTAGAAAGTGTGCGGGACCCAAGTGGGAGTGCGCCGGACGCCGTAGAAAGTGTGCGGGACCCAAATGAGAGTGCGCAGGACGCCGTAGAAAGTGTGCGGGACCCAAATGAGAGTGCACCGGACGCCGTAGAAAGTGTGCGGGACCCAAATGGGTGTGCACAAAACGCTCTAGAAAGTGTGTGGAACCCAAATGAGAGTGCGCCGGACGCCGTAGAAAGTGTGCGGGACCCAATGAGAGTGCGCCGAACGCCGTAGAAAGTGGGCGCGACCCTAGAGGGAGTGCGCAAAACGCCGTAGAAAGTGTGTGGGACCCAAATGAGAGTGCGCCGGACGCCATAGAAAGTGTGCGGGACCCAAATGGGTGTGCGCAGAACGCCCTAGAAAGTGTGTGGGACTCAAAGGGGAGGGCGCCGGACGCCGTCGAAAGTGTGCGGGACCCAAATGAGAGTGCGCCGGACGCCGTAGAAAGTGTGCGGGACCCACGTGGGAGTGCACCGGACGCCGTATAAAGTGTGCGGTACCCAAATGAGAGTGCGCCGGACGCCGCAGAAAGTGTGCGGTGACAAAGTGAAAGTGCGCAAGACGCCGTAGAAAGTGAGCGGGACCCAAATGAGAGAGCGTCGGACGCCGTAGAAAGTGTGCGGGACCCAAGTGGGAGTGCGCCGGACGCCGTAGAAAGTGTGCGGGACCCAAATGGGTGTGCACAAAACGCTCTAGAAAGTGTGTGGAACCCAAATGAGAGTGCGCCGGACGCCGTAGAAAGTGTGCGGGACCCAAATGAGAGTGCGCCGGACGCCGTAGAAAGTGTGCGGGACCCAAATGAGAGTACGCCGGACGCCGTAGAAAGTGTGCGCGACCCTAGTGGGAGTGCGCAGAACGCCCTAGAAAGTGTGTGGAACCCAAATGAGAGTGCGCCGGACGCCGTAGAAAGTGAGCAGGACCCAAATGGGTGCGCGCAGAACGCCCTAGAATGTGTGTGGAACCCAAATGAGAGTGCGCCGGACGCCGTCGAAAGTGTGCGGGACCCAATGAGAGTGCGCCGGACGCCGTAGAAAGTGTGCGGACCCACGTGGGAGTGCGCCGGACGCCGTATAAAGTGTGCGGTACCCAAATTAGAGTGCGCCGGACGCCGCAGAAAGTGTGCGGTGACAAAGTGAAAGTGCGCAAGACGCCGTAGAAAGTGAGCGGGACCCAAATGGGTGTGCACAAAACGCTCTAGAAAGTGTGTGGAACCCAAATGAGAGTGCGCAGGACGCCGTAGAAAGTGGGCGGGGCCCAAATGGGAGTGCGCAGAACGCCCTAGAAAGTGTGTGGACCCAAATGAGAGTGCGCCGGACGCCGTCGAAAGTGTGCGGGACCCAAATGAGAGTGCGCCGGACGCCGTAGAAAGTGTGCGGGACCCACGTGGGAGTGCGCCGGACGCCGTATAAAGTGTGCGGTACCCAAATGAGAGTGCGCCGGACGCCGCAAAAAGTGTGCGGTGACAAAGTGAAAGTGCGCAAGACGCCGTAGAAAGTGAGCGGGACCCAAATGAGAGAGCGTCGGACGCCGTAGAAAGTGTGCGGGACCCAAGTGGGAGTGCGCCGGACGCCGTAGAAAGTGTGCGGGACCCAAATGGGTGTGCACAAACGCTCTAGAAAGTGTGTGGAACCCAAATGAGAGTGCGCCGGACGCCGTAGAAAGTGTGCGGGACCCAATGAGAGTGCGCCGGACGCCGTAGAAAGTGTGCGGGACCCAAATGAGAGTACGCCGGACGCCGTAGAAAGTGTGCGCGACCCTAGTGGGAGTGCGCAGAACGCCCTAGAAAGTGTGTGGAACCCAAATGAGAGTGCGCCGGACGCCGTAGAAAGTGTGCGGGACCCAAATGAGAGTGCGCAGAACGCCGTAGATAGTGTGCGGGCCCCACGTGGGAGTGCGCCGGACGCCGTATAAAGTGTGCGGTACCCAAATGAGAGTGCGCCGGACGCCGCAAAAAGTGTGTGGAACCCAAATGAGAGTGCGCCGGACGCCGTAGAAAGTGTACGGGACCCAATGAGAGTGCGCCGGACGCCGTAGAAAGTGTGCGGTACCCAAATGGGAGTGCGCCGGACGCCGTAGAAAGTGTGCGGTGACCCAAGTGAGAGTGCGCCGGACGCCTAGAAAGTGTGCGGGACCCAAATGAGAGTGCGCCAGACGCCGTAGAAAGTGTGCGGGACCCAAATGAGAGTGCGCCGGACGCCGTAGAAAGTGTGCGGGACCCAAATGGGTGTGCACAAAACGCTCTAGAAAGTGTGTGGAACCCAAATGAGAGTGCGCCGGACGCCGTAGAAAGTGTGCGGGACCCAATGAGAGTGCGCCGGACGCCGTAGAAAGTGTGCGGGACCCAAACGAGAGTGCGCCGGACGCCGTAGAAAGTGTGCGCGACCCTAGTGGGAGTGCGCAGAACGCCCTAGAAAGTGTGTGGGACCCAAATGAGAGTGCGCCGGACGCCGTAGAAAGTGTGCGGGACCCAAATGAGAGTGCGCCGGACGCCGTAGAAAGTGTGCGAGACCCAAATGAGAGTGCTCCGTATGCCGTATAAAGTGTGCGGGACCCAAATGAGAGTGCGCCGGACGCCGTAGAAAGTGTACGGGACCCAAATGAGAGTGCGCCGGACGCCGTAGAAATTGTGCGAGACCCAAGTGGGAGTGCCCGGACGCCGTAGAAAGTGTGCGAGACCCAAATTAGAGTGCGCCGTATGCCGTAGAAAGTGTGCGGGACCCAAATGAGAGTGCGCCGGACGCCATAGAAAGTGTACGGGACCCAAATGAGAGTGCGCCGGACGCCGTAGAAAGTGTGCGGGACCCAAATGAGAGTGCGCCGGACGCCGTAGAAATTGTGCGGGACCCAAATGAGAGTGCGCCGGACGCCGTAGAAAGTGTGCGGGACCCAAGTGGGAGTGCGCCGGACGCCGTAGAAAGTGTGTGGGACCCAAATGAGAGTGCGCCGGACGCCGTAGAAAGTGTGCGGGACCCAAATGAGAGTGCGCCGGACGCCGTAGAAAGTGTGCGGGACCCAAATGAGAGTGCGCCGGACGCCGTAGAAATTGTGCGGGACCCAAATGAGAGTGCGCCGGACGCCGTAGAAAATGTGCCAGACCCAAATGAGGGTGCGCCCGCCGCCTTAGAAAGCGTGCGGGACCCAAATGAGAGTGCGCCGGACGCCGTAGAAAGTGTGTGTGACCCAAATGAGAGTGCGCCGGACGCCGTAGAAAGTGTGCGGAACCAAAGTGGGAGTGCGCCGGACGCCGTAGAAAGTGTGCGGAACCAAAGTGGGAGTGCCCGGACGCCGTACAAAGTGTGCGGGACCCAAATGAGAGTGCGCCGGACGCCGTAGAAAGTGTGCGGGACCCACGTGGGATTGCGCAAAACGCCCTAGAAAGTGTGTGGAACCCAAATGAGAGTGCGCCGGACGCCGTACAAAGTGTGCGGGACCCAAATGAGACTGCGCCGGACGCCGTAGAAAGTGTGCGGGACCCAAATGAGAGTGCGCCGGACGCCGTAGAAAGTGTGCGGGACCCAAATGGGAGTGCGCAGAACGCCCTAGAAAGTGTGTGGGACCCAAATGAGAGTGCGCCGGACGCCGTAGGAACTGTACGGGACCCAAAAGGCAGTCCGCCGGACGCCGTAGAAAGTGTGCGGAACCCAAATGAGAGTGCGCCGGACGCCGTCGAAAGTGTGCGGTGACCCAAATGAGAGTGCGCCGGACGCCGTAGAAAGTGTGCGGGACCCAAATGAGAGTGCGCCGGACGCCGTAGAAAGTGTGCGGGACCCAAATGGGAGTGCGCCGGACGCCGTAGAAAGTGTGCGGGACCCAAATGGGTGTGCGCAGAACGCCGTAGATAGGGTGAGGAACCCAAATGAGAGTGGCCGGGACGCCGTAGAAAGTGTGCGGGACCCAAATGAGAGTGCGCCGGACGCCGTAGAAAGTGTGTGGGACCCAAATGAGAGTGCGCCGGACGCCGTAGAAAGTGTGCGGTGACCAAGTGAAAGTGCGCAAGGCTCCGTAGAAAGTGTGTGGGACCCAAATGAGAGTGCGCCGGACGCCGTAGAAAGTGTGCGGGACCCAAATGGGCGTGCGCAGAATGCCGTAGAAAGTCTGTGGTACCCAAATGAGAGTGCGCCGGACGCCGTCGAAAGTGTGCGGGACCCAAATGAGAGTGCGCCGGACGCCGTAGAAAGTGTGCGGGACCCACGTGGGAGTGCGCCGGACGCCGTATAAAGTGTGCGGTACCCAAATGAGAGTGCGCCGGACGCCGCAAAAAGTGTGCGGTGACAAAGTGAAAGTGCGCAAGACGCCGTAGAAAGTGAGCGGGACCCAAATGAGAGAGCGTCGGACGCCGTAGAAAGTGTGCGGGACCCAAGTGGGAGTGCGCCGGACGCCGTAGAAAGTGTGCGGGACCCAAATGGGTGTGCACAAAACGCTCTAGAAAGTGTGTGGAACCCAAATGAGAGTGCGCCGGACGCCGTAGAAAGTGTACGGGACCCAATGAGAGTGCGCCGGACGCCGTAGAAAGTGTGCGGGACCCAAATGAGAGTACGCCGGACGCCGTAGAAAGTGTGCGCGACCCTAGTGGGAGTGCGCAGAACGCCCTAGAAAGTGTGTGGGACCCAAATGAGAGTGCGCCGGACGCCATAGAAAGTGTGCGGGACCCAAATGGGTGTGCGCAGAACGCCCTAGAAAGTGTGTGGAACCCAAATGAGAGTGCGCCGGACGCCGTCGAAAGTGTGCGGGACCCAAATGAGAGTGCGCCGGACGCCGTAGAAAGTGTGCGGGACCCACGTGGGAGTGCGCCGGACGCCGTATAAAGTGTGCGGTACCCAAATGAGAGTGCGCCGGACGTCGCAAAAAGTGTGCGGTGACAAAGTGAAAGTGCGCAAGACGCCGTAGAAAGTGAGCGGGACCCAAATGAGAGTGCGCAGAACGCCCTAGAAAGTGTGTGGGACCCAAATGAGAGTGCGCCGGACGCCGTAGAAAGTGTGCGGGACCCAAATGGGTGTGCGCAGAACGCCCTAGAAAGTGTGTGGAACCCAAATGAGAGTGCGCCGGACGCCGTCGAAAGTGTGCGGGACCCAAATGAGAGTGCGCCGGACGCCGTAGAAAGTGTGCGGGACCCACGTGGGAGTGCGCCGGACGCCGTAGAAAGTGTGGGGGAACCAAATGAGAGTGCGCCGGACGCCGCAGAAAGTGTGCGGTGACAAAGTGAAAGTGCGCAAGACCCCGTAGAAAGTGACCGGCACCCAAATGAGAGAGCGTCGCACGCCGCAGAAAGTGTGCGAGACCCGAATGGCAGTGCGCCGGAAGCCGTAGAAAGTGTGCGGGACCCAAATGGGTGTGCACAAAACGCTCTAGAAAGTGTGTGGAACCCAAATGAGAGTGCGCCGGACGCCGTAGAAAGTGTGCGGGACCCAATGAGAGTGCGCCGGACGCCGTAGAAAGTGTGCGGGACCCAAATGGGAGTGCGCCGGACGCCGTAGAAAGTGTGCGGGACCCAAATGGGTGTGCGCAGAACGCCGTAGTAAGTGTGTGGAACCCAAATGGGTGTGCGCAGAACGCCGTAGTAAGTGTGTGGGACCCAAATGAGAGTGCGCCGGACGCCGTAGAAAGTGTGCGGGACCTAAATGAGAGTGCGTCGGACGCCGTACAAAGTGTGCGGTGACAGAGTGAGAGTGCGCAAGACGCCGTAGAAAGTGTGCGGGACCCAAATGAGAGTGCGCCGGACGCCGTAGAAAGTGTGCGGGACCCAAGTGGGAGTGCGCCGGACGCCGTAGAAAGTGT
This sequence comes from Aplectana chamaeleonis, assembly GCA_029168955.1. Lineage (NCBI taxonomy): Eukaryota > Metazoa > Nematoda > Chromadorea > Rhabditida > Cosmocercidae > Aplectana > Aplectana chamaeleonis. Next base: position 53,705 of record JAPDOI010001144.1, read on the forward strand.
GCGGGACCCAAATGAGAGTGCGCCGGACGCCGTAGAAAGTGTGCGGGACCCAAGTGGGAGTGCGCCGGACGATGTAGAAAGTATGCGGGACCCAAATAAGAGTGCGCCGGACGACGTAGAAAGTATGCGGGACCCAAATGAGAGTGCGCCGGACGCCGTAGAAAGTGTGCGGGGCCCACATGAGAGTGCGCAGAACGCCGTAGTAAGTGTGTGGGACCCAAATAAGAGTGCGCCGGATGCCGTAGAAAGTGTGCGGGACCCAAATGAGAGTGTGCCACACGCCGTAGAAAGTGTGCGGGACCCAAATGAGAGTGCGCCGGACGCCGTAGAAAGTGTGCGGGACCCTAATGGGTGTGCGCAGAACGCCGTAGAAAGTGTGTGGGACCCAAATGAGAGTGCCCCGGACGCCGTAGAAAGTGTGCGGGACCCAATTGAGAGTGCGCCGGATGCCGTAGAAAGTGTGCGGGACCCAAATGAGAGTACGCCGGACGCCGTAGAAAGTGTGCGGAACCCAAATGAGAGTGCGCCGGACGCCGTAGAAAGTGTGCGGGACCCAAATGAGAGTGCGCCGGACGCCGTAGAAAGTGTGCGGTACCCAATGATAGTGCGCCGGACGCCGTAGAAAATGTGCGGGACCCAAATAGGTGTGCACAAAACGCTCTAGAAAGTGTGTGGAACCCAAATGAGAGTGCGCCGGACGCCGTAGAAAGTGTGCGGGACCCAATGAGAGTGCGCCGGACGCCGTAGAAAGTGTGCGGGACCCAAATGAGAGTGCGCCGGACGCCGTAGAAAGTGTGCGCGACCCTAGTGGGAGTGCGCAGAACGCCCTAGAAAGTGTGTGGGACCCAAATGAGAGTGCGCCGGACGCCATAGAAAGTGTGTGGGACCCAAATGGGTGTGCGCAGAACGCCGTAGTAAGTGTGTTGGACCCAAATGAGAGTGCGCCGGACGATGTAGAAAGTATGCGGGACCCAAATGAGAGCGCGCCGGACGATGTAGAAAGTATGCGGGACCCAAATGAGAGTGCGCCGGACGCCGTAGAAAGTGTGCGGAACCCAAGTGGGAGTGCCCGGACGCCGTAGAAAGTGTGCGGAACCCAAATGAGAGTGCGCCGGACGATGTAGAAAGTATGCGGGACCCAAATGAGAGTGCGCCGGACGATGTAGAAAGTATGCGGGACCCAAATGAGAGTGCGCCGGACGATGTAGAAAGTATGCGGGACCCAAATGAGAGTGCGCCGGACGATGTAGAAAGTATGCGGGACCCAAATGAGAGTGCGCCGGACGATGTAGAAAGTATGCGGGACCCAAATGAGAGTGCGCCGGACGCCGTAGAAAGTGTGCGGAACCCAAGTGGGAGTGCGCAAGACGCCGTAGAAAGTGTGTGGACCCAAATGAGAGTGCGCCGGACGCCGTAGAAAGTGTGCGGGACCCAAATGGGAGTGCGCCGGACGCCGTAGAAAGTGTGCGGGACCCAAATGGGTGTGCGCCGGACGCTCTAGAAAGTGTGTGGAACCCAAATGAGAGTGCGCCGGACGCCGTAGAAAGTGTGCGGGACCCAATGAGAGTGCGCCGGACGCCGTAGAAAGTGTGCGGGACCCAAATGAGAGTACGCCGGACGCCGTAGAAAGTGTGCGCGACCCTGGTGGGAGTGCGCAGAACGCCCTAGAAAGTGTGTGGGACCCAAATAACAGTGCAGCGGACGCCGTAGAAAGTGTGAGGGGCCCAAATGGGTATGCGCCGGACGCTGCAGAAAGTGTGCGGGACCCAAATGAGAGTGCGCCGGACGCCGTAGAAATTGTGCGGGACCCAAATGAGAGTGCGCCGGACGCCGTAGAAATTGTGCGGGACCCAAATGAGAGTGCGCCGGACGCCGTATAAAGTGTGCGGGACCCAAATGAGAGTGCGCCGGACGCCGTAGAAAGTGTGCGAGACCCAAATGAGAGTGCGCAAGACGCCGTAGAACGTGTGTGGGACCCAAATGAGAGTGTGCCGGACGCCGTAGAAAGTGCGCGGGACCCAAATGAGAGTGCGCCGGACGCCGTAGAAAGTGTGCGAGACCCAAATGAGAGTGCGCCGGACGCCGTAGAAAGTGTGCGGGACCTAAATAGGTGTGCGCAGAACGCCGTAGAAAGTGTGTGGGACCCAAATGAGAGTGCGCCGGACGCCGTAGAAAGTGTGCGGGACCCAAATGAGAGTGCGCCGGACGCCGTAGAAAGTGTGCGGGACCCAAATGAGAGTGCGCCGGACGCCGTAGAAAGTGTGCGGGACCCAAATGAGAGTGCGCCGGGCGCCGTAGAAAGTGTGCGGGACCCAAGTGGGAGTGCCCGGACGCCGTAGAAAGTGTGCGGGACCCAAATGAGAGTGCGCCGGACGCCGTAGAAAGTGTGCGAGACCCAAATGAGAGTGCGCCGGACGCCGTAGAAAGTGTGCGGGACCCAAATGAGAGTGCGCTGGACGCCGTAGAAAGTGTGCGGTACCCAAATGAGAGTGCGCCGGACGCCGTAGAAAGTGTGCGGTGACAAAGTGAAAGTGCGCAAGACGCCGTAGAAAGTGAGCGGGACCCAAATGAGAGAGCGTCGGACGCCGTAGAAAGTGTGCGGGACCCAAGTGGGAGTGCGCCGGACGCCGTAGAAAGTGTGCGGGACCCAAATGGGTGTGCACAAAACGCTCTAGAAAGTGTGTGGAACCCAAATGAGAGTGCGCCGGACGCCGTAGAAAGTGTGCGGGACCCAATGAGAGTGCGCCGGACGCCGTAGAAAGTGTGCGGGACCCAAATGAGAGTACGCTGGACGCCGTAGAAAGTGTGCGCGACCTAGTGGGAATGCGCCGGACGCCCTAGAAAGGGTGTGGGACCCAAATGAGAGTGCGCCGGACGCCGTAGAAAGTGTGCGGGACCCAAATGGGTGTGCGCAGAACGCCCTAGAAAGTGTGTGGAACCCAAATGAGAGTGCGCCGGACGCCGTCGAAAGTGTGCGGGACCCAAATGAGAGTGCGCCGGACGCCGTAGAAAGTGTGCGGGACCCACGTGGGAGTGCACCGGACGCCGTATAAAGTGTGCGGTACCCAAATGAGAGTGCGCCGGACGCCGCAGAAAGTGTGCGGTGACAAAGTGAAAGTGCGCAAGACGCCGTAGAAAGTGAGCGGGACCCAAATGAGAGAGCGTCGGACGCCGTAGAAAGTGTGCGGGACCCAAATGAGAGTGCGCAAGACGCCGTAGAAGGTGTACGGGACCCAAATGGGTGGGCGCAGAACGCCGTAGAAAGTGTGTGGAACCCAAATGAGAGTGCGCCGGACGCCGTCGAAAGTGTGCGGGACCCACGTGGGAGTGCGCCGGACGCCGTATAAAGTGTGCAGGACCCAAATGAAAGTGCGCCGGACGCCGTAGAAAGTGTGCGGTACCCAAATGAGAGTGCGCCGGACGCCGCAGAAAGTGTGCGGTGACAAAGTGAAAGTGCGCAAGACGCCGTAGAAAGTGAGCGGGACCCAAATGAGAGAGCGTCGGACGCCGTAGAAAGTGTGCGGGACCCAAGTGGGAGTGCGCCGGACGCCGTAGAAAGTGTGCGGGACCCAAATGGGTGTGCACAAAACGCTCTAGAAAGTGTGTGGAACCCAAATGAGAGTGCGCCGGACGCCGTAGAAAGTGTACGGGACCCAATGAGAGTGCGCCGGACGCCGTAGAAAGTGTGCGGGACCCAAATGAGAGTACGCCGGACGCCGTAGAAAGTGTGCGCGACCCTAGTGGGAGTGCGCAGAACGCCTTAGAAAGTGTGTGAGACCCAAATGAGAGTGCGCCGGACGCCATAGAAAGTGTGCGGGACCCAAATGGGTGTGCGCCGAACGCCGTAGAATGTGTGTGGAACCCAAATGAGAGTGCGCCGGACGCCGTATAAAGTGTGCGGGACCCAAATGAGAGTGCGCCGGACGCCGTCGAAAGTGTGCGGGACCCAAATGAGAGTGCGCCGGACGCCGTAGAAAGTGTGCGGGACCCACGTGGGAGTGCACCGGACGCCGTATAAAGTGTGCGGTACCCAAATGAGAGTGCGCCGGACGCCGCAGAAAGTGTGCGGTGACAAAGTGAAAGTGCGCAAGACGCCGTAGAAAGTGAGCGGGACCCAAATGAGAGAGCGTCGGACGCCGTAGAAAGTGTGCGGGACTTAAGTGGGAGTGCGCCGGACGCCGTAGAAAGTGTGTGGGACCCAAATGGGTGTGCACAAAACGCTCAGGAAAGTGTGTGGAACCCAAATGAGAGTGCGCCGGACGCCGTAGAAAGTGTGCGGGACCCAATCAGGGTGCGCCGGACGCCGTAGAAAATGTGCGGGACCCAAATGAGAGTATGCCGGACGCCGTAGAAAGTGTGCGCGACCCTAGTGGGAGTGCGCAGAACGCCCTAGAAAGTGTGCGGGACCCAAATGAGAGAGCGCCGGACGTCATAGAAAGTGTGCCGACCAAAATAAGAGTGCGCCGGATGCCAGAGAAAGTGTGAGGAACAAAATGGGAGTGCGCCGGACGCCGAAGAAAGTGTGCGGGACCCAAATGAGAGTGCGCCGGACGCCGTAGAAAGTGTGCGGGACCCAAGTGGGAGTGCGCCGGACGCAGTAGAAAGTGTGCGGGACCCGAATGAGAGTGCACTGGACGCCGTAGAAAGTGTGCGGGAGCCAAATGAGAGTGCGCCGGACGCCGTAGAAAGTATGCGGGACCCAAATGAGAGTGCGCCGGACGCCGTAGAAGGTGTGCGGGACCCAAATGAGAGTGCGCCGGACGCCGTAGAAAGTGTGCGGGACCCAAGAGGGAGTGCGCCGGACGCCGTAGAAAGTGTGCGGGACCCAAGTGAGAGTGCGCCGGCCGCCGTAGAAAAAGTGCGGGACCCAAATGAGAGTGCGCCGGACGCCGTAGAAAGTGTGCGGGACCCAAATGGGTGTGCGCAGAACGCCCTAGAAAGTGTGTGGGACCTAAATGAGAGTGCGCCGGACGCCGTAGTAAATGTGCGGGACCCAAATGGGTGTGCGCAGAACGCCCTAGAAAGTGTGTGGAACCCAAATGAGAGTGCGCCGGACGCCGTCGAAAGTGTGCGGGACCCAAATGAGAGTGCGCCGGACGCCGTAGAAAGTGTGCGGGACCCACGTGGGAGTGCGCCGGACGCCGTATAAAGTGTGCGGTACCCAAATGAGAGTGCGCCGGACGCCGTAGAAAGTGTGCGGTGACAAAGTGAAAGTGCGCAAGACGCCGTAGAAAGTGAGCGGGACCCAAATGAGAGAGCGTCGGACGCCGTAGAAAGTGTGCGGGACCCAAGTGGGAGTGCGCCGGACGCCGTAGAAAGTGTGCGGGACCCAAATGGGTGTGCACAAAACGCTCTAGAAAGTGTGTGGAACCCAAATGAGAGTGCGCCGGACGCCGTAGAAAGTGTGCGGGACCCAATGAGAGTGCGCCGGACGCCGTAGAAAGTGTGCGGGACCCAAATGAGAGTGCGCCGGACGCCGTAGAAAGTGTGCGGGACCCACGTGGGAGTGCGCAGAACGCCCTAGAAAGTGTGTGGAACCCAAATGAGAGTGCGCCGGACGCCGTAGTAAGTGTTTGGGACCCAAATGAGAGTCCGCCGGACGCCGTAGAAAGTGTGCGGGACCCAAATGAGAGTGCGCCGGACGCCGTAGAAAGTGTGCGGTGACAAAGTGAAAGTGCGCAAGACGCCGTAGAAAGTGAGCGGGACCCAAATGAGAGAGCGTCGGACGCCGTAGAAAGTGTGCGGGACCCAAGTGGGAGTGCGCCGGACGCCGTAGAAAGTGTGCGGGACCCAAATGAGAGTGCGCCGGACGCCGTAGAAAGTGTGCGGGACCCAAATGAGAGTGCGCCGGACGCCGTAGAAAGTGTGCGGGACCCAAATGAGAGTGCGCCGGACGCCGTAGAAAGTGTGCGGGACCCAAGTGGGAGTGCGCCGGACGCCGTAGAAAGTGTGCGGGACCCAAATGGGTGTGCACAAAACGCTCTAGAAAGTGTGTGGAACCCAAATGAGAGTGCGCCGGACGCCGTAGAAAGTGTGCGGGACCCAATGAGAGTGCGCCGGACGCCGTAGAAAATGTGCGGGACCCAAATGAGAGTGCGCCGGACGCCGTAGAAAGTGTGCGCGACCCTAGTGGGAGTGCGCAGAACGCCCTAGAAAGTGTGTGGGACCCAAATGAGAGTGCGCCGGACGCCGTAGAAAGTGTGCGGGACCCAATGAGAGTGCGCCGGACGCCGTAGAAAGTGTGCGGGACCCAAATGAGAGTGCGCCGGACGCCGTAGAAAGTGTGCGGTGACCCAAATGAGAGTGCGCCGGACGCCGTAGAAAGTGTACGGGACCCAAATGAGAGTGCGCCGGAGGCCGAAGAGATTGTGCGAGACCCAAGTGGGAGGGCCCGGACGCCGTAGAAAGTGAGCGGGACCCAAATGGGTGTGCACAAAACGCTCTAGAAAGTGTGTGGAACCCAAATGAGAGTGCGCCGGACGCCGTAGAAAGTGTGCGGGACCCAATGAGAGTGCGCCGGACGCCGTAGAAAGTGTGCGGGACCCAAATGAGAGTACGCCGGACGCCGTAGAAAGTGGGCGCGACCCTAGTGGAGTGCGCAGAACGCCCTAGAAAGTGTGTGGGACCCAAATGAGAGTGCGCCGGACGCCATAGAAAGTGTGCGGGACCCAAATGGGTGTGCGCAGAACGCCCTAGAAAGTGTGTGGAACCCAAATGAGAGTGCGCCGGACGCCGTCGAAAGTGTGCGGGACCCAAATGAGAGTGCGCCGGACGCCGTAGAAAGTGTGCGGGACCCACGTGGGAGTGCGCCGGACGCCGTATAAAGTGTGCGGGACCCAAATGAGAGTGCGCCGGACGCCGTAGAAAGTGTGCGGTGACAAAGTGAAAGTGCGCAAGACGCCGTAGAAAGTGAGCGGGACCCAAATGAGAGTGCGCCGGACGCCGTAGAAAGTGTGCGGGACCCAAATGGGGGGGCGCAGAACGCGGTAGAAAGTGTGCGGGACCCAGGTGGGAGTGCGCCGGACGCCGTAGAAAGTGTGCGGGACCCAATGAGAGTGCGCCGGACGCCGTAGAAAGTGTGCGTGTCCCAAATGGGAGTGCGCCGGACGCCGTAGAAGTGTGCAGGACCCAAATGAGAGTGCGCCGGACGCCGTAGAAAGTGTGCGGGACCCAATGAGAGTGCGCCGGACGCCGTAGAAAGTGTGCGGGACCCAAATGAGAGTGCGCCGGACGCCGTCGAAAGTGTGCGGGACCCAAATGAGAGTGCGCCGGACGCCGTAGAAAGTGTGCGGGACCCACGTGGGAGTGCGCCGGACGCCGTATAAAGTGTGCGGTACCCAAATGAGAGTGCGCCGGACGCCGTAGAAAGTGTGCGGTGACAAAGTGAAAGTGCGCAAGACGCCGTAGAAAGTGTGTGGGACCTAAATGAGAGAGCGTCGGACGCCGTAGAAAGTGTGCGGGACCCAAGTGGGAGTGCGCCGGACGCCGTAGAAAGTGTGCGGCACCCAAATGAGAGTGCGCCGGACGCCGTAGAAAGTGTGCGGGACCCAAATGGGTGTGCGCAGAACGCCCTAGAAAGTGTGTGGAACCCAAATGAGAGTGCGCCGGACGCCGTAGAAAGTGTGCGCGACCCTAGTGGGAGTGCGCAGAACGCCCTAGAAAGTGTGTGGGACCCAAATGAGAGTGCGCCGGACGCCCTAGAAAGTGTGCGGGACCCAAATGAGAGTGCGCAGGACGCCGTAGAAAGTGTGCGGGACCCAAATGAGAGTGCGCCGGACGCCGTAGAAAGTGTGCGGGACCCAAATGAGAGTCCGCCGGACGCCGTAGAAAGTGTGCGCGACCCTAGTGGGAGTGCGCCGGACGCCGTAGAAAGTATGTGGAACCCAAATGAGAGTGCGCCGGACGCCGTAGAAAGTGTGCGGTGACAAAGTGAAAGTGCGCAAGACGCCGTAGAAAGTGTGCGGGACCCAAATGGGTGTGCGCAGAACGCCGTAGAAAGTGTGCGGGACCCAAGTGGGAGTGCGCCGGACGCCGTAGAAAGTGTGCGGGACCCAAATGGGTGTGCGCAGAACGCCCTAGAAAGTGTGAGGAACCCAAATGAGAGGGCGCCGGACGCCGTCCAAAGTGTGCGGGACCCAAATGAGAGTGCGCCGGACGCCGTAGAAAGTGTGCGTGACCCTAGTGGGAGTGCGCCTGACGCCGTAGAAAGTGTGCGGGACCCAAATGGGTGTGCGCAGAACGCCCTAGAAAGTGTGTGGAACCCAAATGAGAGTGCGCCGGACGCCGTCGAAAGTGTGCGGGACCCAAATGGATGTGCGCAGAACGCCGTAGTAAGTGTGTGGGACCCAAATAAGAGTGCACCGGACGCCATAGAAAGTGTGCGGGACCCAAATGAGAGTGCGTCGGACGCCGTAGAAAGTGTGCGGGACCCAAATGAGAGTGCGTCGGACGCCGTAGAAAGTGTGCGGGACCCAAGTGGGAGTGCGCCGGACGCCGTATAAAGTGTGCGGTACCCAAATGAGAGTGCGCCGGACGCCGTAGAAAGTGTGCGGTGAAAAAGTGAAAGTGCGCAAGACGAAGTAGAAAGTGAGCGGGACCTAAAGGAGAGAGCGTCGGACCCCGTAGAAAGTGTGCGGGACCCATTGAGAGTGCGCCGGACGCCATAGAAAGTGTGCGGGACCCAAATGAGAGTACGCCGGACGCCGTAGAAAGTGTGCGGGAACCAAATGGGTGTGCACAAAACGCTCTAGAAAGTGTGTGGAACCCAAATGAGAGTGCGCCGGACGCCGTAGAAAAAGTGCGCGACCCTAGTGGGAGTGCGCAGAACGCCCTAGAAAGTGTGTGGGACCCAAATGAGAGTGCGCCGGACGCCGTCGAAAGTGTGCGGGACCCAAGTGGGAGTGCGCCGGACGCCGTCGAAAGTGTGCGGGACCCAAATGAGAGTGCGCCGGACGCCGTCGAAAGTGTGCGGGACCCAAGTGGGAGTGCGCCGGACGCCGTAGAAAGTGTGCGGGACCCAAATGGGTGTGCACAAAACGCTCTAGAAAGTGTGTGGAACCCAAATGAGAGTGCGCCGGACGCCGTAGAAAGTGTGCGGAACCCAAATGAGAGTGCGCCGGACGCCCTAGAAAGTGTGTAGAACCCAAATGAGAGTGCGCCGGACGCCGTAGAAAGTGTGCGGAACCCAAATGAGAGTGCGCCGGACGCCGTAGAAAGTGTGCGGGACCCAAATGGGTGTGCGCAGAACGCCCTAGAAAGTGTGTGGAACTCAAATGAGAGTGCGCAGAACGCCGTAGAAAGTGTGCGGGACCCAAGTGGAAGTGCGCCGGACGCCGTAGAAAGTGTGCGCGACCCAAATGAGAGTGCGCCGGACGCCGTAGAAAGTGTGCGGGACCCACGTGAGAGTGCGCAGAACGCCGTAGTAAGTGTGTGGGACCCAAATAACAGTGCGCCGGATGCCGTAGAAAGTGTGCGGGACCCAAATGGGTGTGCGCAGAACGCCCTAGAAAGTGTGTGGAACTCAAATGAGAGTGCGCCGAACGCCGTAGAAAGTGTGCGGGACCCAAATGAGAGTGCGCCGGACGCCGTAGAAAGTGTGCGGGACCCACGTGGGAGTGCGCCGGACGCCGTAGAAAGTGTGCGGGACCCAAATGGGTGTGCAAAAAACGCTCTAGAAAGTGTGTGGAACCCAAATGAGAGTGCGCCGGACGCGCAGAAAGTGTGCGGGACCCAATGAGAGTGCGCCGGACGCCGTAGAAAGTGTGCGGGACCCAAACGAGAGTGCGCCGGACGCCGTATAAAGTGTGCGGGACCCAAATGAGAGTGCGCCGGACGCCGTCGAAAGTGTGCGGGACCCAAATGAGAGTGCGCCGGACGCCGTAGAAAGTGTGTGGGACCCAAATGGGTGTGCGCGGTAAGCCGTAGAAAGTGTGCGGGACCCAAGTGAGAGTGCGCCGGACGCCGTAGAAAGTGTGCGGTGACCCAAAAGTGAAAGTGCGCAAGACGCCGTAGAAAGTGTGCGGGACCCAAATGAGAGAGCGTCGGACGCCGTAGGAAGTGTGCGGGACCCAAATGGGAGTGCGCCGGACGCCGTAGAAAGTGTGCGGGACCCAAATGGGTGTGCACAAAACGCTCTAGAAAGTGTGTGGAACCCAAATGAGAGTGCGCCGGACGCCGTAGAAAGTGTGCGGGACCCAATGAGAGTGCGCAGAACGCCGTAGAAAGTGTGTGGGACCCAAATTAGAGTGCGCCGGACGCCGTAGAAAGTGCGCGGGACCCAAATGAGAGTGCGCCGGACGCCGTAGAAAGTGTGCGGGACCCAAATGAGAAAGCGCCGGACGCCGTAGAAAGGGTGCGGGACCCAAATGGGAGTGCGCCGGACGCCGTAGAAAGTGTGCGGGACCCAAATGGGTGTGCGCCGGACGCTCTAGAAAGTGTGCGGAACCCAAATGAGAGTGCGCCGGACGCCGTAGAAAGTGTGCGCGACCCAAATGAGAGTGCGCCGGACGCCGTAGAAAGTGTGCGGAACCCAAATGGGTGTGCGCAGAACGCTCTAGAAAGGGTGTGGAACCCGAATGAGAGTGCGCCGGACGCCGTAGAAAGTGTGCGGAACCCAAATGGGTGTGCGCAGAACGCCCTAGAAAGGGTGTGGAACCCGAATGAGAGTGCGCCGGACGCCGTAGAAAGTGCGTGGGACCCAAATGAGAGTGCGCCGGACGCCGTAGAAAGTGTGCGGGACCCAAGTGGGAGTGCGCGGACGCCGTAGAAAGTGTGTGGAACGCAAATGAGAGTGCGCAAAACGCCCTAGAAAGTGTGTGGGATCCAAATGAGAGTGCGCCGGACGCCGTCGAAAGTGTGCGGGACCCAAATGGGTGTGCACAAAACGCTCTAGAAAGTCTGTGGAACCCAATTGAGAGTGGGCGGGACGCCGTAGAAAGTCTGCGGGACCCAATGAGAGTGCGCCGGACGCCGTAGAAAGTGTGCGGGACCCAACGAGAGTGCGCCGGACGCCGTAGAAAGTGTGCGGGACCCAAATGGGTGTGCACAAAACGCTCTAGAAAGTGTGTGGAACCTAAATGAGAGGGCGCCGGACGCCGAAGAAAGGGTTCGGGACCTAAATGAGAGTGCGCCGGACGCCGTAGAAAGTGTGCGGGACCCAAATGAGAGTGCGCCGGACGCCGTCGAAAGTGTGCGGGACCCAAATGAGAGTGCGCCGGACGCCGTCGAAAGTGTGCGGGACCCAAATGAGAGTGCGCCGGACGCCGTAGAAAGGGTGCGGGACCCACGTGGGAGTGCGCCGGACGCCGTATAAAGTGTGCGGTACCCAAATGAGAGTGCGCCGGACGCCGTAGAAAGTGTGCGGTGACAAAGTGAAAGTGCGCAAGACGCCGTAGAAAGTGAGCGGGACTCAAATGAGAGAGCGTCGGACGCCGTAGAAAGTGTGCGGGACCCAAGTGGGAGTGCGCCGGACGCCGTAGAAAGTGTGCGGGACCCAAATGGGTGTGCACAAAACGCTCTAGAAAGTGTGTGGAACCCAAATGAGAGTGCGCCGGACGCCGTAGAAAGTGTGCGCGACCCTAGTGGGAGTGCGCAGAACGCCCTAGAAAGTGTGTGGGACCCAAATGAGAGTGCGCCGGACGCCGTCGAAAGTGTGCGGGACCCAAATGAGAGTGCGCCGGACGCCGTCGAAAGTGTGCGGGACCCAAATGAGAGTGCGCCGGACGCCGTAGAAAGTGTGCGGGACCCACGTGGGAGTGCGCCGGACGCCGTAGAAAGTGTGCGGGACCCAAATGGGTGTGCACAAAACGCTCTAGAAAGTGTGTGGAACCCAAATGAGAGTGCGCCGGACGCCGTAGAAAGTGTGCGGGACCCAAATGAGAGTGCGCCGGACGCCGTAGAAAGTGTGCGGGGCCGAAATGGGTGTGCACAAAACGCTCTAGAAAGTGTGCGCGACCCTAGAGGGATTGCGCCGGACGCCGTAGAAAGTGTACGGGACCCAAATGGGTGTGCGCAGAACGCCCTAGAAAGTGTGTGGAACCCAAATGAGAGTGCGCCGGACGCCGTCGAAAGTGTGCGGGACCCAAATGAGAGTGCGCCGGACGCCGTAGAAAGTGTGCGGGACCCAAACGAGAGTGCGTCGGACGCCGTAGAAAGTGTGCGGGAGCCAAGTGGGAGTGCGCCGGACGCCCTAGAAAGTGTGTCGAACCCAAATGAGAGGGCGCCGGACGCCGTCGAAAGTGTGCGGGACCCAAATGAGAGTGCGCCGGACGCCCTAGAAAGTGTGTCGAACCCAAATGAGAGTGCGCCGGACGCCGTCGAAAGTGTGCGGGACCCAAATGAGAGTGCGCCGGACGCCGTAGAAAGTGTGCGGGACCCAATGAGAGTGCGCCGGACGCCGTAGAAAGTGTGCGGGGCCCAAATGGGTGTGCACAAAACGCCCTAGAAAGTGTGTGGAACCCAAATGAGAGTGCGCCGGACGCCGTGGAAAGTGTGCGGGACCCAAACGAGAGGGCGCCGGACGCCGTAGAAAGAGTGGGGGCCCCAAATGAGAGTGCGCCGGACGCCGTCGAAAGTGTGCGGGACCCAAATGAGAGTGCGCCGGACGCCGTAGAAAGTGTGCGGGACCCACGTGGAAGTGCGCCGGACGCCGTATAAAGTGTGCGGTACCCAAATGAGAGTGCGCCGGACGCCGTAGAAAGTGTGCGGGACCCAAATGAGAGTGCGCCGCACGCCGTAGGAAGTGGGCGGGACCCAAATGAGAGTGCGCCGCACGCCGTAAAATGTGTGCGGGACCCAAATGAGAGTGCGCCGGACGCCGTAGAAAGTGTGCGGGACCCAAATGAGAGTGCGACGGAACCCGTAAAAAGTGTGCGGGACCCAAATGGGTGTGCGCAGAACGCCCTAGAAAGTGTGTGGAACCCAAATGAGAGTGCGCCGGACGCCGTAGAAAGTGTGCGGGACCCAAATGAGAGTGCGCCGGACGCCGTAGAAAGTGTGCGGGACCCAAGTGGGAGTGCGCCGGACGCCGTATAAAGTGTGCGGGACCCAAATGGGTGTGCGCAGAACGCCCTAGAAAGTGTGTGGAACCCAAATGAGAGTGCGCCGGACGCCGTCGAAAGTGTGCGGGACCCAAATGGGTGTGCGCAGAACGCTCTAGAAAGTGTGAGGAACCCAAATGAGAGTGCGCCGGACGCCGTAGAAAGTGTGCGGGACCCAAATGAGAGTGCGCCGGACGCCGTATAAAGTGTGCGGGACCCAAATGAGAGTGCGCCGGACGCCGTCGAAAGTGTGCGGGACCCAAATGAGAGTGCGCCGGACGCCGTAGAAAGTGTGCGGGACCCACGTGGGAGTGCACCGGACGCCGTATAAAGTGTGCGGTACCCAAATGAGAGTGCGCCGGACGCCGCAGAAAGTGTGCGGTGACAAAGTGAAAGTGCGCAAGACGCCGTAGAAAGTGAGCGGGACCCAAATGAGAGAGCGTCGGACGCCGTAGAAAGTGTGCGGGACCCAAGTGGGAGTGCGCCGGACGCCGTAGAAAGTGTGCGGGACCCAAATGGGTGTGCACAAAACGCTCTAGAAAGTGTGTGGAACCCAAATGAGAGTGCGCCGGACGCCGTAGAAAGTGCGCGCGACCCTAGTGGGAGTGCGCAGAACGCCCTAGAAAGTGTGCGGGACCTAAATGAGAGTGCGCCGGCCGCCGTAGAAAGTGTGCGGGACCCAAATGAGAGTGCGCGGGACGCCGTAGAAAATGTGTGGAACACAATTGAAAGTGAGCCGGACGCCGCAGAACGTGTGCGGGACACAAAGGGGGGTGCGCAGAACGCCCTAGAAAGTGTGTGGAACCCAAATGAGAGTGCGCCGGACGCCGTCGAAAGTGTGCGGGGGCCAAATGAGTGTGCGCAAAACGCCGTAGAAGATGTGCGGGACCCAAGTGGGAGTGCGCCGGACACCGTAGAAAGTGTGCGGGACCTAAATGGGTGTGCGCAAAACGCCGTAGAAAGTGTGTGGAACCCAAATGAGAGTGCGCCGGACGCCGTAGAAAGTGTGCGGGACCCGAATGGTTGTGCGCAAAACGCCGTAGAAAGTGTGTGGAACCTAAATGAGAGTGCGCCGGACGCCGTAGAAAGTGTGCGGGACACAAATGAAAGTGCGCCGGACGCCGTAGAAAGTGGGCGGGACACAAATGGGTGTGCGCAGGACGCCGTAGAAAGTGTGTGGAACCCAAATGAGAGTGCGCCGGACGCCGTAGAAAGTGTGCGGGACCCAATGAGAGTGCGCCGGACGCCGAAGAAAGTGTGTGGGACCAAAATGAGAGTGCGCCGGACGCCGTAGAAAGTGTGTGGAATTCGAATGAGAGTGCGCCGGACGTCATAGAAAGTGGGCGGACCAAATTGAGAGTGCGCCGGGCGGCGGAAAAAGTGTGAGGTACCCAAATGAGAGTGCGTCGGACGCCGTAGAAAGTGTGCGGGACCCAAATGAAAGTGCGCAAGACGCCGTAGAAAGTGAGCGGGACCCAAATGAGCGTGCGCTGAACGCCGTAGAAAGTGTGCGGGACCCAAATGAGAGTGCGCCAGACGCCGGAGAAAGTGTGCGGGACCCAAAGGGGTGTGCACAAAACGCTCTAGAAAGTGTGGGGAACCCAAATGAGAGTGCGCCGGACGCCGTAGAAAGTGTGCGGGATCCAAATGAGAGTGCGCCGGACGCCGTAGAAAGTGTGTGGAACCCAAATTAGAGTGCGCCGGACGCCGTCGAAAGTGTGCGGGACCCAAATGGGAGTGCGCAGAACGCCCTAGAAAGTGTGTGGAACCCAAATGAGAGTGCGCCGGACGCCGTAGAAAGTGTGTGGAACCCAAATTAGAGCGCGCCGGACGCCGTCGAAAGTGTGCGGGACCCAAATGAGAGTGCGCCGGACGCCGTCGAAAGTGTGCGGGACCCAAATGAGAGTGCGCCGGACACCGTAGAAAGTGTGCGGGACACAAATGAGAGTGCGCCGGACGCCGTAGAAAGTGTGCGGGACCCAAATGAGAGTGCGCCGGACGTCATAGAAAGTGTGCGGACCAAAATGAGAGTGCGCCGGACGCCGTAGAAAGTGTACGGGACCCAAATTGGTTTGCACAGAACGCCGAAAAAAAAGTGTGTGTGACCCAAATGAGAGTGCGCCGGACGCCGTAGAAAGTGTGCGGGACCCAAAGGGAGTGCGCAGAACGCCATAGAAAGTGTGTGGAACCCAAATTAGAGCGCGCCGGCCCCCGTCGAAAGTGTGCGGGACCCAAATGAGAGAGCGCCGGACGCCGTAGAAAGTGTGCGGGACCCACGTGGGAGTGCGCCGGACGCCGTGTAAAGTGTGCGGGACCCAAATGAGAGTGCGCCGGACGCCGTAGAAAGTGTGCGGTGACAAAGTGAAAGTGCGCAAGACGCCGTAGAAAGTGAGCGGGACCCAAATGAGAGAGCGTCGGACGCCGTAGAAAGTGTGCGGGACCCAAGTGGGAGTGCGCCGCACGCCGTAGAAAGTGTGCGGGACCCAAATGGGTGTGCACAAAACTCTCTAGAAAGTGTGTGGAACCCAAATGAGAGTGCGCCGGACGCCGTAGAAAGTGTGCGGGACCCAATGAGAGTGCGCCGGACGCCGTAGAAAGTGCGCGGGCCCCAAATGAGAGAGCGTGGAACGCCGTAGAAAGTGTGCCCGACCCTAATGGGAGTGCGCAGAACGCCCTAGAAAGTGTGTGGGACCCAAATGAGAGTGCGCCGGACGCCGTAGAAAGTGTGCGGGACCCAAATGAGAGTGCGCCGGACGTCGTAGAAAGTGTGCGGGACCCAAGTGGGAGTGCGCCGGACGCCGTAGAAAGTGTGTAGGACCCAAATGAGAGTGCGCCGGACGTCGTAGAAAGTGTGCGGGACCCAAATGGGTGTGCGCAGAACACCCTAGAAAGTGTGCGGGACCCAAATGAGAGTGAGCCGGACGCCGTAGAAAGTGTGCGCGACCCTAGTGGGAGGGCGGAGAACGCCGTAGAAAGTGTGCGGGACCCAAATGAGAGTGCGCCGGACGCCGTGGAAATTGTGCGGAACCCAAATGAGAGTGCGCTGGACGCCGTAGAAAGTGTACGGGACCCAAATGAGAGTGCGCCGGACGCCGTAGAAAGTGTGCGGGACCCAAGTGGGAGTGCCCAGACGCCGTAGAAAGTGTGCGGGACCCAAATGGGTGTGCACAAAACGCTCTAGAATGTGTGTGGAACCCAAATGAGAGTGCGCCGGACGCCGTAGAAAGTGTGCGGGACCCAATGAGAGTGCGCCGGACGCCGTAGAAAGTGTGCGGGACCCAAATGAGAGTGCGCCGGACGCCGTCGAAAGTGTGCGGGACCCAAATGGGAGTGCGCAGAACGCCGTAGAAAGTGTGTGGGACCCAAATGAGAGTGCGCCGGACGCCGTAGAAAGTATGTGGGACCCAAATGAGAGTGCGCCGGACGCCGTAGAAAGTGTGCGGGACCCAAATGAGAGTGCGCCGGACGCCGTAGAAAGTGAGCGGGACCCAAATGAGAGTGCGCCGGACGCCGTAGAAAGTGTGCGAGACCCAAATGAGAGTGCGCCGGACGCCGTAGAAAGTGTGCGGGACCCACGTGGGAGTGCGCCGGACGCCGTAGAAAGTGTGCGGGACCAAAGTGGGAGTGCGCCGGACGCCGTAGAAAGTGTGCGGGACCCAAATGGGTGTGCGCAGAAGGCCCTAGAAAGTGTGTGGGACCCAAATGAGAGTGCGCCGGACACCGTAGAAGGTGTGCGGGACCCAATGAGAGTGCGCCGGACGCCGTAGAAAGTGTGCGGGACCCAAATGAGAGTACGCCGGACGCCGTAGAAAGTGTGCAGGACCCAAATGGGTGTGCGCAGAACGCCCTAGAAAGTGTGTGGAACCCAAATGAGAGTGCGCCGGACGCCGTCGAAAGTGAGCGGGACCCAAATGAGAGAGCGCCGGACCCCGTAGGAAGCGTGCGGGACCCAAATGAGAGTGCGCCGGACGCCGTAGAAAGTGTGCAGTGACCCAAATGAGAGTGCGCCGGACGCCGTAGAAAGTGTGCGCGACCCTAGTGGGAGTGCGCCGGACGCCGTAGAAAGTGTGCGGGACCCAAATGAGAGTGCGCCAGACGCCGTAGAAACTGTGCGGTACCCAAATGGGAGTGCGCCGGACGCCGTAGAAAGTGTGCGGTGACCCAAATGAGAGTGCGCCGGACGCCGTAGAAAGTGTGCGGGACCCAAATGAGAGTGCGCCGGACGCCGTAGAAATTGTGCGGGACCCAAATGAGAGTGCGCCGGACGCCGTCGAAAGTGTGCGGGACCCAAATGGGTGTGCACAAAACGCTCTAGAAAGTGTGTGGAACCCAAATGAGAGTGCGCCGGACGCCGTAGAAAGTGTGCGGGACCCAATGAGAGTGCGCCGGACGCCGTAGAAAGTGTGCGGGACCC
This sequence comes from Aplectana chamaeleonis, assembly GCA_029168955.1. NCBI lineage: Eukaryota > Metazoa > Nematoda > Chromadorea > Rhabditida > Cosmocercidae > Aplectana > Aplectana chamaeleonis. The sequence goes on from JAPDOI010001144.1 coordinate 71,156, forward strand.
AAATGAGAGTGCGCCGGACGCCGTCGAAAGTGTGCGGGACCCAAGCGAGAGTGCGCCGGACGCCGTAGAAAGTGTGTGCGACCCAAATGAGAGTGCGCCGGACGCCGTAGAAAGTGTGCGGGACCCAAATGAGAGTGCGCCGGACGCCGTAGAAAGTGTGTGGGACCCAATCAGAGTGCGCCGGACGGCGTAGAAAGGGTGTGGGGCCCAAATGGGTGTGCACAAAACGCTCTGAAAGTGTGCGACCCTAATGGGAGTGCGCCGGACGCCGTAGAAAGTGTGCGGGACCCAAATGGGTGTGCGCAGAACGCCGTAGAAAGTGTGCGGAACCCAAATGAGAGTGCGCCGGACGCCGTCGAAAGTGTGCGGGACCCAAATGGGTGTGCACAAAACGCTCTAGAAAGTGTGTGGAACCCAAATGAGAGTGCGCCGGACGCCGTAGAAAGTGTGCGGGACCCAATGAGAGTGCGCCGGACGCCGTAGAAAGTGTGCGGGACCCAAATGAGAGTACGCCGGACGCCGTAGAAAGTGTGCGGGACCCAAATGGGTGTGCACAAAACGCTCTAGAAAGTGTGTGGAACCCAAATGAGAGTGCGCCGGACGCCGTAGAAAGTGTGCGGGACCCAATGAGAGTGCGCCGGACGCCGTAGAAAGTGTGTGGGACCCAAATGAGAGTGCGCCGGACGCCGTCGAAAGTGTGCGGGACCCAAATGAGAGTGCGCCGGACGCCGTAGAAAGTGTGCGGGACCCACGTCGGAGTGCGCCGGACGCCGTATAAAGTGTGCGGTACCCAAATGAGAGTGCGCCGGACGCCGTAGAAAGTGTGCGGTGACAAAGTGAAAGTGCGCAAGACGCCGTAGAAAGTGAGCGGGACTCAAATGAGAGTGCGCCGGACGCCGTAGAAAGTGTGCTGGACCCACGTGGGAGTGCGCCGGACGCCGTAGAAAGTGTGCGGGACCCAAATGGGTGTGCACAAAACGCTCTAGAAAGTGTGTGGAACCCAAATGAGAGTGCGCCGGACGCCGTAGAAAGTGTGCGGGACCCAATGACAGTGCGCCGGACGCCGTAGAAAGTGTGCGGGACCCAAATGAGAGTACGCCGGACGCCGGAGAGAGTGGGCGCGACCCAAATGGGAGCGCGCAGAACGCCCTAGAAAGTGTGTGGAACCCAAATGAGAGTGCGCCGGACGCCGTCGAAAGTGTGCGGGACCCAAATGAGAGTGCGCCGGACGCCGCAGAAAGTGTGCGGGACCCACGTGGGAGTGCGCCGGACGCCGTCGAAAGTGTGCGGGACCCAAATGAGAGTGCGCCGGACGCCGTAGAAAGTGTGCGGGACCCACGTCGGAGTGCGCCGGACGCCGTATAAAGTGTGCGGTACCCAAATGAGAGTGCGCCGGACGCCGTAGAAAGTGTGCGGTGACAAAGTGAAAGTGCGCAAGACGCCGTAGAAAGTGTGCGGGACCCAAATGGGTGTGCACAAAACGCTCTAGAAAGTGTGTGGAACCCAAATGAGAGTGCGCCGGACGCCGTAGAAAGTGTGCGCGACCCAATGAGAGTGCGCAGAACGCCCTAGAAAGTGTGTGGGACCCAAATGAGAGTGCGCCGGACGCCGTCGAAAGTGTGCGGGATCCAAATGAGAGTGCGCCGGACGCCGTAGAAAGTGTGCTGGACCCACGTGGAAGTGCGCCGGACGCCGTATAAAGTGTGCGGTACCCAAATGAGAGTGCGCCGGACGCCGTAGAAAGTGTGCGGTGACAAAGTGAAAGTGCGCAAGACGCCGTAGAAAGTGAGCGGGAACCAAATGAGAGAGCGTCGGACGCCGTAGAAAGTGTGCGGGACCCAAGTGGGAGTGCGCCGGACGCCGTAGAAAGTGTGCGGGACCCGAATGGGTGTGCACAAAACGCTCTAGAAAGTGTGTGGAACCCAAATGAGAGTGCGCCGGACGCCGTAGAAAGTGTGCGGGACCCAATGACAGTGCGCCGGACGCCGTAGAAAGTGTGCGGGACCCAAATGAGAGTACGCCGGACGCCGTAGAAAGTGTGCGCGAACCTAGTGGGAGTGCGCAGAACGCCCTAGAAAGTGTGTGGAACCCAAATGAGAGTGCGCCGGACGCCGTCGAAAGTGTGCGGGACCCAAATGAGAGTGCGCCGGACGCCGCAGAAAGTGTGCGGGACCCAAGTGGGATTGCGCCGGACGCCGTAGAAAGCGTGCGGTGACAAAGTGAAAGTGCGCAAGACGCCGTAGAAAGTGAGCGGGACCCAAATGAGAGAGCGTCGGACGCCGTAGAAAGTGTGCGGGACCCAAGTGGGAGTGCGCCGGACGCCGTAGAAAGTGTGCGGGACCCAAATGGGAGTGCGCCGGACGCCGTAGAAAGTGTGCAGGACTCAAGTGAGAGTGCGCCGGACGCCTAGAAAGTGTGCGGGACCCAAATGAGAGTGCGCCAGACGCCGTAGAAAGCGTGCGGAACCGGAGTGGGAGCGTGCCGGACGCCATAGAAAGTGTGCAGGACCCAAATGGGTGTGCACAAAACGCTCTAGAAAGTGTGTGGAACCCAAATGAGAGTGCGCCGGACGCCGTAGAAAGTGTGCGGGACCCAATGAGAGTGCGCCGGACGCCGTAGAAAGTGTGCGGGACCCAAATGAGAGTACGCCGGACGCCGTAGAAAGTGTGCGCGACCCTAGTGGGAGTGCGCAGAACGCCCTAGAAAGTGTGTGGGACCCAAATGAGAGTGCGCCGGTCGCCGTAGAAAGTGTGCGGGACCCAATGAGAGTGCGCCGGACGCCGTAGAAAGTGTGCGGGACCCAAATGAGAGTACGCCGGACGCCGTAGAAAGTGTGCAGGACTCAAGTGAGAGTGCGCCGGACGCCTAGAAAGTGTGCGGGACCCAAATGAGAGTGCGCCAGACGCCGTAGAAAGTGTGCGGGACCCAAGTGGGAGTGCGCCGGACGCCGTAGAAAGTGTGCGGGACCCAAATGGGTGTGCACAAAACGCTCTAGAAAGTGTGTGGAACCCAAATGAGAGTGCGCCGGACGCCGTAGAAAGTGTGCGGGACCCAATGAGAGTGCGCCGGACGCCGTAGAAAGTGTGCGGGACCCAAATGAGAGTACGCCGGACGCCGTATAAAGTGTGCGGGACCCAAATGGGTGTGCGCAGAACGCCCTAAAAAGTGTGTGGGACCCAAATGAGAGTGCGCCGGACGCCGTAGAAAGTGTGCGGGACTCAAATGAGAGTGCGCAGAACGCCGTAGAAAGTGGGTGGGCCCCAAATGAGAGTGCGCCGGACGCCGTAGAAAGTGTGCGGGACCCAAATGAGAGTGCGCCGGACGCCGTAGAAAGTGTGCGGGACCCACGTGGGAGTGCGCCGGACGCCGTAGAAAGTGTGCGGGACCCAAGTGGGAGTGCGCCGGACGCCGTAGAAAGTGTGCGGGACCCAATGAGAGTGCGCCGGACGCCGTAGAAAGTGTGCGGGACCCAAATGAGAGTGCGCCGAACGCCGTAGAAAGTGTGCAGTGACAAAGTGAAAGTGCGCGAGACGCCGTAGAAAGTGAGCAGGACCCAAATGAGAGAGCGTCGGACGCCGTAGAAAGTGTGCGGGACCCAAGTGGGAGTGCGCCGGACGCCGTAGAAAGTGTGCGGGACCCAAATGGGAGTGCGGCGGACGGCGTTGAAAGTGTGCGGTGACCCAAAGTGAGAGTGCGCCGGACGCCGTAGAAAGTGTGCGGGACCCAAATGAGAGTGCGCCAGACGCCGTAGAAAGTGTGCGGGACTCAAATGAGAGTGCGCCAGACGCCGTAGGAAGTGTGCGGGACCCAAATGGGTGTGCACAAAACGCTCTAGGAAGTGTGTGGAACCCAAATGAGAGTGCGTCGGACGCTGTAGAAAGTGTGCGGGACCCATTGAGAGTGCGCCGGACGCCATAGAAAGTGTGCGGGACCCAAATGAGAGTACGCCGGACGCCGTAGAAAGTGTGCGCGACCCTAGTGGGAGTGCGCAGAACGCCCTAGAAAGTGTGTGGGACCCAAATGAGAGTGCGCCGGACGCCGTAGAAAGTGTGCGGGACTCAATGAGAGTGCGCCGGACGCCGTAGAAAGTGTGCGGGACCCAAACGAGAGTGCGCCGGACGCCGTAGAAAGTGTGCGGGACCCACGTGGGAATGCGCCGGACGCCGTAGAAAGTGTGTGGGACCCAAATGAGAGTGCGCCAGACGCCGTAGAAAGTGTGCGGGACCCAAATGAGAGTGCGCCGGACGCCGTAGAAAGTGTGCGGGACCCAAATGGGTGTGCACAAAACGCTCTAGAAAGTGTGTGGAACCCAAATGAGAGTGCGCCGGGCGCCGTAGAAAGTGTGCGGGACCCAATAAGAGTGCGCCGGACGCCGTAGAAAGTGTGCGGGATCCAAATGAGAGTGTGCCGGACGCCGTAGAAAGTGTGCGCGACCCTAGTGGGAGTGCGCAGAACGCCTAGAAAGTGTGTGGACCCAAATGAGAGTGCGCCGGACGCCGTAGAAAGTGTGCGGGACCCAAATGGGGGTGCACAAAACGCTCTAGAAAGTGTGTGGAACCCAAATGAGAGTGCGCCGGACGCCGTAGAAAGTGTGCGGGACCCAAATGAGAGTGCGCCGGACGCCGTAGAAAGTGTGCGGGACCCAATGAGAGTGCGCCGGACGCCGTAGAAAGTGTGTGGGACCCAAATGAGAGTGCGCCGGACGCCGTCGAAAGTGTGCGGGACCCAAATGAGAGTGCGCCGGACGCCGTAGAAAGTGTGCGGGACCCACGTCGGAGTGCGCCGGACGCCGTATAAAGTAAGCGGTACCCAAATGAGAGTGCGCCGGACGCCGTAGAAAGTGTGCGGTGACAATGTGAAAGTGCGCAAGACGCCGTAGAAAGTGAGCGGGACTCAAATGAGAGAGCGTCGGACGCCGTAGAAAGTGTGCGGGACCCAAGTGGGAGTGCGCCGGACGCCGTAGAAAGTGTGCGGGACCCGAATGGGTGTGCACAAAACGCTCTAGAAAGTGTGTGGAACCCAAATGAGAGTGCGCCGGACGCCGTAGAAAGTGTGCGGGACCCAATGACAGTGCGCCGGACGCCGTAGAAAGTGTGCTGGACCCAAATGAGAGTACGCCGGACGCCGTAGAAAGTGTGCGCGAACCTAGTGGGAGTGCGCAGAACGCCCTAGAAAGTGTGTGGAACCCAAATGAGAGTGCGCCGGACGCCGTCGAAAGTGTGCGGGACCCAAATGAGAGTGCGCCGGACGCCGCAGAAAGTGTGCGGGACCCACGTGGGAGTGCGCCGGACGCCGTCGAAAGTGTGCGGGACCCAAATGAGAGTGCGCCGGACGCCGTAGAAAGTGTGCGTGACCCACGTCGGAGTGCGCCGGACGCCGTATAAAGTGTGCGGTACCCAAATGAGAGTGCGCCGGACGCTGTAGAAAGTGTGCGGTGACAAAGTGAAAGTGCGCAAGACGCCGTAGAAAGTGTGCGGGACCCAAATGGGTGTGCACAAAACGCTCTAGAAAGTGTGTGGAACCCAAATGAGAGTGCGCCGGACGCCGTAGAAAGTGTGCGCGACCCTAGTGGGAGTGCGCAGAACGCCCTAGAAAGTGTGTGGGACCCAAATGAGAGTGCGCCGGACGCCGTCGAAAGTGTGCGGGATCCAAATGAGAGTGCGCCGGACGCCGTAGAAAGTGTGCTGGACCCACGTGGAAGTGCGCCGGACGCCGTATAAAGTGTGCGGTACCCAAATGAGAGTGCGCCGGACGCCGTAGAAAGTATGCGGTGACAAAGTGAAAGTGCGCAAGACGCCGTAGAAAGTGAGCGGGAACCAAATGAGAGAGCGTCGGACGCCGTAGAAAGTGTGCGGGACCCAAGTGTGAGTGCGCCGGACGCCGTAGAAAGTGTGCGGGACCCGAATGGGTGTGCACAAAACGCTCTAGAAAGTGTGTGGAACCCAAATGAGAGTGCGCCGGACGCCGTAGAAAGTGTGCGGGACCCAATGACAGTGCGCCGGACGCCGTAGAAAGTGTGCGGGACCCAAATGAGAGTACGCCGGACGCCGTAGAAAGTGTGCGCGAACCTAGTGGGAGTGCGCAGAACGCCCTAGAAAGTGTGTGGAACCCAAATGAGAGTGCGCCGGACGCCGTCGAAAGTGTGCGGGACCCAAATGAGAGTGCGCCGGACGCCGCAGAAAGTGTGCGGGACCCACGTGGGAGTGCGCCGGACGCCGTAGAAAGTGTGCAGTGACAAAGTGAAAGTGCGCAAGACGCCGTAGAAAGTGAGCGGGACCCAAATGAGAGAGCGTCGGACGCCGTAGAAAGTGTGCGGGACCCAAGTGGGAGTGCGCCGGACGCCGTAGAAAGTGTGCGGGACCCAAATGGGAGTGCGCCGGACGCCGTAGAAAGTGTGCAGGACTCAAGTGAGAGTGCGCCGGACGCCTAGAAAGTGTGCGGGACCCAAATGAGAGTGCGCCAGACGCCGTAGAAAGCGTGCGGGACCAAAGTGGGAGTGTGCCGGACGCCGTAGGAAGTGTGCGGGACCCAAATGGGTGTGCACAAAACGCTCTAGAAAGTGTGTGGAACCCAAATGAGAGTGCGCCGGACGCCGTAGAAAGTGTGCGGGACCCAATGAGAGTGCGCCGGACGCCGTAGAAAGTGTGCGGGACCCAAATGAGAGTACGCCGGACGCCGTAGAAAGTGTGCGCGACCCTAGTGGGAGTGCGCAGAACGCCCTAGAAAGTGTGTGGGACCCAAATGAGAGTGCGCCGGACGCCGTCGAAAGTGTGCGGGACCCAAATGAGAGTGCGCCGGACGCCGTAGAAAGTGTGCGGGACCCAAATGAGAGTACGCCGGACGCCGTAGAAAGTGTGCAGGACTCAAGTGAGAGTGCGCCGGACGCCTAGAAAGTGTGCGGGACCCAAATGAGAGTGCGCCAGACGCCGTAGAAAGTGTGCGGGACCCAAGTGGGAGTGCGCCGGACGCCGTAGAAAGTGTGCGGGACCCAAATGGGTGTGCACAAAACGCTCTAGAAAGTGTGTGGAACCCAAATGAGAGTGCGCCGGACGCCGTAGAAAGTGTGCGGGACCCAATGAGAGTGCGCCGGACGCCGTAGAAAGTGTGCGGGACCCAAATGAGAGTACGCCGGACGCCGTAGAAAGTGTGCGCGACCCTAGTGGGAGTGCGCAGAACGCCCTAGAAAGTGTGTGGGACCCAAGTGTGAGTGCGCCGGACGCCGTAGAAAGTGTGCGGGACCCGAATGGGTGTGCAAAAAACGCTCTAGAAAGTGTGTGGAACCCAAATGAGAGTGCGCCGGACGCCGTAGAAAGTGTGCGGGACCCAATGACAGTGCGCCGGACGCCGTAGAAAGTGTGCGGGACCCAAATGAGAGTACGCCGGACGCCGTAGAAAGTGTGCGCGACCCTAGTGGGAGTGCGCAGAACGCCCTAGAAAGTGTGTGGAACCCAAATGAGAGTGCGCCGGACGCCGTCGAAAGTGTGCGGGACCCACGTGGGAGTGCGCCGGACGCCGTATAAAGTGTGCAGTGACAAATTGAAAGTGCGCAAGACGCCGTAGAAAGTGAGCGGGACCCAAATGAGAGAGCGTCGGACGCCGTAGAAAGTGTGCGGGACCCAAGTGGGAGTGCGCCGGACGCCGTAGAAAGTGTGCGGGACCCAAATGGGAGTGCGCCGGACGCCGTAGAAAGTGTGCAGGACTCAAGTGAGAGTGCGCCGGACGCCTAGAAAGTGTGCGGGACCCAAATGAGAGTGCGCCAGACGCAGTAGAAAGCGTGCGGGACCAAAGTGGGAGTGTGCCGGACGCCGTAGGAAGTGTGCGGGACCCAAATGGGTGTGCACAAAACGCTCTAGAAAGTGTGTGGAACCCAAATGAGAGTGCGCCGGACGCCGTAGAAAGTGTGCGGGACCCAATGAGAGTGCGCCGGACGCCGTAGAAAGTGTGCGGGACCCAAATGAGAGTACGCCGGACGCCGTAGAAAGTGTGCGCGACCCTAGTGGGAGTGCGCAGAACGCCCTAGAAAGTGTGTGGGACCCAAATGAGAGTGCGCCGGTCGCCGTAGAAAGTGTGCGGGACCCAATGAGAGTGCGCCGGACGCCGTAGAAAGTGTGCGGGACCCAAATGAGAGTACGCCGGACGCCGTAGAAAGTGTGCAGGACTCAAGTGAGAGTGCGCCGGACGCCTAGAAAGTGTGCGGGACCCAAATGAGAGTGCGCCAGACGCCGTAGAAAGTGTGCGGGACCCAAGTGGGAGTGCGCCGGACGCCGTAGAAAGTGTGCGGGACCCAAATGGGTGTGCACAAAACGCTCTAGAAAGTGTGTGGAACCCAAATGAGAGTGCGCCGGACGCCGTAGAAAGTGTGCGGGACCCAATGAGAGTGCGCCGGACGCCGTAGAAAGTGTGCGGGACCCAAATGAGAGTACGCCGGACGCCGTAGAAAGTGTGCGCGACCCTAGTGGGAGTGCGCAGAACGCCCTAGAAAGTGTGTGGGACCCAAATGAGAGTGCGCCGGACGCCATAGAAAGTGTGCGGGACCCAAATGGGTGTGCGCAGAACGCCCTAGAAAGTGTGTGGAACCCAAATGAGAGTGCGCCGGACGCCGTCGAAAGTGTGCGGGACCCAAATGAGAGTGCGCCGGACGCCGTAGAAAGTGTGCGGGACCCACGTGGGAGTGCGCCGGACGCCGTATAAAGTGTGCGGGACCCAAATGAGAGTGCGCCGGACGCCGTAGAAAGTGTGCGGTGACAAAGTGAAAGTGCGCAAGACGCCGTAGAAAGTGAGCGGGACCCAAATGAGAGAGCGTCGGACACCGTAGAAAGTGTGCGGGACCCAAGTGGGAGTGCGCCGGACGCCGTAGAAAGTGTGCGGGACCCAAATGGGAGTGCGCCGGACGCCGTAGAAAGTGTGCAGGACTTAAGTGAGAGCGCGCCGGACGCCTAGAAAGTGTGCGGGACCCAAACGAGAGTGCGCCAGACGCCGTAGAAAGCGTGCGGGAGCAAAGTGGGAGTGTGCCGGACGTCGTAAGAAGTGTGCGAGACCCAAATGGGCGTGCGCAGACCGCCGTAGAAAGTGTGCGGGACCCAAATGAGAGTGCGCCGGACGCCGTAGAAAGTGTGCAGGACATCAGTGGGAGTGTGCAAGATGTAACAGAATGTGCGCAGGACATTAGTGTGAGTGCGCAGGATGACATAGAAAGTGTGCAGTACATCAGTGGGAGCGTGCAGGACAACATAGAAAGTGTGCAGGACATCAGAAGGATGTGCAGGACATCAGTGGGCGTGTGAAGGACGTCAAAGAAAGTGTGCAGGCCATCAGCTGGAGTGCGCAGGACGTCACCGAAGGGGGGGGGGGCAGGACATCAGTGGGTTTACTTTCACCAAACACCATCAGGCATAAATCATGTTAGAAAGGAAACCTTTCGGAAAAATAGATGAAATTCCTGAAAGTTTAGGTTCCTGGCAAAAGTAAAGTTTTGGCATGGCCATAGAAATATACTCAGTTAAAGAGGAAAAATAAAGAAAAATGAAAAAAGGTTTTGAAATATTCCTGAGAACGATTTGGCGTAGAATATACTGTTTTTTCGGGAAATGAAGTGAAATAGTTGAAAGTATGATTTGGCAGTCGAGTTTGAACCAACTATTGATAAGAGTTGTGCAAAACGAGAGATTGCCTTGTCTGTGCTCATCCGTAGAACATATCAAAGCGAAATCACGCGTGTTGATTTTACTTCACCTAATACGTGAAGACCGCCGCATTACGGCTCCTGAAAAAGTTTTGATGCTTCCCATTTCACGCGTGATTTTGCTCTGATATTTTCTACGGATAAGCACATACAAGGCGATCTCTCGTTTTGCACAACTCTTATCAATAGTTGGTTCAAACTCGACTGCCAAATCATACTTTTAACTATTTCACTTCATTTCCCGAAAAACAATATATTCTACGCCAAATCGTTCTCAGGAATATTTCAAAACCTTTTTTCATTTTTCTCTATTTTCCCTCTTTAACTGAGTATATTTCTATGGCCATGCCAAATCTTTACTTTTGCCAGGAACCTAAACTTTCAGGAATTGGACATTGTTTTTTCCCATGAGAATAACTCAAACTTCCAATGTCTTCTTGCATCTTCCCGAAATTTTTGTTTTTTCACATTAAAAAACTGGGAAGTAATTGACGTAGACTTGCAGCTTTTCTGTACCAAGTTCATAGTGCATATTCCCGTCAAGTGCAGATTCATTTCCACACTTTTCCGTTGTTTCCGAGAGTCCTTCTGTCTTATCAGAGCTGATTGAAGGCGGTGTTCACGATAGAAAAATCTCTAGTTTTTTCACAGAAACGTGAGCCTTGGAACCTACCAGTGGAATCTGTGAAGAGATAATTACGAAAACACCCATTGGGCCATCTCGCCTCCCAAACTAATCCTTTCTGGGGTTCGTTCCAAGAACATTTCCATGGCTGAACGCTTACTTGGAAACGTAGCCACGACCACGTGGAAGCAATTTACAGTTATAACTCGTAACCATGGGAAGCGAATTTGACCATGGAAAAGCTATTTGCCCTCCCACGGCGTCGTGGTAACATTCTTGGAACGCCCCCCTGAAGGAACTTGAACACGTAAACAGCCGCTCAGCAAAGTTAAGGGCTTCGATAAGTAGCAGTCGATAAGGTGAATCACGTTAACACATGGAAAGACTTCATTCCTTCACATCGGTCAATCCTCACATTCTCAAAAATGGGACGTCACACAAGAGATCCTGATTTGACGGAAAAAATTGCTTTCTCGCCTCTTTTCGCAGATCTTTCTGACGCTGCCGTCACAGTGAGCCCTTGACCTATCATAATCTGTAAGAAGGTGAGCATCCACAATTTTTCGTGAACACTACCTTAAAGGCATTTTTTAAAGGCTCAGTGTGGAAATGCTACGGGGATCCCCCTAAGTCGATTGGAGAAACACTTGCGGCTGGGAAAGGAAACGAAGTACATCTCTTCTTTGGCTCCGAATTCGTTAGACCGGTCCCCTTCTCTAAAGCGGCGTTCGGCCTTCAATCACGTCCCCGGTTCGCTTCTAATGAAATTCCAGTATTTGTCAGCTGGGGATTTCGTTTTTGCGCCTACACAATCATCATCTATAATGAACGCCGAGTATTCTCCGCCTTCTGATCATTAATCACGCCAATTTTCACTCGTCGCCTTCTTCTCCACCTGTACAGCCCTTGATCTGCTTCTGTTTTTCGTAATATGTTGAAATGTAAATTTCCTCGCTGAAGACCGGAATTTTTGAAATTATTCGGTTTAGGACTTGTGTGTTCCCAGTGGTCTTTTTTAAGTGGGACCTGTTGTGAGAAGAATCATTCAAAATTCCTTCCTAGATCGAAATCCAAATTCTCAAAATTATTTCATCCTGATGCTAGAGTTTATGGAGGCTGCTGGTTTCAGAAGGATATATAGATAGCTTCTTGCTTTATTTACACCCCCCAATAGAAAGCTAGGTCAAGTTGGCACGTTCCGATCGGGAACCGGATTGATCAGCGATTGAACCTGTGAGTCAAGGGTAAGGACCATTCGCTCCCTGCCATGCTCCACGTATACCTCGATCTCGTAATTCAAATTACAGTACTGGTCATAATTTTTGCGTTTTCGGCGAAAAAAAACACAAAAAGGCGTTTTTTCGCCATTTTGTCATAACTCTGTTCATGATGACCATTTTGGGAATCTAAAGAGATACTTGGAATCACAATTAAAAAATCTATCTTCTTGCATTTTTTTGGGCCTATTTCTTACAAAGCATGTAAGCGCGACAACGTGGACACGTACAGTGCTTCTCTGGGACAAATTCCGGTCCGCATTTGCGTCTCGACACGCTTTGTGGCCGCGCGCTTTTGAGTCGGAAGAGTTTCCAGCAACGCAGCCGCCGATCTGTGGACTCTAGGTGGGTTTTAGAAACTGGAAACTAAACAAATTTGGAGAAAACTGTGAGAAAAAGCCATATCGAGTCGGCTTTGGCGCTGGAAACTCGACTGACTCGAGCGCGTGCGGCCGCAAAGCGTGTCGAGACGCAATTGCGGACCGGAGTTAGGCCCAGAGAAGCACAGTATGCTCATAAATGCCTTTAATTGCAAAATCCTGGTTCACGCGTGTTTCGGTAGATAGTTCCATTCCTAATTTCGCCTATGTATCTTGCTGAAGAGCAAGCCATGTGTCTTTCCAGAATAGAGGGCAAACGATCCTGATTCATAAAAATATCTCCTTAGATTCCCCAATGGACCATCTTGTACAGAATTATGAAAAAATGGCGAAAACAACTCCTTTTTGCCTTTTTTCGCCGAAAACGCAGGCATGACTAGGAAGAACAGCCTCGAGAACGTCCGAGAAGAGTTGAGTCACTTTCTGGGAATATTTTGCATGAATACGACCAATTACGAATGATCAGAAGATTGCGAGTGAAACGTGGCGAATTCGTATGTAAAAAACTTCGTTGAAACATTCGCAGCGTTGGTGTGGTGCACGCTTTTGAGCGAAAAAGTGAGTGACCAGACTACAATGAGCTTCTAAAGCTCAGGGGAGTGTAAAACTTTGACGTTTCACGCTAATTCCAAAGTCGTGGTTTAGATCGGATGCCGAATTCAGGTCCAGTCTCGAATAGCCTATTATGTCAGAGAATGGGAAACTTCCATCCGGAGGAGATTTTTATGACTTTTAGAAGAGAGTTCGCCAGTTTTGCAATAATTCCAAAAACTGTCAGTACCCTATGGCTTTACTCCTTTTCTCATTGCATCATCATCTATTCATGAACACTTTGTCTTGCATGGCACCGCCTTGACAATACGGAAAGGTAGCCTAGCCACCGCAAAACACAGCTCTATGTTATCTCATAATTCGAGATCTGCCTCTGACCGAACACCACAGTACACCCTGAGGATGTCCTTCGAGGCTTCCTGCTTACCGTCACGATCCCATGCTGGTCGTAATGATATGTGTCTCTGGAATCATACCGAACTTCCTGGGAACCGAGTTATTGCCAGTCGAAAATTGTCTAAAACTGAGCAGCGAAACCATGGTAGGCGAGTTGTCCGAAAATTGTAATTTCCGTTATTCGCAACTGATTTATGTGAGCGGACTTAAGTGAAGAAAAAGTCTGAGAATGAGAGGAAGAGCAGGGCTAATTATAGAAGACCTTCGTTCGTCGTGCCACTGTTGAGCTCGAAAAGTCGTCCAAGGGACACAGTGACTTCTTGCTGTGTGAGATCTATAAAGACTTCTTGCCATATCTAGCTTATTAGGAAGATTTGAGAGCTCGCATTGACAGATGGTAAATAGGGGAGGGGGTCTTTTTCACAATTATGTGAAAAAAACTCGGATTTCGTCCCTAAGGTAGGACTGTGCCTTAAAGGCAGTGTTCACGATAAAAAATGTGTTTTAGTTTCCACTAGGAATGGGTAGTGGAGGGGCACTCTGTAACGTTGACATCGAACACGAAGTTGCCACTTCGAGCGCAACGTAAATCCCAAAAGCGCAACACGCGCCTACTGACGTTTACAAATGAATGCTCGAGATCGTGAGATGAGCGATGATTTCCAATCATCGGCCCCGTTCTTCCCCTCACTCCCAACTTCTCTCTTTACTCAGGTCAGCTCGCATACATCGGCTGCAAAAGACGGAAGTTACAAGCCTCGGACAACTCGTCCACCATGTTTCCTTAGCTCAATTTTTGAGGGACCATAACTCCGTTCCCAGAAGGTCTTGTACGATTTCAGAGACATCATTGGTATCTGCATGGGGCCGTTTTCAAGATAGGTGGGAAAACAGGAAAACGATTTCCATCGTGAACACTGCCTTTAAAGACTTTCATTGATGCTCGGTCGGTTCCAATCAGTGGGGCTATAACCCTAGAACTGTTGCTGAGAGTAACTGGTAGAGGTGCAATGCTAGCGAACGTAACCAAATTGTGTCGAAAAAGGGTTCTGCTTCGCACATTTCGTGGTGAATCTATTTACCAGGCGATCGAAGTGTGCAGAATTCAATTGCCAGTTTTTCGTTGTTCTCCTCCAAAAACTTCTGCACCCAGATTTGTTTGCGTACACCAATCCCGAGTCCCGATTCAGGCCAAAATCAGTGTTTTCCGCCTGGCTGATTTTGGAGGTCACAACTTGGCCTGAGCCGGTTCAGATGGAAGTCCTGAGCGGAATCTGAAACTGCAGCCCTGCCGTTCAATGTCGGTCATGAACAAGAAATGTGGGGTTTATCTAAACTTGCGAGGACCATATGATGAACTGATAGCAAAAACGGCAGAAGTTTTTTTTCTATCCTCTATGGATCCACGTATGTACAGTTAGTCTCATTGTATATGAACATCTTATTTTCTATCGGTTTTGCTCTTCCGCGTGCCGTTGCCCGATTTTCAGTACCACGTTTGTATGAGCGTGTTCGAGGTGTCGGAGAACTTATAAATCCATCTCTTCAAGAACTTTTTTATAACACTTTTTCTGATTTTTTCGGAGCGCTTCGTTGTATATAAACATTTAATATGATGAACACTTTATTCGATAATCATAACAACTCCACAATAACCATTGGTCTACTTGTTTTAGTTTTTCGTGGCTGATTCGGAACCTTAAAGGCACAGTCCAACCTGAGAATCGTTTCTCTGTTTTTCTGCCTATCTTTAAAATGGTCTCACACTGTATTCAATGATGTCTTTGGAATCATACAAGACCCCCTAAGAACGCAGTTATGGTCCCTCAAAAATTGTGCTACGGAAGCATGGTGGGCGAGTTGTCCAAGGCTCGTAACTTCCATCATTTGCAACCGATTTATGCGATCCGACCTAAATAAAAGAGGCTGGGAATGAAGGGAAGAACGGGGCTACTGGTCGGAAATCATCGCTCATCGCGCCGCTGTTGAGCTCGAAACATCGTAAAAGGGGCGTTCCAAGGTGGCCTCCTGGTATGGTAGCCCCAGGGTGGCTTCCCCCTATATCTAGTTTATTCGGAGGAATTGAGAACTCTCATTTGGCAGGGGCTATATAGGGTGGGAGAACTTCACAATTATGTGGAAATCTCAGATTTCGTTCCTGAGCTTGGACTGTGCCTTTAAAGGCACAGTACGCCCTCAGATATGAATTTTGTGATTTTTGTTTGATTATGTAGTAGACACCTCCTATATAACACATGCCAAGTGCGAGGTCTCAATTCCTCCAAATAAGCGAGATATAAGCGACCACCACAGGCCCGAACTCCTTCACTCACCACCACAGGCCCGACCCCCTACCAGGTTTCCGAACTCTACAGCAGATAGATGGTTGGATGAATTCCAACAATTATTTGTTCTTCAGTCCATTATGGGACTGTCTCTTTATCCTGGCTCGCTCTGGCCCAACGATTGCAATTGAAGAGAAATACAGGCTCGAGACAACTCGTCCACAATTTTTCACCCTCAAAATACCGGCGTCTTTGAAGACAGCGTTCACGTTGATCATATTCGTTGACCTTCCACAGTGAAATGATAGGCGATAAGGATCCTAGGCTCCCGGTGTCGAAAGAACGGTAGAAAACGAGCCAGGAGCGGCAAAATAACGGCTGCAAACAAGCGTTGTGGTGCCCCAGATACGCCTGGTGCCCCAGATCCGTCCCCTCGGAATGAACCAATGAAGACTCAGATTACAGGAATGATCAAGTGAAGGAAGTGCTGATAAGTGAGCTGATCGCTTCATTGCACTGATAAGTATCATCCTTCCAGCGGTCAATTCCTCCACGCTCAAAAATCAACGTAAACAAGAAAGGGCCTATTTTTCCTCAAAACGCGTCTTTCGTGTCCTTTTAAAGCATGCCTTGCTATATAGGGCACCAGACATTCCGTAAGCCGTGGAGATATCGGAAGTGAAGTTTATCGTGAACACTACCTTTACGTAAGCTTCAAGGAATAACTTTTTTTCATCTCAAATCTCTTTTTTCAATTTCATGTGCTAAAGGAAGGATTTGGATGAAAAGGCAGCACTCTCGACCAACAGGGCCTTATAGTGAGGGAGGGGGGTGCACTGCAAGTCGCCCTATCCCTATGCTTTTTAGTACTCTGACTCTTGCTCAAAGATGGCGCTCATCTACCATACAACCTCTACCATATCTGATTGTGGTTCTGGGACTGGAGCAGAGTCCTAGAACTGAGATGGCAGAAGCTCCTCGGTTGTCGGGTCTTCATCTCCATATCTTATCGGGATGTGATTTTTTGTGCGATCAACGCCTCTAAAATGAGAAATGTGCATGATTAGGATTACCCAAAGTGTATCGATACTAGTCATGAAGATTCTTTAATTCTTTTTCTTACCAGAAAAATATCTTTCTTGAGAGCCTCCAATTCTTGCCTTGCATCACTCTACCAGAATCAACGTTATCAGGAGGACGAAAACATGATTCGATTTCGAAGGGGGCACAGACCACAGTCGTCTTGAAAAGGAAACGTCATCGTCGGGCGTTAATCGATGCATGGATCGTGGTTAATTGAACGCCGTCTCTGTCCGAACGACCTTCAGACGAGATGGGCCAGGCGAAGGCGGCAGGTAGCAGCGGCTGCGGCGATTCGTTTCTTACCAGCCAGTCAGCCTGTCCCGTACCGAATCCTCAACCCCGCTGGCCTTCACCCACCGCGACGCGCCGCTCTTCCACTCTCAATCGGCCAGCCATCTGTTTGCTCAATCAAACTCAACATGACATTCAGCTGATATCACTGACACTCGAACGGTCATCTCGACAGGGTTCGGAATCGAAAATTGGCGACATCGATCGTGTTCGCTTATTATGGGCCTCTTACTCTGAAGCTGTCTATCTATTCCTGCCAATTTCCCTCAAGAATTCCACTGAATCTGTGTTAATACTGTTCCTTTTCGGATCTTGTACCCTGAATGTACACACTCATGGTGCATTTCCAAACATTTCTCCTGCATCATAAGCTTTGAGGCATCTTTGATAGACTCATGGTTTGGATTATCACCAGCGGTGAGCGGTCGCTTTTTCGTCGGGACATCCCTATAACCTGTTATACGTATTTTACCGCGGCCCACCGCTCGGCTGCTAGTGATAATCGAAATTCATAGAGATTCCCGTACAAACTCTTTGGGCGCCGTATTCATGAACGTTTTGTGTGGGGTTAAGCTAGTGTATCAGTCGTTATCATCACAAAATCATTCGCTGTAATCAACTTTGGTGATGATAACGACTGATACGCTAGCTTAACCTCATTTAAGGGCCTATTCACACTTCCAACCTCTCGCTCTGCCAGAGCGGCCCGCGCGGAAAAAGTGGTGAGTATGAATAAAAACACGACCTCCCGCGCCTCCTGCCCCGCCACAGTGGTGTCTCTGGAGCATTCATACTCCCCTCTCGCACCGCCGGGACATTTGTTGGTAGCATTACTTGTTGCACTAAATTACGTCATATATTATCTAGTTCCGCATTCGTGTTCAGACCGCAAAGTCTCATTATCACAATCGTAGAAGCAAAGCGGTTGTTCTGAGAATGATTCTAGTTGATTTTTTCAAAAACAACCTCTTCGCTTCTACGATTGTGATAATGAGGACTGAACGCGATTGCGTAACTGAACTACAAGTGTAGCGGGGCCTCAGTGAAAGCGCGCAATACGGCAGAGAAAGTGTGCGGGACCCAAGTGGGAGTGCGCCGAACGCCGCAGAAAGTATGCGGGACCCAAGTGGGAGTGCGCGGGACGTCGTAGAAAGTATACAGAATTACAATGGGAGTGCGCGTTCGCAGATTTCCGGGAAAGTTGCAGTTAGGTTTGAGTTTGCAATACAAGGATCGAATCGCACGCCTACACGCGGAAGGTACGCGAGAAACCGACGAGGATGCCGCGCGATTTTCAATTTCGGCTCAAATCTAGTTGGAGGGGGCCTTCCAAGATTCAATCTTAAAAATAGAAGTTGCCTCTGATATGGGTTTTCCGATAGCGTTATCAGTCATTGTCTATTTAAACAATCTGTAGAATCCACCCCTGGATAGCCTTTACATACAACAAAACCAACATATCTTATCAGAGTTATCAAAGACCACCCGCATCGCTTCATTTCTAGAAACAAACACACCGATTTTCCGCCCCTCTTGCTCTGCCATGGCGATGTCTCTGGAGCATTCATACTTCACTGGCGGAGCAGGAGGTCGTGTTTTCATTCATTTTCACCTCTTTTGCCTAGCGGGCCACTCTGGCAGAACGAGAGGTTGGAAGTATGAATAGGCCCTAAAACGTTCATTCATACGGCCCCAGAGTTGATGGTATCTCGCAGTCGAACCACGGCAAGCCATTAGGTCATAACTATGTTCAAATTGATTCATTACGGAAGCTCAGTAGGTATTTGAAATTATAGTCTAAATCTAAAGCACTTCATTTTGAAATAACACACGATTTGCTCTTGAATGAATCGTATACAGGGTGTTCCAAAATTATTGGCGCGCGAATGGGCTACCATTTTATGAGGGGCTTAGAAGTCCAACTTCTTGCTATTTCAATTTTCTGGATTCCTTCGAGTCTCAGTCTCTGTATTTCTCACCACTGTTCTGTAAATATTGATTCCTAAGTAAGTACGATCGAGGCTAATCCGAAGTGCGGCGCCATCATCGCAACGCGAAATTTGACGCACACGACGAGACACATCGCCATCAGGGATGTGCAGAATTTTCTGTTTTCTGTTTTCTGCCCATTTTAGACCATTTTTTCTGTTTTCTGTAAAAAATAGGCAAAAAAATGGACAGAAAACAGAAAAAAAACGTGTACCTCGATTTGCAGTAAGACTGTCCTAGAAAAAAGTGGCCGGATCTATCGAAGCTAAGCCGATAGGGTGAGGGTGTACTTCACTCAAGCTCTCTGCGGTTGTACCACGACGCTATACACATTCATCTCGCTGTAGTGGTTATCCATAAGGGCACGTGTGGGGAGGTGGGAGGAAACGGTGCTGCTCGCTATACACGGCCGGGTTCGATCCTCGCCGAGGTGAACCAAACCAACCAACCCTCCGGGGTCCTTCGATTGGTCACAGATTCATGAAGAGAGATGAAGGCACACATTGGGAAGTCGGCTGCCCCTGCAAGCCACTAAAAAAATCGTGAAACCCATTCCTCTGAGAAAATTTGCAGCGTCAGTGCCGGGAAAGTACCGCGATCCTCGACTGTGCTGCGATAGTTCCGCGATAGTGCCGCAGCGGCTCCGTGATCAGGCGATTCTGCTGCCGTGTCTTCAGCCTCGACATCGCCGCGATAGTACCGCAGTGGCTACGCGCTAGAACCGCGAGGATGCAGCAGCGAATCCGCGTGGAGTACGATATACTGTCCTGTGTGGTGAAACGAAACTGTCGCCGGTTAAATATACCTAATTTTGAGGTACATCCCGCATTTCCTTGTGCGCCAAAGCGGCGGCAAGCTCTGTCCTTATCAGACAAAGGATGAAACGGCAGCAGGTGCGAATTTTTGTTCTTACAATTAGGCCCCCCTAGTTGACTCCGAATTCTGAAATAACTTCATGTCAGACATTCTCCCGGGGCCGCTGCGACATTATCGCGGAGCCGAAGCGGTACTGTCGGGTCCCCGCTACGGCTCCGCGGTAGCGCTGCCGCGACTCCGCGATAGTGCCGCTTCGATGCCTGTACGCGCCAAAACCGCAATGTCGGGGAGCCGCAGCGGCAATTTCTCTCAGAGTCAAGCCTCTACGACTACGACGTCGAATGAGCTGCTCATCCCAGTAGGGATTCAGAGAGCCGTTCTTTATCTTCATCTGATAGTGGATACTTTCACCCAGAGGTTTATCGTTGACGAATCCCTCAGAGGTAACGCAAAGCAGTCAAGTGAAAGGAAAACTGCAATGTGACTCTATACTAACAAGTATAAGCCATAATACTACTTAACCCCACTCTTCAAACCCGCTCCCCAGCGTAACCGCTTTGGTGGAGCGGGGCAATGTTGGCCCCAACTGTGCCATGCACGCTAGAGTCTGAATACGTGCTTTAATTCACTGAAACGCAGATGGCACAAAATTCAGTTAAGAGTTAGAGAGATTCTTGGCGCAGTGAAGCGCCTTCAAAGGTGACTTGAAGTCTTCTTCAAGGATCGGCCTCGAAATGCCGAGTGAGCACTCATTGCGAAGGAGCGCCTTTTATACCCTTCGGTTAGTTTTTTCTGAGCATGGGACTGGTACCAGAAAAGAACTCGTCAATGATTGACAAGTTTCACCGTGTAAAGTTTGAGCGGGCGGATCGCTGGCTATCAAAGCACTGGTTTGCGGATCGCTGGCTGGTTGCGGGCGGTTCGCTGCATCTCATAGCTCCTAATAGAGTAATCGAGCTGTTTTTTGCCTGGGAAAAAGAAGATTCGATGAACATTTGTCATCTCATCGCACTTATATTCTGCATTTCCTAAACGTCTATACTTTTTGCTCTGGCCAACTGTAAGGTTTTGAAAATTCAATAAAAGAAGCATAGATCACGCAAAAAATGTTTAAAAAAAAGTTGAATGTTTTGAAAAATTTCGTTCAGTGTACACTGAACACCCTTTATTGATTATTGGAGATTTTCTGTTTTCTGCCCATTTTCGAAGATTTTTTCTCTTTTCTGTTTTCTGTCTTCTGTTTCCAAAAAAGTTTTTTCCGCACATCCCTGATCGCCATTCAACTCAGACTTACCCTGAATGCTATTAGTCGTCTTCATCAGTTTAATCCAATCTCTGACATAGCTTGTAAAAGCATTAAGATCAGTACTAGCATATCTGAGGTTGTCAAGAGGGTGAGTGCCCGGGTTTACCGCAATTCACAACTGTCGATGAAGTGGGAAGCTAGAGAAAGGAATCTGTGGTGGGTAGCAATCTGGAAACTCGTCGGGAAGAAGCTGAATCTTTGTTCACAACATTTAAAGCAGACCCGTCTGGTGTCAGCCGACAAGAAGGTGAAGTGAGAGCGAAAGTTCAGGAAGCTCTTGCACCGTTGCACCGGAGTCGCGCATTGCGTCATGGCGCTTTAGATGGAACAAATTATCAGTCTGAAGTTGTTAAAGGAATGCGAAAACGACTGGATAGCAACTAGAAGAACCAACAAAGTCTAACTGCGAAAAAATGTCACTGGCTGAACTGCTCATACGACTTCTGTAATAGTTTTTTGAGGCATCCCCAGCGAGAGCGAAACTCCACCGTTTTTTCGTTGATTCTGACATGAAAATCAACAAGGAAGTTAGCAGGAAAACGAGCCTAGAGATTGTTTTGTACCGCTGCTGAAGTTTCCGATGCGGCAGCAGACTATGTTGCCTCACACTAGTCTATGGATAAGCACACAAAGTGAAATCATCTCAAGAGTGGTGTCGAAGTGTGCTATCCTGAGTCAAACGCGCACGAAGAATTGCGGTCCTGCTCGCCGGACCTGCATCCGCTGGACCTTCTAGTCTGTTCTCTTATAGAGTCTGAAATCTGTGATCATCGATAGCCAAAGTGGCTGACTGGAAAGCCGTATTCAAGGAAGCCTTGGATAAAATGAATGACGACTACCTCCGTGACTGCTGCGACGTCTTCCTGAGAATACTTCGAGCCGATATTCGAACAGATGGCGGATATTTCCAGACCAGGCCGCTGTTCTGCTTTAACGCTAGTATGAATAATAGCATCCATTTCGATTATTCTCAAAATCCAGCTTAGGGTTTGAAAAACACATCAATATCTGCGTGCCAATAATTATGGAACACCCTGAATGCGTGACACCATCAATCGAGTACACGTAGCGCAAAAGCAGGATTAGGCCCCGGTCATAGTTGGATGAGCCGACGTATCCAGCCCGGTCGATACTCACAGAAAGCATTGGAAATGGGATGCAAAAATCATCCGGTGTATCCCTCCAACACCCCCCAGCACCCCCCAACACCCGCCGACACCAGCCCGGTCGATGCGTATGAACAATGTGGTGGGGTAAGGTTAAGAAAATCACTCGCTGTATCCCTCCAACACCCCCCAGCACCCCCCAACACCCACCCGGTCGATACGTATGATTAAAATGATGGAGTGAGGTTGAGAAAATCACTCGGTGTATCCGACGCGGTCGATATCCATGCTATACGTGGATGACGGCGGATGAGAAAATCACCGGGTGGGCGGGCCGATGATAAAACATTGCGTATCACTAGGAAGCTATCGACATTGCTACCTCTGTTTCTTCACTATGATCTCCTTCACTATTTCTCTGAACAGGTGCAATCCTGTTGGCCACGTAATCATACTCATATCCAGTTGGATACACCGAGTGATTTTCTCAACCCCACTCCTTCATTTTAATCATACGTATCGACCGGGTGGGTGCTGGATGGAGTCGGTGGGTTACAGATGCAAATAGCACCAACTCTGACCGGGGCCTGAGGATTGGAAGAATTGAGTGTGCCAATATCGATAAGCTGAAGGTCTTATAGTGTAGTCCACCAAGAGTGTCTCATTTACTTATCAATAAGAAGCGGTCGGATGGGGATCAATGTGCATGAGTCCCACTCCAGCACGCTCGATACCGATTGAGCGAGAGCGGTTGTGCTGCAACGAGTTTCATGTTCATTGATGTCCAATCGACCGCTTCTCATTGATAGGTAAATGAGACACTCTTGGTGGACTCTACTATAGATAGGTTCTGGAGTAACAGTGAAATTGAATGTTGTTGTCTTTTAACTTCAAGTTTCCATACTTCACAGTCAGATACACCGTTGCGAAGTTTGACCGTATAATATTATTGGGACGCAACATGTCTTTCAAAATATATTGTCTACAGCAATGGAAGTAGGGCCTGGTGAGGTTGCGGACTCTTCCTAACATACTGTAGCCTGATTGCGTTATCACTCATTTTTTTCGAGCTAACTGAGATTGGTCGGTGAGTTTTTCTCTTCACTGTCCTATTTTCATAGCTTCCACAGATGTGGTTGTATCGGTGAAGACACAGACGCACCGATCTATCACAGCTGCTTCGGAAAAATGAGTGATACCACTAACGAACTACCGTATAGTGGAGTCCACCAAGAGTGCCTCATTTACTTATACAATAAGAAGCGGTCGGCTGGGGATCAATGTGCGTGAATCCCATACCAGCACGCTCGATACCGATTGAGCGAGAGCGGTTGAGTTTGACCTGCAATGAGTTTCATGCTCATTGATCTCCAATCGACCGCTTCTCATTGATAAGTAAATGAGACACTTTTGGTGGACTCCACCATATGTTATGACGAGTCCACAACCTCACCAGGTCCTACTTCCATTGCTGTGGACTATACATATTCAGTTGCGAACAGGAACGAAAATAACAGAAATTTCCGCGTTCCGAGAAGAGGTAATCGGAGTCTGACATGGGGCCTCACCACGAAGGACTCAGAAAGTCATGGGTCAACAATCGCACTGTAGCGTAGTATTCGAGCAGTATAAGAAACCGTTTGCTGTTCCCATAGCTCCTCTTGGGGAAAATGTTCACCCTCATGAGAACACGCCAGAAATGCGAATTCGCACCATCGCTTGCATCTTACCATCCCGAGCAGGGATGAGCGGAGTTCTGCGTTTCGCGTTCCGAGACCCGCAGTTTCGCGCCTTTTCAGGCGTTTCGCGCCCAATTTCCGAAACCCGAGAAAAATTTCTGTTCCGAACCCCGAAACCCGATTTCCGAAATGTCATATTTTTATTCCGCTCATCCCTGATCCCGACCACTTATATGGCGAAAATGTGTCGTTCAGCTCTTTTTGCAAGCCTTATTCTCCCTCAACCTCTCTAATCTCACTAACACATTTCCATTTCAATCCCTTTTCTTTCAAAGAAAATTACAGCGTACAGGATCAATGGGTGTTCACTCAAAGTTCTCGGCTCTTTTCTCAAAAACAGAACCCAGGCAGTGATAATAAATGAATCGTGTTCACTTCTCTACTGGACTACAAGGATAGGTTTGTTGGGGTGAAGACAGCGATCCGAGAGGTGAAGGTTGTTAAGAATACTTGAGTGGGAAATGGTGAAAGTTCCCTATAGACCTACAACTTCAAAATTCAACGTTTTCTTAGTCCTCCTTTTTTGCATTCAATATTTTTAATTTTTAATTATTAATTTCGAAAAAAGAATTTATTTGGTGACCCCATTTGAAATTTACTATTTTAATGAAGTGATCTGCCGAGGTCATAGAAAATTTCCCTATAGACCTACAACTTCAAAATTCAACGTTTTCTTAGTCCTCCTTTTTTGCATTCAATATTTTTAATTATTAATTTCGAAAAAAGAATTTATTTGGTGACCCCATTTGAAATTTACTATTTTAATGAAGTGATCTGCCGAGGTCATAGAAAATTTCTCTATAGACCTACAACTTCAAAATTCAACGTTTTCTTATTTTTTGCATTCAATATTTTTTATTTTTAATTATTAATTTTGAAAAAAGAATTCCTTTGGTGACCCCATTTGAAATTTACTGTTTTAATAAAGTGATCTGCCGAGGTCATAGAAAATTTCATTGAACTGTCTTGAGGTCAATTTTTTTTAAAAATCACCTTATTTACGTACATACATACCTAACTTTTTACGTTGAGAGATGAACCTTTGGTGAAGGTTGTTTTCCGAATTCTCATAGAATCCTGCGTTAACTGTTGTTCTCAGGTTTGAAAAATAATGCTCTGATCCTTCAGCCTAATTCGTTCATTTAAATGCCAGTTTTTCGCTTATAACTCTTTAACTGGTACAGACAGAGTGGTAGTGAAGGTTTTTTTTTCGAAAAATTGGTAAAATTCTGCGTCGAATGATTTATCGGGTTCCCAACGTTACTTGCTCCATAAGCCAGCCAGGTCGGTGGAGCCGAGCCCCGTTGTTGGCTCCAGCAGAACTCCGCGTCTCTCATTTATATCACAGAGGCGAGAGCAGTCTATGGAGATATAACTAAGGAGCTGGGCTCCACCGACCTGGCTAGCTCATGGAGCAGGTATTGTTAGGAGCCCGATATATAATTCGAGGCTGAATTTAAAGGCAGTGTCCACGATAAAAATCATGTCTGATTTTTTGGTGGAGATCGGCAGCTGCGGGGCTTACAAGGGAACCACAATTAGCCATAGTAACCATTCGGAGTGAGATGTATACACGATTGTAGGTCCAGGTAAGGTAGTAAACATATATCAATACTAGCTGCCTAGACCTCCCACAGAGAGCGCTGTGACCCGCCGAAGTTTGCTCCCCGCAGAAGAGGGGACACGTCTACGCGGGGTAATCATTCTTCGTTGTGGCAGCCGTGGTATAGTGGTAGAACTCTCGCTTCGTAAATGAGCTATGGAGGGTTCGATCCCCGAGCCGCGCGAAATTTTTGCATTTTTAGTTTTCTCCTCGGAATTTAATGATTTTCTTACCTTCGACATTTTTAGCACATTCGCACATATAATCAGGTTTCGGAAATACAATTTTAGACACATTCTCTCGACGCATTCTGTTGCCTTGATGGAAGAATTGCGTTGTTTTCTCTTCGTTTGGCGTTGAAAATGGAGAGAAAAACTTTTTATCTCTGTTGGAGCACTTGCACCCACAATAGAATGTTTAAGTGACTCTAGTCAGGTGCAGTCTGAGCGGACTGTTAATCAACGGTGCTTGTGATATATTGATTAGAGAGATCATGAGATTTTCCCGTCCACGCCCCGTCTACCGCCTATTGATTATTCGCGATGGTTTTCCGTCCTGAAAAGGTTGTTTCTCTATTAATCGCTGAGTTTGGACAGCCTTTCGACTGTCAAGATGCTTGTCGCGAAGAGAAGAAGATTGCGGAAAATTCATACGTATACTACGCGACTGCATCTTGGCACACTGCGACGCCGACTCGGAAGAAGACCTGGATAGCGATGCTGCCGATGATCCAGACTGGAACGGCGAAGACGATTACTTGGGTGGAAACTCCTCGGTTGAAACAGGCGAAGACGTAGTGATTTTCGGGGACGCTTATGTTACAACGGCCAGGGTGTGTTTAACTACCACTAGTCAGCTTTGAGAATGTTTTTTGTTCCAAAATTCATTTTCCATTTGGACATATTCTAGGTTAAAGATGCTATTGCCTTCTGTCGAGCATCAGTGAAGGGTAGTCGTACGCTGAAGGTTATGCAACATAATTTCCGATGGATAAAATGTTGGAATCATTTGACGAAATTGCGAGCGATTGAGGAGCACGACGTGCAGAGGTTTCAGCGGGCCGCAAAACTCGAGAATCTCGCCAATCTGCTTCATGAAATTGTTCAGAGCAAGTTTCAAGCAGGTGTGTACTAATGTAATAACACGGAGAATATTGTCACACAAATTCACTCGAATATTTTTGAAGGAGTATCGCTGCATGATCACGACCTTCGTTCGCTGGCTTTAAACCTCGCACGTCAACAAAACATTGAGAACTTTACGGCGAGCTCAACATGGATTGATTCATTCAAAAGATGTTATGGAGTCGTTTCAAGGAGAATTACAACGTTCGTGACAAGACGGACGTTCAGATCCCGTGAAGATATAGAAATGCAGACAAGAGAGTTCGTGGAATTCGTGAAAATCGACATGAGAACGCTTCCTTTGGCCTGTTTTTGTAATGGGGACCAATCCGGCTTTGCGAAAGAAATGACCACGGCTCGAAGTCTGGCACCAGCCGGTTGTAAAAAGGTGAATAATAGCTATTGCTTTGATTACCCCCTTCAATAAGCTAAATAACCGTCATCTGGCTTTATAGGTTGAAAGAATAGTGGATAGCAAAGCGGCAACCACGCACTCCTACACAGTGTTGCCACTAGTCTACGCCGATGGCAGACTTGGAGACAAGCTGTTTGTCCTTTCTGCAGGAAAGAAACGGAGTTTTCCTCGTCAAGGTCACTTTGAGGCTCCAAAACCTCGTTAGTTCGAGCTGGTACCACTCACATAATGACGAAAAATCACATGGTGGAGTGGTTGAGGAGCTGCGTATTTGTAGCTGGAGGACCTCGTGAGACATATCTCCTTGTGGACTCGTGGTCGTCATTTCGTGATGTCGAGACCATAAACAAAGCAGTTCCCGAAGGTAATTAATTCACTCTAGTCCTGTAGGTAAATTCCACTCATGCAAACCTAGTTTAGGCCATCGCGTAGTTGTACGGAACATCCCTCCTGGTGCAACGTCGATGATTCAACCTTCGACGTCTTCTTTTTCGGGCCATTGAAGAATGTCATGAAGAGAATCCGAGCACATATACTCGTTAACGACATCGATTTCAATGTAGCACAAAGAGACAACATTCTCACGGTGATTTCGCAAGTCTACACAATGTTTTGTCCCCCGAGATTTGTGATTTTCCTCAAGTACTCTTGGCATATGGCAGGGTACGTAGACGGGCGTCCAGGTCAGTTTGACACTCCGGGAGAATACCTATTCCGGCTTGAGGCCGCAGACTGTTTCGAGGACGGATGTCAGTGTACGGTTTTTATTCGATGCGCCGTTTGTGAACATCATTTGTGCTTTTCCCATTTTTTCGTATCGTTCCATCAGTTTTAAAATGAATTTTCGCTCTCCATTTTCAACGCCAAACGAAGAGAAAACAACGCGATTCTTCCATCAAGGCAACAGAATGCGTCGAGAGAATGTGTCTAAAATTGTATTTCCGAAACCTGATTATATGTGCGAAAGTGCTAAAAATGTCGAAGGTAAGAAAATCATTAAATTCCGAGGAGAAAACTAAAAATGCAAAAATTTCGCACGGCTCGGGGATCGAACCCTCCATAGCTCATTCACGAAGCGAGAGCTCTACCACTATACCACGGCTGCCACACCGTAGAATGATTACCCCGCGTGGACGTGTCCCCTCTTCTGCGGGGAGCAAACTTCGGCGGGTCACAGCGCTCTCTGTGGGAGGTCTAGGCAGCTAGTATTGATATATGTTTACTACCTTACCTGGACCTACAATCGTGTATACATCTCACTCCGAATGGTTACTATGGCTAATTGTGGTTCCCTTGTTAGCGAAACCCTAACGTTGAAAAAACTAAAAAAACGAGCTCGGAACGGTCCCTTACGACCCCAAAGTTGGACACTCGTCAGCTCGTCACACCCCAGATGCACCTTCCACGCCTACCGACGTGAACAAATGAATGCTCGAGATTGTGAGATGAGCCATTCTTTTCCGATCAATAGCCCCGTTCTTCCCTTAATTCTCAACTCCTCTCTTTACTCAGTCCAGCTCGCATACATCGGCTGCAAAAGACGGAAGTTACAAGCCTCGCACAACTCGTCCACCATGCTTCTCCACATCATTTTTTGAGGGACCATAATTCCGTTCCCAGAAGATCTTGTACGGTTCCAAAAACATCATTGGAATCAGCATGTGACCGGTTTCAAGATGGGCGGAAAAGCAGAAAAACTATTCTTATCGTGAACACTGCCTTTAAAACAACTTTCACCACAACCCTATCCTTAGCGGTTAAAAAGTTATAGGCGAAAAACTGGTATTTCTTCAAACGAATTAGGCCAAAGGATCGGGCATTATTTTTCAAATCTGAAAACAATGGTCGACGCAGGATCTCATGGGATTTGGAAACCAACCTTCACTAAAGGTCCATCTCTTAAAGGCAGTGGTCGCGATCAAATATGCTTGTCGTCTTTTTCTCTGCAAATCCTTTCCTGGGTCTCGAGTAGTAGGACCTATACGAAAAAATCGCGAAAAAACCACTGTTTTGGGCCGACTTTGAAACCTGAACTTTCTTGTCTTTTGATGGTGGACGAGCCCTCTCCACATCATCGGCATCGATGACCTCTTATATCAAGAACATCAGCTAGCTTGAAATTGAATGTCAATCAATGAACCTTCGGATTTATGTACACATCTAGTCAAAAACATTGACTGAAGTGATGCTTTCGTTATGCAACTGTTTTTATTCGTTAAATTTGCATTTATTTCGTCCTCTGAATGTCGATGATCTTTGACTGCTCGGCATGAGACTGCGATCTGTTTCGTCATCGCTGTGCACGTGTGCACGAACTAGCTTCTTTGGGCCCTAGAAACTCTATTTGTGGACCGTTTTTCACCGCGCTACCTTCATAGTTTTTCAGCTGTTTTTGATCTAAGCTGAATTTTGTAGTTTTTTTTCGATAACGTTTTTCATCGTGATCGCTGCCTTTAACGTAGAAAAGTTATGTACGAAAAACCGTTAACTTCAGGTTAAAAATGCACTTTATAAACTGAAGTCGGCTGTAAAAAGGGGAACGTAGTTTTTGAAACTGAGATCGCTGTTCGATGCGGAATTTGATGAGGATTCCAAAAACATCCTTCATTAACATGCTATCTTCATGGGTAAAAAAACTATGGACCAAAAAAGGCAATGACATCCATCCAATCTTGAAATTGACTTGCACGAATGTCGGGTCACTTTGATTCTTTTCTGAGGCTTTTCCCGGACATACCCGTTTTCCCCAATGGTGAAGGTTCCCTCCTTCACCTGCCCAGAGGTGAAGGTTGGTGGAGTACCCGGCTCCACCCAACGAAGCTATAACTACAAGTGGCGTTCCTCGGGGCACATGTATTGGCCCAATTATGTTTTTGATGTACATCAATAATTTACCAAGTGTCCTGCCTACGGGCTCATTTTGCTCCGTTTTCGCTGACGACTGCAAGATTTATCCTGTCAATGACTGCGAAAAGCTGCAACAGGCGCTTGATGAAGTGACTGACTGGTCAAAACCTGGGATCTTGTCATTTCCCCAAAAAAGACTTTAGTGATGTGTTCTGGTGGAAATCATCCTGACGTGATGTGAATTTCACATTGATAAGCGACAATAGGTAAAATCCGACAAAATCCGAGATCTTAGGGTCCTTTATAGCAGTAACTTCAGTTTCGATTGACACATTAACGACTTAATAGTTGAGGCAAAAAAAGCGAACTTCATCTTGAGAGCACTGGGATCGGGTTACCCATGCTTACTTTTCAAGCTTTTCGCAGTCTATGTGTGGCCGCAAATGGGATACTGCTGCCCTCTATGTTCCCACACAATATTGTGGCACAAAATGACCACCGAGGAATCTGATTTGAAACTTTATGACCTTTTCGACAGAACACCTATGATAAGCATACTGTGCTTCTCTAGGCCAAATTCCGGTCCGCAATTGCGTCTCGATATGCTTTGCGGCCGCACGCGCTTGAGTCAGTCGAGTTTCCAGCGCCAAAGTCGACTCGATATGGCTTTTTTATACAGTTTCCTCCAATTTTGTTTAGTTTCCAGTTTCCAAAACCCACCTAGAGTCAACAGACCGGCGGCTGCGGCTCTGGAAACCCTTCCGACTCGGAAGCGCGCGGCCGCAAAGCGTGTCGAGACGCAGTTGCGGACGCAAGAACTTTTCGACGATAGAACAATTTTGAGAACAGTGCATTCAGGTGGAAGCGCTCCTCTTCTTTCCAAACATATTTAGTCGACTATTTCCAAAAACATGTTCTAGATGGTGTTTCGTAGCCTTCCAAAAAAGCCGCTCCGCTGATGCTATCCCACATGATATGAACCACCGTGTTGGTGTTACTAACGCTCGTTGCTAAATTGCCTTTTTTGTTCTCTTACTAACATCTAGAGCTTCTCTTGTTTGTAATCATTATTGATGGCCTCCATCGGTGGATCTCAGGAAGGTTGGCTCACCAACTCTGGTGGTATCCGGAGCTCACGAATCACCTCTGCTTGAGCTTGCAGTGTTGGCCGGCCACTACCCTTCCGGCCGAAGCTCTTCACTCCCCCCCCCCGAATTTTATGAAATTACGCACATCGGTCTCTTGCGTTTGGTTTCTTGTTCCGATTTTGTTCCTCACAAGCGTACCCGAAAGAAATGAATGAATGAACATTCGAAATTTTTCCACATAGCTGTCTAGAAACATGGGTATACTAAAACAATGCGATTATTTATCATAGGGCCACCCCAGAATTTGAGAATTTCTACTTTGGGTCAAGTTTTCATGATGTGGAATAGGTTTCAATGGATTCACATTCTTCGAAAACCAGACTTAACATCTTTTTGGGATACGCTGATGTTCAGAAATGTTTTGATGAGGGAGTTCCGAAGGTCATCGATTCTCCACAGTTTCATTATTATGGTGCCACCACAGGGAAAGGTTTCATGAACACCTCGAGAAGCACTTTTGTTTGAGGAAGATCATTTCCCGTTCGTAAAAAGTTTGGCGAGTGGAACGAAAATTTTAATCAAGGATAAACTTCGAATCTCCGCACTGCAACAGACAGGCCACTCAAACCGAGAGAGCTCTGCTCAGCGTCGCCCCTCCAGAAGCGCTATCGGCCACTGCATGAAACCCTTGGTTGCGAACCAAGAGGAAATGTGTCCAACACGGACGGGTCAGACAGTTTTGTCAGAAAGTGTCGCGATTCGAGAAAGCATCCTGTTTTTTTCGGATTGGGTGGTGTACCCTTGATAGGGCAATGTTTTGTAGAAACCCTGTCCTGCGATCGGGATTCGCAGTGCACTCGAAGGAATACCACAAAGCCACTCCATGTTATTCTCTCGCATTAATCGTCGCCAAAACTGCACCATTATTGAAGACGATGTATCCGCCCACCCCACTCAATGGATCTCGATCGACTTTTCGGTGGCTTATCACCCATTATGGACAAGCTCTCCAGCTTTACCAGACCTTGACCCAATCAAAAACGCTCAAGGAAACCTCGTTTGTCAGGTATACGCTAATGTGAAGCAGTCTAACAACGTTGAGGATCTCATAATTGCAATTGCAGTAGCATAAAACGAACTAAATTTTGTCTTTTCTGAAATTAAGAAACCAGTATACCAATTCGGATATTTCCACTCGTTACTAGGTAAGGAAGACCGACTGTTTGGCTTGTGTCGCGTTCCTTTCAATAAATGCCAGCTTTTAAAGATGCTCTATAAGTCGCCGATTTTCAAAAATTAGTCCGGAGAAACATTTCTGTACATGAGCGTTTCCGTATGAAGTGTCAGTCACAGTTTCCGAAAATTGGGAAATTATTAGAACCTATCTCACACAATTGAAAGTAGACCAAAACGCGAAATTTTCAAATTTAGGGGTGACTTTATAATAATCGAAAGCACTGTATTAACACATTTGCTCAGTCCTCAATCATGTGTGCCTGAACTTTTCGCGCGTTCTATTGATAGTGTCACGCTTAGATGCTCTGTTCAGTAGTAAGAAAGTGGACGTACCGAAAATGGAGCTTCCAGCTCGATGCTGCTTTCTGTTCCAACTTCCAAATTCAATATCTATAGTAAGGCGCACAAAAACGCCTTTTTGCATCTTTTGGCCCAAAACAAAGGTTTTACCCGGTGTTGTACCTTGCCTTCACCTACATATATTTGAGCAAGGATATTGTTGTCCCTGCATTGAGATCCGATTTTATTCTCCTACCATTTTATCCTTCTTATTTACCTCTTATCATTACGCATGCAGCACATTATACAGTTGTTCTGTGAGTCGTGGTCTGTATCTGTTTATTTGCATTCCTGTTTCCCCCTATAATTGCGAAGATGCTTGGGAAAGTTAACAATGCCTCTATTTCCTCACCTTCTCCATAGTTTTTGTCGAGGCTTGATGTCAACTTCCAAAATCTTGTAGCCCTACGGTATAGAGAGAGTTGCATCATATTGGATTATATTGGCTTCGGGAGGAAGCAGCTTCCGATGTCTCAATCCACCGACTTTCCATCATCAACGTATAGGCAATTTTTTTGCGCAAAACGAAGACTTCGCTGTCGACATTGACAATGGGGTTTCTTCAATCTCAGAGTGTCACCAGTACCTTGTTTTAAGGATCCTGTCTCTTTTCCACAACTTCACGTTAATATTAATGTCGTGTTATGAAGGCAAAACTTCTCCTGCCTGTGCTGTTGGTTAGATTGAGTCAGATTGCATAAAATCTATTCATCATCGGTCTTTGTTCATATACGAAGGAATGGAAGGGTTTTGTGGTCCCCGGATATGGACTTCCGTGTCTCCGTGTCATTCTACTCTTAAATTCGAGAAGACGTTTAACTAATGAGAGGCGACCGTTCCTAGTAATCCCACAACTCCCTCTGGTATCGCTATATGTTGTTCACCTCCTAGAAAAGGGCGAGGAGATAAAAATGGATCAGCTGGAGAGGAGAAGATATCAAGAAGGACCTCACGAAACGCTTTGTGATCGGGTTTGAGCTACTAACAGGCAATTCTGTTAAAGGCACAGTCCAAGCTCGCGAGTAAATTTTGATATTATGGTCCGGACGCTGTGTGTGGCTACCCTGCTAACATAGAATCTCAACCAGGGATGTGCGTAATTACGACTAACGACTAACGAATTTAACGACTAACGGACTTTTTGGGTGTTACGACTAACGACTAACGACTAACGAAATTGAAAATATTTTCGTAAGCAATTCCAAAATTCGTTAGAAAGTCAGTAGTCATTCAAATCGTGCTCCAACCCAAGGCTTGCACCAGGATTGATACATATTGCCCGGTTGGTTGTTCTAGATGAACGGTACAACATAACCATAGCCTTCAGTATTTATCATTTCTACTGACACTGCTTCACAGTTCTGGAACACCCACGTTAAAACCCCAGGTAAACGTTGCGCAAACTTAAGCACAGCATTTATGCGACTTCGGGTCGGTCGTGCTACTTTATGGTAGGCTCACTGAACCGCTTCCGGCAGTGACCGGCTCCAGCGGAGATTTTTACAGAGGGCGCTATCAGAGGTGATAATATGGAGCGGTGCCTGCAGACCACAACTGCCCAACGACGGGGACTGTATCCGATGATCGGATTGTAATTGGTGCCGTCATTTGATTTTAAAGGCAAGGTCCGGTCAAATTTTGACACTACCGAAATTTGGGTTAAATAGATTGGGCTGGCCTAGCTGAAAATCGTCTGAACGTTTCACAAACTCTGAGTCCTTAGTTCTGGAGAGAACAGCCTCAATGTCAGGGGTTACGGTATTCACAGCATGATAATCATGGCTAGAATGACCGATAATTACACAACACTTTTGAAGAATGCGTGGACAACCGCTGAAATATGGATGATGGCCACACTTTCCTGACTTTTCTGGATCATCGGCTAAAGCCTAGTTTTGACTGCATCGCTGCTGTTTTTCATCGCAGCGATTTCACACCCGCTGCTGCAGCGATTTAGCACCGGCAGCGATTCTGTTCATAGTGCATAGCCTCACGGATGATCGAAGAATTTGAATCATCCGTGAAATTAAAGGCTGGTAGTCATCAATAACACGTTTCGACTCGTATACACTGATACTGTCATGTGAAAGGGTCAACGTTCACTAGACGAAACGTGTCATTAGCTGGCAATCGCTCCATCGCGGCCATAATGGCAGCGATGGAGCGATGATCAGCGACCACTGAGAATCGCTCTTCAAGCAGCGATGCAGTAAAACATAGGATATTGTCGCCGCGACCCAGCGATGTAGGACGTTTGCCACGAAGCGATCACAATTGGAGCGGCTTTGCATTACGCGCGATAAAAAAGGAACAGTTGTCCCTCGCATGGCCGCAGCGACCACCTGCAGTCAAAACTAGGCTTAACGGAAGTGGCTGGAATAACTTGAAGAAGACCGGTTTTTACGCAGTTTTCGCATGTTTCTTGGGACTACCTGTAGCAAGAGCACCGATTTAGCGGGCAATCTCGAAATCGAAATTCTGCCCGGACCCTGCCTTTAAGTCATAAATTCGAGATATGGGGTTTCTATAAAGTGGTGCTGGGACCTCTCAGGGGTGAAATTTTAACTTGAGTGCTAATTTCTTCCGGTCTTTCCCCACTATGGGAACAAGCTCTAAACCACGCAACCGCTCGAATCGCGACACTGAGCAAAGAACAAATAGTGCAAAGTCGGTGCAATTCTCCGTGTTGTCACCACCAGGTAGATCTCAAATAATATCTTATAACGCAGAATGGCAAGTTTCGCGCTGGAAAAAAAGCAGAGTTCAAGACTTCCTCGCATTCCCACATTGTTTCTTTTCTTACCGAAAAATGACAAAAATCAATAAACGCACACTCTCGAGTATTAGGCTTTCGTGCATATTTTAAATTATGTATATGTAGGTTTGCAGTTTGAATTAGGCTCTATAACAAGGAGTGATTTGTCTCTTGAATGACCATGAATGTTTTGGAAAACATACATCTCTCCATGCCTTCCTTTTTTCTATTCATGAGGCCTTTTTTCTGAATCATTTGGGCCTGTTTTCAAAGCCTAGATTTTTAACGACTAACGATTAACGACTAACGAGGGTTTTGGACGGTTGAACGACTAACGACTAACGAATCAAAAAATTTCTATTACGCACATCCCTGATCTCAACTCTCCAGAATAAGCGAGAAAAATCGAGCACCCAGTTGCTCCCCCCCCCAGATCAGCATCCACTTGCTCCGCCCTCTTCCGAGATTTCGATCTTCATAGGGAGTAGACGCGCCATGGACTTTGACCAAAATCTACGTTCTTCCATTTGTTATTGGCCCAGCTTTATAGTGTGACCTACTTCGGTGCGATGGCTGCGAACGACGAGAAAAAGCAGACCGGCGACAACTCGTCCTCGAATTTCTCATCGTCCTAATTCACATTTTTTTGAGAGGCCATAACTCCGTTTGTAGTGAGTTCTGAGCCATTCTGGAGGCACCGCTGTGAACAGCCCCAAATTCTCTCCAAGATCAGGAAATAAGCTGGAAAACGACTCAAAGGTCGGACTGTGCTTTCAAAGGAAGCCGTATTGTGAATGCGTCTCAATCGAGCAACATTGCATTCAGCCCTGACGACTTGAGGTGCCACAAATGGATACGTCGACAAATCGAGATCGTGGAACCCTGCTATTTGCT
This sequence comes from Aplectana chamaeleonis, assembly GCA_029168955.1. Taxonomy (NCBI): domain Eukaryota; kingdom Metazoa; phylum Nematoda; class Chromadorea; order Rhabditida; family Cosmocercidae; genus Aplectana; species Aplectana chamaeleonis. The sequence continues at coordinate 106,984 of JAPDOI010001144.1, forward strand.
GGGTTCGATGGCAAGTAACTATTGCCTATGATGCTTTGAGAGTCAAGGAGTGATTGGGGTTGCGGTACCATTGACAACCAGGCATGCCGCGCCCACATTCCCTCGCGCTTGCTGCGCTCTCCAGTCCACCTTTTGCGCTGGAGACACAAAGAAAAAGACGCTTTTATTGTGCCATCGACTGGCATCACTTAAATGATTGAGATTTTGATGAGTATTTTGACAAAAAGCCACAACCGTTTCGTCTATGTGGATTGTGCGGCTGTAATCTCAATTACACCTGTAAATACACTTCCTGTAAAACAATTTCTTAAAATTCTATCAATATTTTTATTTCCGATTAATCGGGAACAATTCTAATGCTCGTTTGTTGTAGCACTACGCAAATTCTTCAACAAATGTACTGGATTACTGAATTCTTCGCTAACGCTGCCGATTATACATGTGATTAAAAGAGAAAAAGCAACGCAAGTTCGATTAAAAAAGAAATCTACAGAGCAAATGTGATTTGGTGCTGACAGAAACATTCCAACAAAAAAATGATGAATAGGGAAGTGGATCTCGAGAACCGATTTCTGTGGCAGAAACTTTTGACTCGCAAAAACAGCCCGTTTTATTATTCTTCATAGAAGAATTTCGTGGTTTCGAAAATGACTTCTCTTTCTTCATTTCTATTCTGATACCGTAGAAAATATGGTGTCCGCAAATTTACACAAACGGCTTCGTTTCGCTGTTCGAAAAGTAAAGCAGTGAAAGTGTTGTGGCAGGTGCAAGTACTAGAATATGAACATTCTTAAACAAGTAGGAGCCCTTTCTTTGAAAAGCCTCGGATTCTTCCATGTCAAATACTACAACGGTTGCTTTCGGAGAAGTAAAAATTTTATCTATGAAAATGGGTTCTCAAGGAATACTTTAAAATCTTTGTAGACTCGCCCACTCTACATTCTTGACATTTTGTTAGAGCAATTTTGCCAGCACCAAACCCCTTTTGCGTGGAGAAACGCGCTTAGCTAGAATTGTGAATTTTTTCTTGATGTTACGTAACAATATCGGTGAGAAATCTTCATGATTAGCCAATCGGTATCGTTTCATTTGATAAACAGTAAGTGACCAACTTGTTAACCAGTTTCCCTATCCCACCCATCAAGAAGCTTCACTTACAACGTGATTTTGCGATTTGATCCAATAATCTAACCTCCATTTCCCTGTTATTCGCAGTTTGCTGTATCACTATCATAGGAGTGGTGGGATTTTGAGAATAATTTAACCATTTTCATTATTTTTTTCTTTGAGAAACATCCGCTTCGCATCTACGATTGTTTGTGACTGCGAGTAACGAGGGAATAAAGGGATTCGTTTGATAATTGGTAAGTAACCAACTTGTCAAACGGCTCTCCTGCACGACCTCATTGAAGAAGCACAGCCTACAACGCCTTTCAACGGATTGATTTGAGAGTTTATTACTTCAGAGATTCGTGCCTGGGTGCAAACATGTTGAGGGGGCCACTCAAAATTCATTCATGAAAAATTAAATTTCTTCCCATATCAGATTTCTGAGGTCGTTATCAGTCATTTCTTTCCTAGAGACTCCATGAAAATCCTTGGGTTTCTGAGCGCTGCATATTTCACCCCTTTCTGGAATGGTGAGTGCCCCCCTCCCAAATTAGGATTGCTCCAATCCTTGTACTGTACAGCAAAATCTGTAAATGATCCCTCTCCGCGGAGACGCAGAGGGGGCCAGTTTGCATTTTGGCCGGCCGAGAGAGTGCCAGTCTAGCTGGCAGCGCCTTTCTTTTCGTGCTCTGCGCTCATCATACTGACTCCAACACCTCGCGTGCTGGGTTGTCAATGCTCCGGAGACCTGATTGGGCTCTACCCACCACAACCTACGATTCTACTTATTTAGCATGCACAGAAATCATGGAAAGCATTTCGGTCAAATTTCAGAACAATATTGGGAGGGGTTTCAACATTTCTGCTTCTAAATTTCGATGAATGTGCTTGTGGCAACATTTTCTCGTTATTTTGCTACCTTTCCAGAGAACTCTTCATTTTTAACATTTTTTCCGATTCTGAAAAGTTTTTCATTATCTCTTTGAAAAGTGCAACTGAACGGCATAATCGTGGTTAAGATTTCAGTTCGAATAAAAAGAATTTTAGATCATGTTTTTGCCTATGTATAGCTCCTCTCAACAGGGTCCTAAATAAATTTCCAGGTTTGAAAAGCTTGAACTTGTAGGGAGTTGATGGAAAAAGGCGCCTAAATCGCGAGAACTTCGCCACATGCATGCCAGTGAAAATCGAAGTGAATCATTGTATCAAGCAGGAGCACAATTCCTTCCTTGAGGAACTGCGAAAGTTCAGTCTTCTTCTGGTAATTCGTCTAGCTCACGACAATTACTGTACAAATAATTTCATGCGAATATAGTAGTTCAAACGCAGGAAACTATTTTTCATGAGATTTTTGACTTTTTGCTGGTTGACGGTTGTCTTTTGGAAAGCTGGGAAATAATTAGTGATCAAATCAGAATTACGTGAGAACTGTTAGTTTTCGGGAATTTGCTCTGTACAGTGCGCTGCTCGTCAGATGAATCAACACTCATCACCTGCCCGACCGCAGCAGGAAAAACCATTTGCTGTGATTTTTCGCTGGCGATCCTGTCTTGTTGACTTGTCCCGAGGTGTTCGATCGATATCGTATAACCCACCACCTGTGTGAGTTAAATGGCGATAGGTTCCGCGGTCTCCTATTTGTGTGTGTACAGTGTCATAAAGAGCGCGATGTGGCCTCCGCGGCGTCGACCATGCGAAATTTTCAATTTCGCCATTCTTTGCCTCTGATGGCTACCTGTTCGTTTCGTGACGTTTGTGATTGCTGAACAAGAATGATGTCTGTTTTATAGGATCCCTTCTCCGATTTTATGGCCACGAAATGACCGATGAAAACGGTGTGCCGGAAAATTCGGAGGATGAGTCGGCTGGAATTGTGGAGAACGGCAAACTCCCTGTCGGCACCAAAGAGCTGGAGCAGGAGATTAAGGAACTCGAGAAACTGCTTCGAATAGAACGCGAAGAACGTCGACGAATCCAGAACGAGGCGCAGGTGATTCAGCCCTCTTGTTTTTCAATTGTGTGACTTTTTGCTATTAATAGAATCGCCTTTTCAATGTGAACACTTCGATGTTATCTTTAACAGAACTTTTCTTTTCAATTTGATTCTGTTTACCATCTTTCTTCTTGCTTGCATACTCTTCATAGCGCAGCGAAGCTTACCTGATGCATCGCAGACTTTGGGCGAACCCCAATAGATGGGAAGGGAAGGAGTGCGGGAGGGATGCAGAAGAGAAGAGCTCATTATTCCTCCTATGAAGGTGCAGAACTTTCCTCACTTATTGAAGTCTCCCTAGCACCCGACATCATTCAATGCTTGTCCCAACCCCCCCCCCCCGCCCCAATTATCGTCTATTTAGGAGTTACCGGCTGGCTGATCAACCAGGTGTCGATATTTCGATTACTATCTCCTACACTGAGACTTAAATACTATTTTCGTTAGTATTATACTATGTAACAAATGTTCACTTTTGCTCTGTTCCGGGATAAAGTTGTGTTTTCCTTACCCGTTAGGTCTAGAACAGAAAGGAAATCGCTGTTACTGCAGAAAAACTTTGCTTCTGTGACCGGGACACTGAAATTTGGAGAATCGCGTGTTTTGGAAGAATGTGGAAAATCGAAGCAAAGTTTGTGCAGCAAAGTTTGTGCTTAATGATGTCATTTTTCCACATACTTTAGACATAAGCAGTTGAAATATAGCACTTAGAAGCCAGGAACAAAAATTTTGTGTTTTTTTTTGGGAACCAATTTGGTGACAACTTCAAATGGAGTTTTATGAAGCCCTTCCGCCTTCCTCGTTTTCTAGAGGCTCCTATCTCGCTATACACAAACATTTAAGAGTATGTAATACTATATGTACGGTTTTCTGTGTTTTGCACCTCATTATACTATCCTCATCGGAGCGAGAGTCAACTCCGCTGTTGTGGACAGCGGCTGTTGCAGTACGCCGCGTTAAGACCATCGTGTAACGGCACCTATACATCGTGTTCCGTGCTGCAACAGTTGCGCTCTGCAACTGCGGAGCGGAATTTCGCTCCGATAAGGACAGCATGGTTGTTTTTTTGTTTTCTGCATGGTGCCTTCAACTCATTTACGGCCGCTCGACTCACAAGTCGGATGGAGCACGTGTCCCAACGTTGGGACACGCTTTTAAAAACACGATTGTTTTTCCGCAAGATTGAATGTCCAATGCTTTACATGATCGATGTGTTCCATCAGTACCTTCACCGTTACATTTTTTATAAACCGTTCTTAAAATAGATTGGACGGAGAGGAAAAAAACGCACATCGTTATTTATTTTCTCTTTTACTATTCTTTAGGATTGTGAAAAATAAATATCGAACTTGAAACTTCTTGTAATCCGCCAGCGAAGTTCCACTATATGACTACTACTGTATATTGATTTTTTCGCCAAACTTATCCTCTGTTTCGGAGTGAAATTTATTCCCGTTCATCGCGTGCGTCTGCGTGCGTATGCTGCGTATCCTTCTATCCACATTTTTTCGCTGTCTCTACCTTCGCTTCGCACCAGCGCACGAAACAACAGAGTAAATTTGGTCCTGAACCAGAGAATACTTTGCCTACGAAGCCCAATGTTAGTATTAGCCCAAGCAGACGATTCGTAAACAACACTTTGAATGACCCCCCCCCTAGTCATTTTTTTTGGGTGAATAACGTAGTATGACGGTGCGTTGAAATGCTGGACTTCATGTAGCTTATCTAGGGAAATGTTGGAAGCAGAGACTGGGGTACTGTTTATACTTCGCTGCTAGCTGTATGAAGCACACGAAAAACAAAAATGGTACGGTGTGCGGCAACGCAATTTCGCAGGCGTTCCAATCGTGCAGCCGCCACAAATAAGGCGTGGTCGTTGATGAGTTGATAAATAATTCGATACATTTATTGTTTCGAATTTCCGGTATTTTTTCTTCATAGCTTCTTCTACTCTAGTCTGAGGTCAAATGAACGCGCTTTCCATTTCTCAGTAATCAGTCAGCCTCAGATCACCTTCATGTTTTGTCCATTATGTATGTTGAGCTCCTTGGCATACATACACTCGTTCGTCGGAATCCTGACAGTATCAAGTCCTTAAAGGCAGTGTTCACGATGATTTTCGTCCTCAAGTTTTCCACTCAAAACAACGCGTTGGCCATCAGGTGTTACCAAAATTACGATTAAACGGCGAGAAACGCACTGAACCGTCATATTTTAGTGACATTATTCTCTGGCCTGGACTAGTTGTCCGGTTGGATGAACATGTTCACTGTGGTTGTCACCGGTGAAAAATGGGGCTAATCTGAAATGGAATTATATATTAGGCAAAACAATATTAGTTTGGGTCCGAAGGAAAGATCGGAGCAACGGAGAGTAGAGAATTGCAAAACACGGGTCCACAAAAGAATTCATTGTCACAACGAACTGTTCTTGTGAGAGTACAGAAGTGTGGTGAGACTGAACGATTTCGGACCCTTCTGGCGCGTTTTTCTCGATTTCTTCGTCTTTAAGTTCTACTCGGGGCCAAACAATCGATTCAGCCATTAATCTCAAAATCGAGGATTATCGTGAACACTGCCTTTAAACCTTTTCCTATCCGGATCGTATGTGACACCTTGGGTGTGAAGCAAATCACATCGTGTGCCAGATGTGGTGCAACTTCAGAGCGAATTTCATTTACTTTGTCCATATCCAACTCATATAAACATAACAAGCGACTAAAGATTTCTTTTTTTCTTGCAAGCCAGTAGGACCTCAGAACCCGAAATGTTTGATGTGAATTCTCGTACTACGTCGAACATGACTTCGACCTTTACAGGGTGTCTGGGGCAGTATATCAGTTCATGAAGGACACGTTCTTTCTCTGCATTGCCCCCCATGCTTTCCTGATAACAATTTTGAGTTTCCTGTGCTATCGTGGCCTACTCATTGTCAGTCTATTTTCGAGGAAATCAATGTTCGTCTTTTTTCCTAATTCTTCTGACATAGTCTGTACAAAATCTACGGCTTTAGTTACCAGCATGGCATTGTCAATGTTTAGAAGATAGGGTAGCTGTTTCTTGTGTTTTTCGTCTACCTTTGCCATTTCCAGACAAATTTCGTTTTGCCTTGCTTATGTCGCAAATGGATCATATCGCCCTGCGCCTTTCTACATATTGTGGTGCGCGCGAAGCGCGCACCAGATTTGGTTTTGAATCGGCCACGCGCGCAACCCGTTTTTCGAAATCTAAGTTCAGGCTGAAGGTAGGAATTAGCTCTAAATTGCATTGAAAAGAGCGCAAAAAGTTGTATATAATGCCCAAAAATGGTTTGGAATGGTTTCCTAGAATTTGAGCAAATTTTGAAAAACCGCAAGTTTTCTCTGCTAATCTCCTTTTTTTCAGACGGCGTTCACGATCTTGTGCTACCAGATAAAATTAAGCTAGGGAGCTCATTTTTGGACTGGAGGCTGGAAATGGATGCAGGTCGCTCCTATTCCAATTTGAACTCGATACCTTTACTTTGAAGGGTACCTCAAAACCGTGGGTCTACATACTAAATTAGCCGTGGAGCACGAAAACTCCTTTTTTCTGCTACGGCTCTGGAGACCGGGGTGTGTGGGTGAATTCGCAGCCAATCAACACAGTTCGTCGAAGGTAAGTATTGAACTTGTCAGAATTCGTAATCATGACACGTCATCGATCGATAATCAATATTATCGATTTTCGTGCTTTTTGCACAAAATGCGGCGAACAGTGGTGATCGCTTTTGGGATTGGTTTTCTTGGTTGAGGAATTTCGCTCATCAGTCATTATCTATTAATGCCGATCAATAATATTGATTTTTTCGCCTGCTGCACAAAATGCCGTAATGATTTTTGATTGTTGTTGGCTCTAAGCCATTTGTTTGGGAAACTCTTCTCATCATGCAAGATCAAATATTAATGATCAATAATATCGATTTTTCACATTTTGTACCAAATGCGGCAATGAGTTTTATTTTTTATGTTTGTAAGTCATAGGTTTCAAAATTTGTACTCATACAACAATATCGTCTGTTACATGTTTCATCATTCCAAAATGGCAATCGTTGTGCAAAATTGAAGTCAGAAAGGGAACCTTTGGGAAAAATATGTGAAATTTCTGAAAATTTAGCTTCCTGGCAAAAGTAGCGATTTGGTAATGGTCAAAAAAAAGTTTCAAAAATGTCTTGAAATATTTTTAAAAAATGATTTGGCGTAAAATAGCATGGAGTAATAAAAAAGCTAGGAAATGAAGTGAAATAACCAAAAAATACGATTTGGTGGTCGATCATTTCACAAGCTTCTTCGTTAAACTTATCAAAACGAAATCAAGCGCGCAACGGAAACATTAAGCCATTTTTGAAAGCTGTATCAAGGGAATCAGCATATGTCATGCTGGGTGAAGGCAACGCTCCATTCCATAACGTGCTTGATTTCGTTTTGATAAGTTTAACGGAGAAGCTTGTGAAATGATCGACCACCAAATCGTATTTTTTGGTTATTTCACTTCATTTCCTAGCTTTTTTATTACTCCATGCTATTTTACGCCAAATCATTTTTTAGAAATATTTCAAGACATTTTTGAAACTTTTTTTTGACCATTACCAAATCGCTACTTTTGCCAGGAAGCTAAATTTTCAGAAATATAATTATTGAGTCCTGCCCAATCCCACTACTCGTTTCAAAAATGTTTTTGAGGACTTTTCGACGTTATGGAGACCTGTCTTTCAGAGTATCTCTTTCCCGATGGGAGTATTACTAACTAAGAGACTTTTTTTGAAATCCTGCGTGTTCCGTTGACAATATAAAGAGTTCGCTGATGATTTTCTCGTGACGATTGCTGATTACATTTGTTATGAAGCCCTTATCTTTACTGTTCTATAAAAGGCATATGTCCTTCAGTCTGACAGACTTAGTCGTCGACCTCGCTGCTTCATTTGTCCAGGTAACTAATAAATCTTTCAATCTCACAAAGTTAGGAATCTGCCATTTTAATTGGTCTGCGTGTCTTTTGAACGCGGTCTGCTGTATGTAACAAAGGAAATACACAGGTGGAATCAGGGATGAGCGGAGTTCCGCGTTTCGCGTTCCGAATCCCGCATTTCCGCGCATTTTCAGGCATTTCGCGCCCGATTACCGAAACCCGAGAAAAAATTTCTGTTCCGAAACCCGAAAACCGATTTCATATTTTTATTCCGCTCATCCCTGGGTGCAATGCTTCGTGAGTATCATTGTCTAACTGAAATTTCTGTGACGATACTGTAAGACGATGAACCTAATTCACAATCTTTCCTGATTTTATTTGGTGCATGTTCATTAGGTGAAACATAGTGATCGATCACAATTTTCCGATTGCTGTTGTGTTTTCCTCGAACGAAAGTTTAAGAATTCCCCTTTATCACCAAAGGTGTGTCTCAGTCAACTGAATCCGACACAGTTCCAGAGAACATCAAAGCTGTATGTTAAACCTTGATTTGTTGCCCATGCTGAACTTCTACGTTGTATCGATGTACCAGGTTGCTCAATAAGTTTTGTCGTTCGATAAGAAAAACACAATTTTATGGTTCAAAATACACTTTATTATTCATTATAATCTCCCTGAACATTAACACACTTGCTCCAACGATCCTCCAATCTGTGGATCCCATCCCTGAAGTGAGAATCCGGAAGGTCTGCAAAATGCGCTTCAATAGCCGTTATGACCTCTTCATGTGATGAAAAAACTTGACACGCATAAATTTTTTGAGTTCTGGAAACAAATGGAAGTCGCTGGGGGCCAAATCTGGTGAATGCGGTGGATGCTCCAACAATTCGAACTTTAATTCATGGATTTTAGCCATTGTCAAAATGCTCTTGTGACACAGTGCAATGTCCTGATGAAAAATGATTTTTTTTCTTCTGCAAACCGGGTCTTTTTTCACGAATTTTTTCCTTCAACTGGTCCAAAAGGTTGCAATAATATTCAGAAGTTCCTTTCGCATCCCAAAAAAACTGATGCTATAACCTTCTTGGCCGATTTCCGGACACGAACTCGTTTCGAGGCCGAACAATCAGGCTCACACCACTCTTTAGCCTCTTGGTGATAGACCCAAGTCTCATCCATACTCAGATATTCGTGGGAAAGTTCCCGAGAACGACAGCAGAACTTCCCTCGAAACAACTGGGGAACTTCCCCCGAATTGGGGGGAGGCGAAGGGGACGTGTCGACAGCAGAGTAATGCGGGAAGTTCCCACAGCAGGAGTTCTCTTGTTCTCGCGACTGCAGGTCTTCCCGCGACCTTCCGACTGCTGATCTTCCAATTGTTCAATGATTGATCGAAAATCATCTTGCTAGAATTCGCTGTTTTCGACAGTCTCCTGTTCCTGAAAAACTGCGAACGGTCCAAAAATATTCACTTCTGACTAAAAGTTATAGAGAAGCTTAATAGCTCCTCTGAAAAGCAGACAGATGATGCCTTACGTAGTTTTTGAGTGGCAGATCTACCCCCTCAACTTGCGAAGTGCAAGACCACCTCGCGACTAGCCCGTCTGCATCACCGTATACGCTGCGACTTTGTTTTCGCGTTCATCTTGTTCGGGGGGAGGCCATGGGAACAACCGTGAAGCGAACTTCCCTTGTTCTCCCCCGAGTTGACTGTTTCGAACGCCTTATCGTTGTGCATAATTCGAAGGGAGAGGAGCGAGACGTCCCCCTCCGGGAGGACGTCTCGCCCCTCTCCCCCCGTTCCGAGTGATAACGACCACAACAGGTCTATTGTCCTCGGAAACTTCCCCCCAAATGTGTGAGTAGTGGTGGATCGACGCGCAAAATCCACTTTATCCTTTTCAAAACGCTCCAAATGTTGCTGAGAAAGTCGCATGCGAATGTGTTCTTGTTCCATTGTTAGCGAATGCGGCACCCATTGTGCACACAGCTTTCTAAAACCCAAAATTTCACCTAAAATATGGCTCACACTGCCTTATGAAATGTGCAGAGCCTCTACTAAATCTCTCTCAGTCAATCGACTCTCTTCCAAAACCATATCCTGTATTTTGGCTATGATTTCTGGTGTTGATGCGCTTATTGGACGTCCTTAACGTGGATCGTCTTCAAAACTTGTACGACCACGTTTAAATTCAGCAACCCATCTTTCTACTGTTCTAATTGTGGGTGAACAATCATTATATACTTTTAACATTAGTTCGTGAATTTCTTTTGGTGCTACACCTTCCAAAAACAAGAATTTTATCACTGCACGATATTCAATTTTTTCCATTGCTGTGACACGGCGACACTAAATGGCCTGTAACAAAGAATGAATTGACAGATTGAAATGAAACTTGGCATACGTTCATATGAAGAGTATACCAAAAAAAAAACAAAAATTGGGCTAGTAGCAACGCCCTCTCTTATCGAACGATAAAGCTTATTGAACAACCTGGTATGCCCGGTCCCTGTCTCAACGTGTCCAGGTACAATGTAGGGCAGAAGTTCTTGCACTCATGACAAACCCCAGTATCTCATCGGTCAACGCAGAAGGATTACGGTAGTTGCGTAAGGTGTACAGTTCACCTCCGCACTGCCGTTCAGTCCGCAAAGTGCACCCTGATTGCGAAATCTTGCTGCGGCGCGGTTGCGAACATCCTTAGACAAGGATGTGGGATCACCCGGGCGCTTTTGGCCTTTGGTGCCCGGGTGATCCCACATCCCTGTCTGAGGATACTCGCAACCGCGCCGCAGCACGATTTCGCAATCAAGCGCACTTTGCGGACTGAACGGTAGTGCGGAAGTGAAGAATACACGGAGTGTGCAACCTTCCTCTGCATCCCTGCCCGCCGCGGCCGTGCCAGAGCGCAGACATGGCGGCGGCGATTCAATTGCATTGACTGGTCGCTGCACAACATTCAATGGAAATCACGACTGATCCATCGAAAACATCCTCAAAGATAGCGATTGCTCATGATTATACGCAGTTGTTGACGTATGATCTCATGAATACATGGAAATTCCCTGTATTTCAGGTAATAGCGCGGCTTTTTATGATTTTTTCGGCAAGAAAAGGAAGGAAATCAAGTTGTAATAGTTCTCGAGTGTTTTTCATGCTAATGCATTAACTTCAGTGATAAGCTAGGATGTAGGGACAGCAATTAGCAATAAAACATGATATCGTGCGAGATTTTCTTCAAAAAGCTAGACGGGAAAGGCGAAACAAATACCTGCAAAATGAGCTTCGAATTTTTAGAGTGCGCCAGGCTCAATCCGAAGACAGAGCACAGGTAGAGCAAAGAAAAATGGATATTTGCTCACATACTAGGGAAAGATAAAAAATGAGGAACAACTCTTCAATTTCGCATGCTCCTCACTGTTCAGGGAGGAATTTCACCTTTCAACTTTGCTTAGTGTCGCCATTTTTAATGATAGCTAAGAAAATTAGTTTCCACTACGTATTCATACCAAGTTGAGACCAAACGTCCACATCTCGTTTTTTTCAACTTCGGAGGCAGATTTGACTTTAACAAACACCATTTTTGTGTTGACTGGCACGATCGAGCAGAACTGGATAGCTTGCCGAAGGGAGGTGGCAAGCTATCCAGGAGGGTCGTAAGAAATGGAAGGGAAAAATGAAAAGTTGGAGTGGGATGTGATTTTTTCTTTGGCATGAAAAAATTTTTTATGGGTAGCTTGTCTTTATTAAATAAATGTTAGTACAGGGGAAGGGCGCGAGCAAGGAAACATTCCTGCTGAAATTTGTAAATGGTGAATGTTTTTTTATTCAGAAAAACTTTCAAATTGGGAATAATTTATAAAAACTTTCAAATTGAAAATAAATACAAAAAATTATCGGAAAAATAAAAATTTGGATTCAGCAAGCTCTGCCGTTGTCAAAAAATAACAAAAAAATTACTCAGCAATTTTCGCCTGTGAGAAAAAAATTCACGCATTAAAGAGCGATCGTATTTAATTTTCTCCAAAAAAGTCCTAGAACGTTCGTAACTCCTCCAAGGCTTGCCAAAAGGCTCCCGGGCCCTGCACAGTGATGGTTTTCAATTTTCGTATCAGCACTCCAACTCTGGATTTTGAATGATTCCAATGCAGGCTTGAAACCTCTCCCGATTCTTCCGAAAAACTCGTGTACGGCTAAAATCTGACATGAAAAGACTACACACTACACTTTTACATTTTCAGATTTTTTCGAATACGGAGTTTTGCCTTTTTCGAATATTCGACTTTTCGAATAGTTTGAAGTCGACTCTTGCAATCGAATGATTTTTCGAATTATTCGGTTCGGTCAAAGTATACTACACACCACTTAAAGGCAGTGGTCGCTATAAAATATGATTGTCTTCTTTTCCTCTCTAGACCCTTTTGTGGGTTTAGAGTAGTAGGAACTATAAGAAAAAATCGCAAAAAATCACTGTTTCGATCCAAATTTCAAGCCGAAAAACGCCGCAAAACGCCTTTGCAAAAAAATTTGCTTGGTACTGTATGCCGTCTAGCGAGGATGAAGCCATGATTGGAGCAGTTATTCGGAGGCTTTGATCCTTGGAAAATTGGATAATCACAATACTCTTCTCTATATAGAAATATTGTGTTTTTACCTGGCGAGGTCTGAAACACCTGTCTTTTCTCATAGGGATGTCAGCGCCGAAAGCGTTTTGGCCGACTTTCTTTCACAAAACGTTCATTTTCCTGATTATTTTTTGTAGTTATTTTCAATTTGAAAGTTTTTTTGCACAAAAAGACATTCACCATTTACAAATTTCAACAGAAATGTTTCCTTGCTCGCGCCCTTCCCCTGTACTAACATTTATTTTATAAAGACAAGCTACCCATAAAAAATTTTTTCATACCAGAGAGAAAATCACATCCCACTCCAACTTTTCATTTTTTCCTTCCATTTCTTAGGACCCTCCTGGATAGCTTGCCACCTCCCTTCGGCAAGCTATCCAGTTCTGCTCGATCCTGCCAGTCAACACAAAAATGGTGTTTGTCAAAGTCAAATCTGCCTCCGAAGTTGAAAAAAACGAGATCTGGACGTTTGGTCGCAACTTGATATGAATACGTAAAGGAAACTAATTTTCTTAGTATCATTAAAAATGGCGATACTAAGCAAAGTTGAGCGGTGAAATTCCTCCCCTCAACAGTGAGAAACATGCGAAATTGAAGAGTTGTTCCTCATTTTTCATCTTTCCCAAATATCCATTTTTCTTTGCTCTACCTGTGCTCTGTCTTCGGATTGAGCCTGGCGCACTCCGAAAATTCGAAGCTCATTTTGCAGGTATTTGTTTCGCCTTTCCCGTCTAGCTTTTTGAAGAAAATCTCGCACGATATCATGTTTATTGCTAATTGCTGTCCGTACCTCCTAGTTTATCACTGAAATTAATGCATGAGCGTGAAAAACACTCGAGAACTATTACAACTTGATTTCCTTCCTATTCTTGCCGAAAAAAAAATTATAAAAAGCCGCGCTATTACCTGAAATACAGCGGGTTTCCATGTATTCATGAGATCATACGTCAACAACTGCATATAATCATGCGCAATCGCTATCTTTGAGGATGTTTTCGATGGATCAGTCGTGATTTCTATTGAATGTTGTGCAGCGACCAGTCAATGCAATTGAATCGCCGCCGCCATGTCTGCGCTCTGGCACGGCCGCGGCGGGCAGGGATGCAGAGGAAGGTTGCACACCCCGTGTACACCTTAGGCCTCTTTCAGAGTTCGATCGCTCTGCGACGCGACCGAATGAAAACACTGTGTATCGATCTGGTCGCGTCGCGCGATCAGGTCGCCGGCCTTTCAGACAAGATCGCGGGGAAAGTCGCCCTATCGCGCGATTGGGCGACTGAGATGGCCGGATCGCGGCGATCGCTTCATATGTCCTCGTTCAAATTCCTCTTTTTTCCACGTTGGTTCAGAGAAAATAAGTATAAGTGGGCAAAACAATCAATACAAAACAATTATTATCATAAAATGACAAACCAATTGCGCGACACCGCACCGACACTGGGAGAGGTCATCTACTGGAGTTACCCGGAAGATCTACTGCTATCGGCTGTAGATGAACGGAATTCTGCTGTAGATGACCGAAACCTAACATGTTTTTACAGTTATGCTAGCACAGCAGATGAACAGAACCCGATTTTGGAGGGAATTTCAAATTCCGGTGTACCTAACGTGTTTTTACAGGGATACACTGTTCCCGGGTTCACACAGGGGACCCCGGGGACATGCCACTGGGGTAATCCCCTTTGGTGTCCCCACAGGGGTGACTCCCACCACCACGGTCCGCAGTGGGATGCACCCCACCGTGGACCGTGGGGAGATGGCCCCACAGTTGGGTACCACCCCTCCCCTCCGAGCCGTGTTGAGCCCTCCTCTCGGCGAAAAATTATCCTTCGGTATTCGGTGGATCTTCAGGTGAGTGACTCGAGGCCACCTCCCAAGTTCGGCTCCGAAGAGCCGACTAAGGCACACCGTGAGATGAGAAGCCTTTAATACCAACAGCATTGTCAATACCTTTGTCTAAACATGTTAGTGATCCTGACGAATATCTGGCGTCGTATTTGAGGTTTGTAGGTGTTTATTGCGTTCAGTACATTTGAAACGATGGCAAAATATTTACTTCGCGGCTGCAGAGCGGCGATTACTCCATCAGTTCACCTCATTATCTTCATTCGTTCATCTGTAGTACAATATACCTTCTGTAGTTCCTCCAAAACGTCAATTTCTCCCTTAGATCTCCTCTCCCAGTGCCGGAGCGCGAACATGAAATAGGCGTCGATTAGAATGTGTACGTAAAAGTGCGTGGTCGCCAGCTTCCGCGATCAGGCCTTAACACTTCCAAAATCTGCGATTTCCACGGCGACGCGACGGTCGCGTCCGCGTGCCCACGATCGCGTCGCACAGCGATCGAACTCTGAAAGAGGCCTTACGCAACTACCGTATTCCTTCTGCGTTGACCGATGAGATACTGGGGTTTGTGCACTCATGTAATGCTTCGTAAAAACGTGTGATTAGAGTGTGAAAATCATCCATCTTTACAGCGTTTCACTGGAACCATCAATAATCGTAAACATCCACCAGATTTTGGAATATCCTTTTTTGACTTCACCGCAAGCCGAAAATGTCGCTGAAAAGGATCATGTGGCGGAACGCAGGTGGTCGCAGTCGACTCATCCTTCCTTCATACTTCTGCGAAATGATTTTAAACTTGGGTGACTTTGAACGCATACTTTCGTTCTCAAAATCTACTACTCGGGGTATTTATGGGATCTAAGCCTGGACTATAGAGCGACCACTAGAGCGACCACTCCGCCGAGGAGTTGAAGGCCAGAAGGTTGTTCTCGCACATCGTCGGTGCGACTTCTGCCTCATGCGCTGTCAAGCACTCATGCTGAGAAGTATATTGTCGATTTTCTAAGTCAGACTTCTCCAAAAGGGAGGTAGCTATTTTTCGAGAAACTCTTCTGTGAGTTTCTTTGGTTGGCTTTGACGCCATTTCCCACGTAAATCAGAGGCATTTTCGCATCAGCAGTGCTTGCCCTGAGAATCATAGAGATTTGGGGTATCTAGTTTTCCGAGGACTGCTACCGCTTTGGTTGGCTTTTTTTTACGACGGATAGTAGTGAAAAAGATGTCAGAGCACCGTGTCTCGGAAAAGCGTTACAGCACTGATTTGAATCCACTTAGCCTCGTTTCCTCAATTTTTTTTAGTTAGTTCGTGAGCCTGTGCAAGTTTTGTAAGCATTGTGAGGAGGCTTCTCTATAGCAGTTCTTTTGATGCAACGAACATTTCGAACAAAGCAACCATTTGTCTCTTTCGCATTCTTGGGTTGCGGCGAATTGTTCGCTTGTCGCCTCGAATTCTCGGGAACCGTGCCGAACTCAGATGACTGGTATAAACACTGTAAAAGAACTACACAGCAACCAAATGATACGAGTCGATTGACCATTGAAAAGTTGATTTGAGTCGCCTTCAAGGCATTAATCCACCGTAACCCCTGCAGTATAGAGTGGCTGAAAAGTTCTCGCACATTTTATGCGGCGTGAAAAGTTGTGCCTATTGCTTTTGATTAATCGAATCAGCCCATTTCAAAAAACGGAAGCTTTACTAGATCGAGTACAATAACCTCGAGAACAAGAAGTCAAAAGGAGTGTTTAAAATCATGTTCTTCGGCTTTAATACATTTACTCAACACGCGGTCAAAATTTACCCATTACGGTCGTCTACTACTGCGCCTTAATTTGGTTCAACGCATGCATCAAAGCTATTTTCAGCGCATCCAATGTAGCGTATCGTTTTCCTGACATTTTTTATGCAGAGTGGATCAAACCAAATTTTTATTGAGATCAACTAGGACGAGATCCGTAGCCGACCATTTTTGCATCGGATTCCTGAAAAAAAGATCAAGAAACAGCAGTTGTCGAATTGGCCGAATCTGTCGGTGTCAGTCCTCCTGCAGTGAATGCTTTCATACATGGATTTGAAAAGTTCTGTGTAGTCATTATTCATTAGTCGGTTCATGTCTTCTACTGTGAGGGTCAACCGACGTCAAGGTTCGCAACCATTTTCAAGTTTCCTCTGCTGGTTTCTTCATTTTCTACGTCAAAAAATTGAAGGATCTCGTAATACGTACTAGTGCGATTAATTTTTTTGTCGAATAGTATTGAAAATATATAAATAAATATTGGTGTGCACTGTTTGAAAATATATGACCAGTGTAAGAAAAGATAATTTTTTTGGTCTCCTCAAAAAGAATTGGGAGAGATCGCAATAATTAAAGGCATCGTACGCTCTGAAAACCACTCACCGTTTTTTCGATTTGAATGATTCTCTGGGCCCACCTAAGAACGTAGGGAGAGTTTGTTCGATTAAAAACGCCTTATTGTGAAGATAAATGAGGTCGGATGTCTAAAATTCCGTCAAAAGAGGCCGGCCCTCCGTCAGTCATCTGGCACAATTTGCTGTCAGGCATCCTAATTGTAAATTATGAACATTTGATACAGTACAACTGAGGGAAAGTTGATAGAATATACTATACAATTACGTGAAGAATGACTTTTCTACACACATCGATTGACCTTTCCTTCTCCATAAATCACTTGAAAGAAAGATAAACTTCATTTGATCGTGAGATCGTTGGTCAAAACAGCGATCTCTAGCGATCGACTCTTCTTTTCTCAAAAGTCGATTGAGGTATTTTCGGTCTGCAAAAAGGTTTTCAGCGGTTTCTTCAATGTAGCTGTCATATATGTAGGGTACTAGAGCCCTCATTATATATGGAAAACTCAAAAACGAAATCCATCGTGAACGATACCTTTGAGCACAAACCTGATTGTTGTATCTCGTTGGTAGACAGAACGGTTTATGAAGACGGTTTCCAATTGAATTGTGTGCAATCCTGAGTGCCTTGCAACACTTGTATCTAAAGACTCCAAAAAATCAATCTAAAGGCTGTTTTCCACCTATACAATCCAATACTGATTTTTGTGCACCCAGTAATTATCAGACCGGATTCGCGTTTATTCACGCGGATTCGCAGTGTGTTGGGACTATCTTAAACAGTTATCACCTTTCTTCTCAACTTTAAATATGAATTTGGGGGCCAGCATTTTCTTCTGTTTTGGAGAATTTTCCTGAGTTGTGCAAACTGTTCGGCGATTTCGCAAAAATTCCGGAGCACATTTGCATATTGAAGTTATTCTTTTCTTATTTACTTTATTGTTCCCGTCGGAGTTGTTGAATGAGAACTCTAACAAGAAGCGTTTGCGCATTCATCATTGATTTGTGAAATGCAGTTCTAGTAGGCTTTAGAACCCAGTACATAGTGCCAAAATTTCATACTAACCATAAGAATCGGCCGAATGCCTTAGGCAGTCCCCGAAAAGGCCAGAACGGCTCAGTCGAAGAGAATAGAGACCGTCTGGGAGATTTAGCCGATTCAGAGTGTAGAATATTGAAACACTGTTCTACAGCTAAAACGTATTGAAATTGAATCTCGAAATTCACTGGCAGAATTGCAAGCCCGTCTCACACGAACACTCTAATTTCTCTCCATGAGATGTTCCTGATTGTTAGTAAAACTGCTTTCCAGCATTTCAATATCAACTGGATTTTTTTAAAGATTTCCTACGCATAATTTAAGGGATCATGAATTGTTTTCGATTATCTAGATCCATCTCGTCAAGGTATTTCCAATTTCTCCAAAACGAAGTTCAACCACTCTGAGGAGTTATTGCTTTGCGGCGTTTTTCTGCTAAGTAAAAACGCCCCATTACGCCGGTTTAGCACATTTCGTGTGCAGTACTGTACCTAAAGTGTGCCGGTTTGTTTGAAGAATGCATGCCCGCGTAATGAAAACAAGGCGAATCTTTCCGTGTTTGTAATATGAGGAAGCTCAGAAAATCCGGCTTTAGTGGATGGAGGTGAATGTCCTTAAAGGCAGTGTTCACGATGACTTTCGTTCCCGAGTTTTCCACTCAAAACAATGCGTTCGTCACCAAGTGTTACCAAAATTGCGAAGAAACGGCTTGAAACGCCCTGAAACGTCTAATTTCACAGATATTATTCTATGGCCTGGAATAGTTGTCCGACGGTATGAACATGTTCACGGTGGTTGTCACCGGTAAAAAGGCGAGCTGATCAAAAATGGAAGACTATTCTGGGCAGAACAGTATCAGTTAGGGTCCGAAGTAAAGAACGGAGCAGAAAAGAGTAGAGAATCGCAAGAGACGGGCCCGTAAAAGATTTCATTGTCACAACAAACAGTTCCAGTGAGAGTAAAAAGTTGGGGTGAGAGTAAAGGATTTGGTGCCTTTCTAGGGCGTTTTTCTCGATTTCTTCGTCATTTGAATTCAACTCGGAAGCCAAACAATCGATTTAGCATTTAATCCTGGAAACGAAGATTATCGTGAACACTGCCTTTAAAGGTAGCATACACGCTCAAAAAAGCTATCGATTCAATGGTCTGATTCGAAGGCGTGGAGTTGCTAGTATTAAGATTCGACAAGAAAACCCCGTAAAATTTGGTGGAAATAACCTGAGAACGGGTTGTTTTTTGATTTTTTTGAAAGCGCACAACGCGCTCGCAAAGGCTCACAAGCGCAAATATGATTGGACTATCGATTTTACTCCACTAGCATGGCCGGGTGCTGAACATTGACGCCGTTTGAAGCATCGAAAACGAGCCAAAACGACCTTCTTAGAGCAACTTTGAGCAGCGAGGTGTGGAGCCCCGCCCACTATGCCTGTGGAACCCCGCCTTCTCACACAACTTTATTGCTTCGAAACGGTCGCTTTGGCTCCTTTCTGACGCTTCCAACGACGTAGGCGTTTTAGTTTCGGTCGTCTAAGTTGATTAACGTCGTTGTCTCAACTATTGTACTTTTGCGAGCATGTGTAGACGAAAATTTTCCCTTTTTCTTTGATTTATTAATACCGTTTTCCAAGTTTAGTTGGGTTCTTGACATTACGTTGGAACTGTACAACATCGCTCGTACGTTTTGGCCAGAATGCTTGCAGCGGCGCTCCCTCTAGTTTTAGCGCCCTTTTCAGAAACTCACCTCAAATTATTTTTCAAACATGAAACCGATTTAGATTTGAGACTGTCTCCGAGTTTGCCCCGGGAATAGAAAGGACTGCGGCCCATTGCCACAACCACGACGAAAAGATTGGTTTGAGCAAGTTCCATTCGACCCTATATGTATGTCCATGAAGTTGACTTAGCGAGTGCACGAAACCCAGTTTACACAGCAGCCATAATTGAAGTGAACATGTTGGCTCCGCCTGATTGTAACTTTCTGATATCCTATTCTTTCTCCTCACAGGTACACCTCGATGGATGGCTGTAGTGTAAACTGGACCCCGTGCGCTCGTGGTGTCATTCCTTAGGGCCATATAGGGCCACTTCGGGTTCGCTCAAATCCGTTTATCCGACGTGGTTGATGCTCTTGGCCGCAGCCGTTTCGACCCCCCTGTGGAAATTCGAAGATATTTTCATCGTGTACACTGCCTCTAAGTTTGGACAAAATGTTTCAGATTTCATTTTGAGATCGCCATGCAGCACACATAGCGCTGTGCCGCTGCGTCGTGTATGGCACATTAAAAATTTTCTCGAAAACTTTTCGTTAGAGTTTGAGCCCCCATTATAGCTCTCAACAGGATCCTCAATATTTTACCGATCCGAAAAGCATTGCGTTTGAAGGGAGTTGAAAAAAGGAGCTGAAATACGAGAAAGCGGCGCTACATGCTTTCTGAGCAAAGCCTACCAGCGGTATTGTAGTGGATACACAAACTGCGATAATTACTTGAAAGTGGCTATTTTGAAGCAGTTCAGGATTGCAGCGTTGGATTGAGACGAGCTGATTTAAGAAGAAGAAACCTTTCGCTACGTCTAGTATAAGTACATACACTAGAAGATCGACTGATGGCAGCCCTTCCCTCTTCGGAAGATATGGGAAAATTTAACCAGTTCCTGCTATGTAGTCCTTAGTGTTTAAAATAAGCAATTTCCTGCTGCAAATCTTTTGCTTGGATCTGTTAGCATATTCCTCTCAAAATGTCACCAGCCATTCAATAATCATCAAACCTCAAAAAGGCAGGCCGTTTTTCAAAATCTAACTCCTTTTTTCGCTTAGCGTTAGATGAGGAATTTCTGTTGATTTGGATTACTCAGAAAACTAAGAATTGACTTTTAGGATGAAATGGATCGTGAGCTGCGTGCTATAGAAGAACGTTGGATGGATCGGACACGGAATACCATCAAAGAGCGTGACGCTCTTTTGCAGAAGCAGCAACAACTTGAGGAACAGGTGGACGCAATGCGGGCTGATCTCAATAGGTAAATGGGATGGAAAATGCGTTAGTCATGGCTATTCTGGTGAAATGCTTCCTTTGTTATGCATCTATTTAATCAACTGGTATACAGAACTCGGAAACATTTTTTATGGATTTTGAAAGAATTAAAAACGAATGAAGCTCTTGGTGGTCTATTGCAAATACGTGACCGTTTCAGCAGCAGAAAGGACATCCCTAGTGTGTTTTCTGACCCAAGTAATGTACTCCTTCAGAGCCGTAGCCTACCGACTGGAGGTAGAGGAATCGCGGAACCGAATGAAAAGTCAACTTGAAAATGTGCAGAGAGATTATGAGGAAACGATGGCTGAGAGGAGCAGTGTCCTGGAGGAGAACACCCGAATGAGCGAGGAGCGAGATCGACTCAAGCAGACAGTCCATGGTCTCTCACGGACCCTGAACGAATTGCGGGGAAGAGCGGTTGGTACTTTATAATAGCATTGCAGTGAAAACTGCTCTGCCACTACCTAGTAGATTACTGGTATATTCGCTTACTCTAGGTTTCAAGCAAAGACTTTCGGAAGTGTTTCTAGTGTCTGGAATTGAGGCGTGTAAGCAAGTAGCGAGTTGTGCAAAAGTAGATCGTCATACAGATATCGAGCTTTCAAAGGCAGTGTTCACGATGGTTTTAGATTCAGAGTTTCTCACTCAAAACAGTGCGTTGGCGACCGAATGTTTCTAAAATCACAAAGAAACGGAGAAAACGCTCTAAAGCGCCTCATGTCAGTCGAAGAATTTTCTGGGCTGGACTATGTAGTCGTCCAGTAGGATGAACGAGCTCCCTCCCAGCGGTTGCGACCGGTTAATGATGGGGTCAAACGAAGATGGTGGAAAATATTCTGCAAAAAGTATTGGTTAGAGCCCAGACTAAGGGCTGGAGCAACAGAGAGTTGATAGTTTCAAAGGACGGGTACACAAAGAAACTGAAGAAGTAGAAACGCTCTATGCATGCTGCAATAATGGTGGAAGATAGGCGCATTTGAAATGCCCTGTCTAATAAATGTTGTGTTCAAACGATTCTGTCGTTCCAACAAACAGTTCCAGTGAGAGTACGGGGGCACAACTCACAAAAATGAAAATATGTTACACGTAATATAAAGTGTAAGATGCTTGAGTCATTCAAGTATCTTACATTTATATGGCATGTAACCTACACTTAAAGTGTGCCCGAATGAGAATGGCGGCCCACGCGGCCGGCGTGCTTGGCAGGCGGCCGTCGCATGTGTCGCCCTGGAACGAGTGTTAGATTTCAACGACGGCCGTCCCCTCTCCCACCGTCTGCAGAGCTGATTGATCGGCGCTGTGCTTGCTGCCAGCCTGTGCCGGCCCCGTTCGTAGTCGATGGCGGTGGGGACTTTTCGTATGCTCGCCCGAGAGCGGCGAACGCGACGGCCGCCTGCCAAGCACGTCGGCCGCATGGGCCGCCATTCTCATTCTGTCGCACCTTATATTACATGTAACATACACTTATATGACACGTAATATGCACTTATATTTGATGTAAATTGAATAGAGCTGCTAGTTGAAGCTCGATGCTCAAGGGTTGGAGCTGCAATTTCCAAGTTGCTGCTTCAGGTACGAATCAGCAGACTTCACTCTCCTGGGATGCCCTCTTGGACATTTCAGAAGCTTAAAGCTTGCTGCTATATAACTGAAGCAGCAAGCTTGGAACCCACAGTTTCATACATAAAGCAGCGGGCTCTAAACTTAAGCCTGCTTCTTGACTTGACTCACTTCACTTAATCAGTTGGCTTCCGCCTGACGCGGTCATTCCGCATCTTCACCGAGGTGTGCCGTCCTAGCAGTCAGCCGTGTCCATTTTTCACGCTCTTCAGCCACAATCTGAACACATTCCATCCAGCTGTCACTATTCCATTTCCTGCGAAACGAAACATCGCGTCTGAACTGTCTTTCGATGCCGAGTGACTTCAAATCCTCTTTAACCACATCCGTCCAGAACTTTCGCCTACGCCCAGGTGGCTGTTTCCAGACAGGATTTGGAAGCATTTTTAAAGCGTGTTGTACGAGACGATCCGGCGTTCTTCTAAGTATATGCCCGAGCAGTCGAAGTCGACTCTCCATTGCTGTTCGAGATGGCGTTAGGAGATGCTGGCACCTCCCTCTTGTCAAGCGTTTATGTACTGCGTCGATTTCCTTGTAAAGGTCTTCGTTATGGCATAAACGCGGCCAGAAATATCCAACCAAAGGCCTAAAAAGCTTCCTCTCCGTGCAATCCAACCTTTCCGTCTGCGTCTTCGGTGCTGCCCACGTCTCCGATCCGTACATCATGATAGGGCGAATAGCGGATAGGTAGACGCGCACCTTGACTTCCTTCGCGATGGTGGTAGACCATAAACACTTGGTTAGAGAATTAAATGCAGACGTAGCTTTCGCACATCGTTGTCGAATATCCGCTGCATAACTACCATCGTTCTTCAGCAAACAGCCCA
The DNA here is from genome assembly GCA_029168955.1 of Aplectana chamaeleonis. Classification (NCBI taxonomy): domain Eukaryota; kingdom Metazoa; phylum Nematoda; class Chromadorea; order Rhabditida; family Cosmocercidae; genus Aplectana; species Aplectana chamaeleonis. The sequence continues at coordinate 130,375 of JAPDOI010001144.1, forward strand.
AATAACAGAAATCGTCCACCAGTTCGATACGTTGTCCGTCCACACCAACTCCCGTTGAAGGCCTCTGAGAGACCCACATCTGCTTGCATTTGTCGGGACGAAGACGAAGTCCATAGGCTGCGGCATACTCCGAAACGAGGTTCACAATCCTTTGCAGTTTTGCGTTGTTTTCAGTGAATAACACGATGTCGTCGGCGTACTCCAGGTCGACAAGGGAGCGTCCTGATGGTGTTAGGATCACATCCGCAGGAAACTGTTCTGCAACTCTACGCATGATGTCATCAACGGCGAAGTTGAGAAGAAAGGGTCCTGCAAGGGGTCCTCGCCTTACTCCTGTTTTCACCTTGAAAGCTGACGTAAATCCGACAGGTGTACGAACTGCTGCTGTTGTTCCTTCGTTCATGTCCTGGATTAACCGAACATACCTTCCGGGACTCCATCTGCTCGCAGAGCATTGAGCAATCGATCACGATGAGGAGAGTCGAACGCGGCTTCAAAGTCTAAAAAACAAGCTGTAATGGCTTCGAATACCGCTGCCACGATTTAATTACTCTTCTCACGACGAACACTTGGTCGATGGTCGATCTTCCAGGTCGAAAATCGGCTTGCTCATCTCTGGTCGTTCTTTCACGATGTTTGATAAGTCGCTCGAGAATGATGCGTTTTAAAACCTTGTACATGACACGAAGTAGAGAGATTCCTCTGTAGTTCTTAGGATCCGTGACGGATAGCTTCTTGTGAAGAGGTACGATGATCGCATGTCTCCACGAATCGGGTATCCTTTCGCTCATCCATATAGCACGGATGGTGTTGGTCATTTCACGAATCCCAGACGGAGGAAGAGCTTTCAGCATTTCAGCAGTGATGTTGTCATCTCCACCTGCCTTTCCATTCTTCATTTTCCGGACACAATCCAAAACTTCAGACTCAGTCGGCGGTTCCTCACTGACATCGTAATGTGCTCTCTGAACATGCGGGAGCTCAGGTACTGATGGCGCTTGACGATTCAGTAGTGAACTGAAGTAATCCTTCCGTATTGGCAGCGTCGCATCACCAACTGCAACTCCATTGGTAGTGTTCAAGACAGGAGAACATTTCTTCATCTTCCCGCTATACTGTCGCAGCAACGTGTAGGCTTCGGATTCTTCTCATCCCAAGCCTTCTCGAACTCCTTAGCTCTACACGTCCACTCTCATTCGCGGTCACTTTAAAGCTGCCGACGCAACTTCCTCCTCAGACGCTCCTCCTCCACAGTTTCCTGCAGTTCGGAGAGCACATGGTTTGTTGTAGGTAGATGTTGTTTCTTCTGAGACGTAGGCGAACTTCTTCTTAGGCTGTACAACCGGTAATGCCTCTTTCGAAGCGTCCTGGATGCACTTGACAAAAGAATCCGCGTCGCAAAGTTTCTTCTTCGTCCGTACTCCGATGTGAATAGAAACGCGTTGTTGAAATCGAAAATTCCTTATGCATTCTTCATCTCTGAGACTTGTCATGTCAATCCTCCGGAGAGGCTGAGCCCCACGCTTCCTCTTATGAATTTTCGCAGTGAAGTTCAACAGAACAGGACGGTGATCCGAATAGAATGCGACATCCCACACAGCTCTAGATCTTCGAATGTTCGATATTGGAATATTCCTCGTCAGAACATAGTCGAGCTGTAGTTTCAGAGTTGTTCCGCTGCTCTTCTGGAGATAGAATTGGTCCCTGCCACGTAAGCTGATGGCGGCGATGATTCCTCTTGAATGTCGATGCAATAATCAGACCATTGCGTTCACAAAAGTCGACAAGGCGGTAGCCATTGTCCGATGTTTGTTTCACTGGGTAGAACCATTTACCGAGTACTTCGGATTGCTGATCAAGTCCCATTTTCGCATTTGCGTCAATCCCTACGACAACAGCATGTTGACAAGGTATCCTGGCGAGCAACGTGTTGAGTTCCTCATAAAACACATCTTTCGCATTGTCCTCGGTGGTTTCAGTGGGCGCATGAGCACTCACTATCCACAGATTGAATCCTCTTTGATCCCGCAGTCGTACGAATGCATTCCGGCACGACGTTGAGCCGAACTCCTTGAGCATACCATTGAAATCCTTCCTTACAGCTATTGCACAGCCTCCCATTCTCCTATCGTCAGCGTTACCGCAGTAGATGGTGTACTCTCCGACGCTGATGACGGGTCTATCCTTGAGGCGGGTTTCCTGCCAAGCAGCAAACGGTGCATGGAAATAGCTCAGAAGTCTGGATAGCGCAATTTTTTGGATATAACTCGACAGCGATCGACAGTTCAGGGTGGCGAAACTGTGGCTAGTGACCAAAGACCCATGAACTCCCTAGGTACGGATCCTAAGGTGTTATGGACCAGAGGCCTTGGTGTGCCGGACGGCGACACCTTTATGCCATGTGCGGGATACTTTCGCGATATAGTTGTGCATGCTATATCGCTCGAACGTTCCCTGTGTACACTCAAACGCCTGCTGGGTTCAGTAGAAGCAGGGGCACCAACGAGCAGGTACCAACAGACTTGTATACACACCCCCGAGCCTGCTTCGAAAATATTATATGTCGATCCCTCTAATCCTGTCCACGATTAGCGCGAACCATGAGGAGTGAGAGATCAGCGACTCCAGCGAATGACCACACTGTCGAATGTCAATCCAATGGACCTGCGCTCACCGCCAAGGTACTCGACGGCTCGTATGCTATTCAGATTCGGAGAAGGTGTTTAGCATGAGCCCTCAGTTGCTGGAGATATTATTTGAACTATGTTACTCTCATACTACAATACCGTTCACGAAACGTGTCCAAAAGCGCGTCGCCGACGCAATTTTCCATCCGCGACGGAAAAACACACCGAAAACGTCAAAAGCATTCAGAATGAACGTTTCGAGAATCTGAAAACATCGTTCATTCGACTCGTCGTGCTGATTCAAAAATTGTTTTCAGACTTGAGAAAAACTCAAAACTTGATATACTTATGACCCCATTTCTCTCAAAAAGGTAAAATCTTTCAGAGTAAGTATTTTCGAATTCTGAGAAGACCATTCGTTTCGCCTCGCCGAGCTGATTAGAAATATATATTTGTTTTTATAATAAAAACGAATTCTGGCCTACTTATGACCTATTCACCGTCCGAGAAGCCGAACTTTTGAAGACTTGAGATGATTTGAAATTTTTGCGCTCCAAACATTTGGTATCGCATTGTTGAGGTGAAACAATGTGTTCATATTTGGAAAAGACGCAAGTTTTAGCCTGCTGTTTGACTAGTTATGGGCGAACTCCACCCCGACCTCGCTAATTACCTCTGGTTCTCGCCCTAATTACCTATAGTGCGTTCTCGAGAGAATCCACTGCAGCCAACCGAAAGACTGCTGGTGAAATTTTTCACAACTGGTAATATGGAGTCAATCCTGGACGCATTTTCATTCATTGTGGCAGCCGAGAAACACCAATGGCATTGAGTTTGATACTGTCTCCGCAAAAGCAGGACTGGTTCACTGTTTCGCTGGAAGACCCATACGAAACTGAGACATAATTGGATCTCCTTTAAATCTTTATTTTCATTCACTCAACTGACATATCAGAAAAATTTTCAGCATTTGTAAACCTTGTCGAAAATTTTAAAAGGCGATTTCTTTTGAATTTGTTATTTTCCAGCAAAATATTACTTCATATTGAATGCAATTGCTATTCTGTTTTTCTTTCATTTTTTTATTTTGATTTTTTTAATCCATTTCATTTATTATACCAACTATTTTTTATTGTTTTCAATTATTAATTACTGTTTTTTGAATATTTTTTCATTATTTTACTAATCTCACTTATTGATCAAAAAATAAATCTGAAGCTACAGAAGTTTCGAGACTTCAGAGATTCCAGAGTTTTTACGAGTGTATCTAGAAAGGTTTGGAACCTTGCCAAAGCTGGTCCTGTGTGTGGGACCCGGCACCCCTCACATGCCGGCCGATTTACCAACGCAGGCTGGCCTTCTCCGCCACCGCTGACCAGCACAATATCGACGTGAATAACCACACAAGACTGAAATGTGAAAGAATCTGCATTAAATATACGTTCCCACTGATTCAGCGGTGTATATTTAGACGAATTCAGAAAATTGCGAACCTTTTTTCTTGAGGTAAAAAAAAACTAATTTTTATTGGATTTTTTGTGTTTCTGTTAATACTATTACTGCATATTGAATGCTTCTGTTATCTTGATTTTTTATTAATTTCATATATTAGACTAATTGAAACTTTCATTATTTATCCGCATTACATGAAATTTTCTCGAATACTTATTTAAATGAAGCCTATTATCGTTGCAAACTACATCCAGAGTTGCAGTAAGTCGACGATTTCAGATGTTTCATGGTGTGTACGAGTTTTCGTAAGAATCTATCATAATTCAGTCTGTTGTGGGCACTCGTTTTGATATCGTGTTGGTCAGCGGTGTAGGGTGATGGCCACTGGCCATTGGCCAGCTCGCGTTGGATAATCGGCCAGCACGTGAGCAACTTATAAAAGCAACCTATAAACTTATAAAAAAGCAAACTTAGCAACTTATAAAAAATTAAGGGAAAAAATCAAAATAACAAATGCATTCAAAATGCAGTAATATTTTTAACAGAAACACAAAAAAAACAATAAAAATTAGTTTTTATTACCTCAAGAAAAAAGGTTCGCAATTTTTTGAATTCGTCTAAATATACACCGCTGAATCAGTGGGAACGTATATTTAATGCAGATTCTTTCATATTTCAGTCTTGTGTGGTTGTTCGCGTCGATATTGTGCTGGTCAGCGGTGGCGGAGAAGGCCAGCTGCGTTGGAAAATCTGCCGGAATGTGAGGGGTGCCGGGTCCCACACACAGGACCAGCTTTGGCAAGGTTCCAAACCTTTCTAGATACACTCGTAAAAACTCTGGAATCCCTGAAATCTCAAAAATTCTGCAGCTTCAGATTTATTTTTTGATCAATAAGTGAGATTAGCAAAATAATGAACAAATATTCAAAACCAGTAATTAGTAATTGAAAACAATAAAAAATAGTCAGTATAATAAATGAAATGGATTAAAAGAATCAAAATTAAAAAATGAAAGAAAGACAGAATTGCAAATGCATTCAATATGAAGTAATATTTTGCTTTAAAATAACAAATTCAAAAGAAATCGCTTTTTAAAATTGTCGACAAGGTTTACTAATGCCGAAAATTTTTTCTGATCTGTCAGTTGAGTGAATGAAAATGAAGATTTAAAGGAGATCCAATTATGTCTCAGTTTTGTATGGGTCTTCCAGCGAAACAGTGAACCAGTCCTGCTTTTGCGGAGACAGTATCGAACTCAATGCCATTGGTGTTTCTCGGCTGCCACAATAAATGAAAATGCGTCCAGGATTGACTCCATATTACCAGTTGTGAAAAATGTCACCAGCAGTCTTTCGATTGGCTGCAGTGGATTCTCTCGAGAACGCTTTATCCTTGTACTTAAAGCAGTTATGTCCCGATGTTTGTATGTATGTATGTGTGTGTAAGTGTAATTGTGTTTTCCCGCGGATCTCCGGAATGGCCGATCAAAACGGATGGAATGGTACCAACATTTGAGTGGGTAGGACATTCATCGATTACCAAAAAATCAGCCTGAATCACCTCTTGCGCGCCTCGTGGCAACCGAGTTTGTCCGTGGGGCGCACTTTTGGCATTGGGTCATGAAAACTTCTATGAGTAGTCTAGCGCTAGAAAGGCTAAGTTCTAATCAAGGCGAGAGGCATTTAATAGTGGTGGATGGAACGCCGTTCAGAACCGCCATGGTTTGAGGAGTGTGCAGGACGTTATCGATAGTGTGCAGGACCTCTGTGGGAGTGTGCAGGACCCCAGTGGGAGTGTGCAGGACGTCATAGAAAATGTGCAGGACCCCAGTGGGAGTGTGCAGGACGTCGTAGAAAGTGTGCAGGACCCTAGAGGGAGTGAGCAGGACGTCATAGAAAGTGTGCAGGACCCCAGTGGGAGTGTGAAGGACTCAAATGGGAGTGTACAGGACGTCATAGAAAGTGTGCAGGACCCTAGTGCGAGTGTGCGCGACGTCGGAGGAAGTGTGCAGGACCCCAGTGGGAGTGTGCAGGACGTCATACGAAGTGTGCAGGACCCAAATGGAAGTGTGCAGGACATCATAGAAAGTGCGCAGGTCCCCAGTAAGAATGTACTGGACGTCGTAGAATGAGTACAGTACCCCAGTAGGGGTGTGCAGAACGTCGTGAAATGTGTGCAGGACCCAGGTGGGAATGTGCAGGACGTCATAGAAAGTTAGCTGAACCGCAATGGGAGTGTGCAGGAAGAGTGTACAATTAAAACACCGGGATTTTCCCAATTTTCTCATGCGAAATCTTAGCCTTTGTGTAGCCAAGAAAACAGATAGCAAAACATGTATCTTGAGAAGCGTGCAGCGCGTTTTGAGAAGTACGCGAAACTCTGGAGACACTTCCTCGCCAGTCTGACGAAACAAGCAGCAGCTCCACTTCCGCATCTTCTCTGTTCGTCACACATTACAACCGCTCGGTCATTTTGATTTACTAACTTCCATAAACCAGTTTTATATATGTTGAAAGTCTGAGCTTATCAAAATCTGCTTCACAAAAACATAAACATCCACGGACATATTTCATTTATTGAGAACAAAGGCATGGTGTTGGTCAACAAGGGAAACCACATCTAGATTGCGAGTGCTTTTTTCTTAACATGACAGGGATGGTAAAGCGAGAATAATAGCTTGGGTACATTCTCAGGCAATGGGAAAGACCGACCGCGGACTTGTTCCGTACCGACCGCGGACAGGTTGCGTACCGACAGCGGGATGGGCGACGTTTGGAACGCAATTCGCACGCGGTTGGCACGCAAATTAGCGCGGTCGATACGCACGGCCCCGCGGTCAGTACGGAATGCCACGCGGTTAGTACGCATCGCCACGCGGTCGGTACGTCTTGCCACGCGGTCGGTACGCATCGCCTCGCGGTCGATACGCACTGCAACGCGGTTAGTACGCATTGCCACGCGGTCAGTACGAACGCTTTTCAGATACTGACAGCGGTGGGAGCGCATCGCGACGCGGTTAGTACGCATTGCCACGCGGTCGGTAGAGATTGCTAAGCGGTCGGTACGCATGAACACGCTGTCGGGACGCATGAACATGCTGTCGGGACGCATTGCCACGCGGTCGGTACAAATGTTGCACGTAGGATTGACCGCGGTTAGTACGCACTCAAACGCGGAAGGCCCGATTTTATCATGCGGTCAGTACGAAACATTTTTGAGGACGGCCGCTATTAGTACGCATGCACGTGCGGCAGGTATTCATTGCTTCCAATCAAATGGCGCTCGTTCGAAACGCATTAATAGCCGGATGCAGGGTCTGTGAAAAGAAAAAAATGGTTTTCGTCACGAAGGTCAGCATCTGGTCCCAAATAATGGTAAATAAGCAAACGTTGGAAGTAGGGGTGGGGCTTGGGGTAACGCACGAACAAGTTGAAACAGCCCAACACCGCTGGCTTTCAAACAGCAAAGGACGAGCTTTTTCTATCAACAACATCTAAAGTCTAGTTTGCTTAAAGGCAGCAGACACGCTCAAAAATGGTATCGATTTTATGACATAAATCAAAGGTTTGGAGCTGGTTGTGTTGGGAACTGACGAAAAAACGGACGAAAACTGTGTGCAAATAGAAGAATAACTGTTATCTTGTTATCAGGTGAAAGTGGACGAGTTTTACGGCGCGCGGTTGACAGCCCATAATGAAAAGTTCACCTTCTTGGAAGCATCAAAAACCAGCCAAAGTGACCGTATTAGTACTATCAGTCTGGACGAATTTGTATTTTGGGGCGAGGTTGCAGAAATTTTTCAATTTGTATTGCTGACATTTAGTAGTTTTGACTCGTTTTTGACGCTTCCAACGGCGTGAGCAGTTCACTAGGAGCCATGCGACTTCAGAAACGTAGTTATCTCAACAACTTTTTCAAGCGTGTGTGCTGCCTTTAAATGAGCCTGGGCGGAGCAAGCAGAGGAGCAGTCGGTCATGGCAAAATAAGGATATCTTGACATGATAAACCCAATACGCCATTTTTCAATCGGCTCTAAATGAGGGAGCTAGGTCCCTTTCAGGATTGGATGAAAAAATCGCCATAACCCGCCGTGGCCGACCCGGTCGAAACGTATGAAAAGCATGGACGATGGAGGTTGCAGAAAACACTCGGGGTCGTATTCGCCATCAACCCGCCGGGAAGTAGAAGGAAATATAAGGTGAAATTTCAGAACGGAATGCGCGCTCCACGGCCACCTCTCGCCTCCCTTGGCTTCCCTCGCGACCGCCGGAGTTTTTCGCATCGGATCGCTGGAGAGCACTCGCTTCTCGATAAAACCTTTATCTTTCCGCGGTGATATCGCTACGTAACACAGTTTGCATTCCCATAATACACAAGGTAAGATGGGTTGATCTGTTCCTCTGCCGCGCGCGGTATCAACCCTTCCGTTTCCCTTCGATTTCCCTCGGCGGGTTGTTGGCGAATACGTTTTTTCCACCCCACCTCATTCATATCTTTCGTGATTATCGACCGAGTGGCTACGGCGATCGGCCAACTATGATCGAGGCCCTAGCCGTTTCAAGCCTACCGCGTGTTTAGCTCAAAATCGCCCCAGCCACGATCCAGGTGGAGAGGTTTGGTTTTGTTAATTTCATGTTCTCTGGCAAAAGCTCCCTTGTAGCCCCGGAGGGTGTGGCCGATTTTGATGACGTTTTCGCCGGCGCGTCAAGTTCCGCATTTGCGCGACCGGCGACGACCAATCCACACAATGAGCAATTCCTCGCGCCGGCGGGACGTTTATTAGCACTTCCTCGCGTCGGCGGGGCGTTTATGTGCACTTCCTCGCGCCACTTCAAGTCAAGTGTGACGTCATCATTCAGCGTCCTCGTTATTGATTCATTACCACTTTCGCCGCTGGTAAGGGAGCTTTTAGATAGAGACATTTTATCAGATCTTATCGGCGAAAACACCAAACTAAACATACGAATCGTCCCAAAATGGATCGATTAGTAGGTTTTGTATGGTGTTACCGAAGATAAGAGCTGCGAGTGCGTTTTGAGTCTGGAAACTCCCTGATACTTCATTTGATTACTTCATATTCGTTTTGTTTTGTCGTCTTCGTTTGCTTACTCTTGATTCCCTTCGTTTTCCTATAATAAACTCTCTGCACATAACTTACACTAACTATTGAGTGTTTTTTAGCACCAAATCTTGCAAAGCGCCAAGATAGCTAGTTTGGAGGACTGCCTTTTACCAAACGTGATAAAACATGATCGCATTCACGAAAAAACAGGTAAAGTTCTAGTGTAATCCTTTTTTTCAGTTTGTTTTTCATATCTTTCCAGTTTTTTTATGGTTATAGGCAGGGCTGCGCGGAACTGCTCCGTTTCCGATAGCGTTGCCGTATTTCCGGGGTTTCTCGGGCAATTCCATTCCGTTTCCGAGTTTTTCGTCCCGGAAATGGGATAAAATAGTGTCACACGATCTAATGTAGTGGGTCTTGGCAAGGGTTCTCGAAGGTACCATGCGACAGTGAAGATCACGACCTTTTGCGTTTGAAGGCAGCGTTGACGATGACCAACCTCGGTGACTTTCCACGGAAATGATAGGTCAGAGGGATCTAGGCCCCCGGGGTCGGAGGAACGGCAGAAAACTTGCCAGGAATGGCGAAATAACGGCTGCAAACAGGCGTTCTGAAGTCACCAAAACGCCTCATGTCCCCTTTCCGCCCCCCCCCTTCGACCTGAGCAAATGAACACTCGAGATTGTGATAACAGGAATTAATCAAGTCAAGGAAGTACTTACTGATAAGTGAGCTAAATGGCTTGATTACGTTGATAGTTGTCATCCTTGATAGTGGTCCATTCCTTCACGCTCAAAAGTCAACGAAAGCAAGGAAGGGCATATTTTACTACAAAAAACGAAGCTTCCTTTTTAAGCATGCCTTTGCTGCCGAGATGTCGTACGTTCGTGCCGTGGCAGTGTGGAGGAAAGAAGATCGCCTCCGTGCAAACCGACGTCATCCCTCCACAAAGAGGGTTTTTGTCATGGGAGAGGTCCTGGCCGGCCGCAACTCTCCTTCGGATTCTCCTACAAAGGGCCGGCGTGGAGAGGAATCCTGGACCCGCTCAGAAGTACCAATGCGCCACGTGCGGAGAGGATGTAAACTGGAGACATACCAGCGTCCAGTGCTTCGGATGCCAAAGGTGGGTGCATCTCTCCTGTTCGGGTCTCAGTTCTGTGAGGCATCATAACTCATCTTTTTCGTTGTGTGTTATGCTCCTCACCTTCCATCTCAGATTCCTCTATCTCAAATCGCCCCTTCCATTGTGCATATCAATCTAAACGGCCTTCATGCCAAGCTTTCTGAACTCTCTCTCTTTGCACGTACTTACCATCCAGACGTGATCATGGTTCAAGAAACCAAGCTCTCTCCATCCCCTACCTATCCTCATCCCAATATCCCAGGCTATACTTCTACCATGCTCCAAGGTCATCTCTCGGCGGTGGAGTCTCTACTTTCGTTCTATCTTCACTTCCCTCACACCTCATTCCCAGCACTCCCCACGGACGGTACTCTCGAGTACCTCCCAATCCATCTCCCCCTAAAAACACCCCTTTCTCTTTCAACATATACATTCCACCTACAACTTCATGCCCTTCATCTTACAATCCTATCCCACTTCTCAAGCAGCTGAGTGACTGCTCCTCTCATCCTCGGTCGTTTTCGCGGGTGATTTCAACGCTCACACCTTTTGCTCGTCTCTCGGTCCTGATGTTAGAGGAAATGACGTCGAAGAATGGGCAGATGAGTGCGACCTGGTCATTCTAAACGATGATCAGCCCACTCGTCTCCCTGCCAGCGGCCGATCTTCTAGCCCAGACATATCTCTTGTCTCGTCCAACCTTTCTAGCTGCTGCTCATGGTCTACCTCGACTACTCTGCCAAGTGACCACGTTCCTGTCTTTGTCCACATCGATCTATCCACCTCTCGCTCCCTTTCTGGTGTTCGCCAACGTTCTTATCTTAATTTAGGCCGAGCAGACTGGCGCCTGTTCAGTGAAGTTGCGCTTCGCCTATCGGCAGATTACCCGTGGAATGGAAGCGTGCACCAGAAGGAGTGCCATCTATCTGACGCAATCCGCAAGGCCATGAATGCGGCTATCCCTATCGGTCGCGTCAAGACGTTCTATCCAAATGTCAACAGGGAAATCCTCGACAAAATTAGAACGAGAGATGCGAGGAGAGCGGTTAATCATCTGGACCCCGTGGTTGCTGAGCTTGACAGTGAGATCAAAAAGGATTTGGACAGACACAAGAAAGAAGAGGAGAAGTTCACCGGACAGATGGACTTTAAGACGGACAGTGCAGCTACTTGGAAGGTTTTACGGAAGCTTTCGGGTAAAAGCTCACCCGCCACCGTCTCCACTATCGAATTCGACAACGGCGTATTCAAATCAGGAAAGGAAGCCGCTTATGCGCTCGGGAAAAGTTTTTCATCACCAGTGCTAAACGAGGTCCGCAGAATAGAGTGACTGTAAGAGAGCTGTGCCGCCTCCCGCTTATGAGCACGGCCGAAGCGTTTACTACGACGCAAATTGAGAAGATTATAAAGGAAATGCGGAACTCTAGAGCTATTGGTCCTGATGGGATATGTCCTGCTGTCTTGAAGAAGATACCCACTGACTTACTACCGCTCCTCACTGATGTGATAAACTCCTCGTTCATGTCGTGTACTATCCCGCAGAATTGGAAGATGGCAAACGTCGTTCCGCTGCCCAAGCCTGGCAAGCCCCAAGCTTCAGTCAAGGGATATCGGCCCATTAGCTTGTTGTCTTCTTTGCTAAAGTAGCTGAAAAGCTGATCGTCAAAGACCTGGCCGAGCACAACGAGAGACAGGTGTTTCAGCATGGATTCAGAAAAATGCATTCCACCACGACAGCTTTGTTAGAAATTACGAGCTATGCAATTGATGGTTTCAACGCGTATAAGCCGGAAAGAACTGTAGCAGTTGCCTTGGATCTCACTAAGGCTTTCGACACAGTGAATCTTGGTATCTTATCAAACAACTTACTGGAGTCATCAATCCCGCCATGGCAAAAGCGCTGGATAGCTGCATTCACTAAGGGAAGACGGGCTAGAGTGATGTTCCAGAATCATGTCTCAAACAGCATTCCGATTGCAGCTGGAGTCCCACAGGGCGGTGTATTGTCGCCTGCTCTCTTCAGTCTGTACCTCGAAGATATGCCCGCCCCACCCCAAGATATCAAGGTGGTCGCTTACGCTGATGATATGACTGTCTTGTGTCGTGATCGGGACATAAATGTGGCCGCCGCTAAGATTAACGGGTACTTGACCGCACTGAAAAGCTTCTTCGACCGCAAAATGCTGAAGATTTCTGCGTCAAAGTCATCGGTATCCGTACTCACAACGGACCCATCTGAACACAGCGCACATCCGGGTGTCGTATGGAATGGAGATCGTTTGCCTGCCGCCCGCTTCCCAAAACTTCTCTCCCAAACTCGTACTCGATCCATCGCTCAAATTCCATAAGAACACGGAACAGAAGCAGGCTATCGTTAAAGCGAAGCTTAACGTGCTTAGAGCCCTGGGCGGTACAACATGGGGTAGTAGCAAAGAAACCATTATTACAACGTATAAGGCTATTCTCCAGCCTGCACTGGACTACGGCGCCCCAGTTTGGCAGCATCTAGTTTCGGAATCCTCTTGGACTAAGATGCAACGCATACAGAATGCGGCTCTTCGAATCGCCACCGGGTGTGCAAGAAGTTCCCCGGTCGATCACTTGCATGCTGAGACCCGCTTATTACCAGTAAGGGAGCACTGTGAGCTCCAGGCCCAACAATTTTTCATCAACATTGTCAAACAACCAAATCACCCCTCTTGGAGAGTGCTAAACCCCGTCAGAGAAAGAAAGATCAGAAAGCCATTCGCCGATGCTCCCAGCAAAGTCAATCTGCAGAGATGGCACGACTCACAGCAAGAACGACTCCGTCTATTGCGCGAGGAGCATACTCAATTTGTACGGTGTCATCTGGAAAAGGCGGTCATTAATCCCATATTGGGGTAGTGCCGCCCGAAGTCTGCACATCCGAGTCACAACTCGGAAGAAGGGCCAGGTGCACGCTCGCATCATTACGCTGTGGTCACTCTACAATGCTAATGTCTTATGTCAGCAGGATTGACAGCAGTAAATCTGATGTGTGCCCGGACTGCGGTACCATCGGCCACGATACCGCACATTTATTCAACTGTCCGGAGAGACCTACCACGCTGACCGTAATGGACTTATGGACAAATCCGTTACTGGTCGCCCAGTTCCTCAACCTATGACAAAACCCTCAATGTGGCTGCAAAGAAGAAGAAGAAGAAGCATGCCTTTCTGTTTTAGGAACCAGACCTTCCGTAAACCGTGGAGATATCAAGAATGAGGTGTATCGTGAACACTGTGTTTACCCTGTGTTTAAAAACTGTATTGTAAGATTATTGTTGTTCCATGCATGATGTGAAATCTCTAAACGACGTTGTCTTGTTGCTCACAAATAAAAGTTGTTGTGCTTTATGGTCCTTCTATCATTGAAGGTGAATTTACTGACTCTATAGTTTGTGCTATTGACCTCGGACAGGGATCGAACTCAGCAAGAACAATGATAATGGCGCCTACTTCTAACACACTAGACGCGCTCTGTTGATATACTCTTCCAGATCGAGTCAGAAAATGAAGAGTCTAAAGATGCAGCGTTCCGTCTGCGTCTCCGGCGCGCGCAACGTAGGCAAATCACGTATGCGACGCAATATCTGTCTTACCGTAATCCAGGGAACAGGATTCATGGATTTTTATGCACCTGAATTTTGCATTATTTTCGCCTAGAACATTCGTAATAGTCGCTAGATATGCATAACAACTCGGATGACACGGTTTGATACAAACGAGGTGTTCCACAAAGTCTCTCGAAGTGTTATCTATCACAGATGAAGCCTAGTTAATGCAAAAGAATCATGGCAAATGCGCAAAGCAAAAAAGAAATAGGCCTGCGAAAAAAAACCAAGAATCCAGTTTTTCAGATTACGGTAAGGCAGCATCTGCGCCGCTTACATGATTTGCATACGCGCCCCAGAGACGCAGAGGGAAAGCTGCTTCTTTTGACTCTTCGTTAACTGACTCGATCCGGAGAGAGTGTAAAGGGGGCGATTCCTGGGGCTAGGAAGGATTTGTGGGGGCGATTGTGGGGCGAAACTAGCATAGCGAAAGGATGGCGAGAGAGACGGCGTGCCAATCGCCCCGCTTAATCCATACTGTGCTCCACAATAGAACACAATCGCCCCAGAAAATACACTTGGAGCGCACTTGTTGGTGGGCTCCAAGTCTCTATGTGGTGGGCTACAAGGGAACTTCTGTCAGAGTTAATGAAAAACAAGGTGCACACACACGCCGCTTCGTGGCGTACTTGTAGGCGTGTATTATGACGCATCGAATGATCGAATCGTTGCCAAATGAGTGCTTAGGTATTATCGTTCCTCGAAACCCAGTCCGGTCCCACACACTTCCCCCTGCGTCGGCGCACCCCCAGTTGGGTCCAACACACTTTCGCGGCGCTTGGCGCACTCTCAGTTGGGTCCAACACACTTTCTCCCGCGCTAGGCGTACCCCAGTCGGGTCCCGCACACCTTCCCCGGCCCCTGGTGAACTCTCATTTGGGTCCCGTACACCCTCCCCGGCGCTTGGCGCACTCCTGAGTCCCGCACATTCTCTGGTCATCGGTCAACGATCTCTGGTCAACTCTTAGCCGTTCATTATTATGTATGATAACTATGTTTGGCGTTGGGAGGCCAGCCGCGTTAAATCGTTTTGCCTTGCTTGCACGTCTTTTCTCTCGTAAAATTCACTTATTTTTACACCATTGGTGTCCAGATATTCACCTTCATGATGAAAACTCAGTACTCTTTTTATCACGAACGCTTCGTTCAGGCATTAATGCGCGCCATTCTAATGGGAGCAATCATAACTGCTGCGTGCTTACCAACCGTTGTCATTTTTCAAATAAAACTTTCGTGTTAGGAGGAATTTAACTACATTCCTTCAGCCTAAGATGACATTTATTGTATGTATTTTACAATATTCCGTTTCAACTCTCGCACTTCCTTCCTTTGTCTTTTTCCTTATCCTTCTATAAAAAATTCAATGTGTTAATCGCGTTGTGAGCTTAGTACTCGTGCGTTCTATTTAACGAATCCTCATGGGATCGAACGTTCTCGTTGATAGTGATTGTGGACCCTTTTCGATGGCATATGCCAGCTGTTGAAATTGATTGTACTGTCGTTATCGGACTGAAATTCCGCTCCACTATTGCGACGAGTCGCTGTTTCAGCACGCAGCACAATTATAATCGTGCTGGGAGAAGGGGTAATTGTGTCGGGACCCGCTAGTCCAGCTTGATTATCGTCGTGCTGCCACCGCGTCTGTCCGCAACTGTCCGCTAATAATCTCGCTTTTCTCTGCAAAGAAAATTTTCATTTGAGTTTACGTAAACAGACATTTGTCGATGAGTTCCGCAAAATTCGAAACCATCAAATTTTGAATATTATTGCTGAATCATTCATAGGCATTACTACACCAAATAGAACAATAAGATGAAGAATAGCATAAATCAGAAGGGCAAGACGATCGAGATCAAGACAAAGAGCAAGAAATCGTAAAAGATCGAGATCAATAAACAGAAGGCAAAAAGAGAAATATCGCAATAAAATGCCAAATAAATAATTGCTTTCAAAAAATCAATATTTAAGTAGTGTCGTTCTCTGGGCTAAATTCCGGTCCGCGATTGCGGACTACGACTGTTGCATCATGAGACACGTGATAATCGTGCTGGGAGAAGGGTGAATCGTGACGGGAAAAAGCGGCCCCTGCACGACTAACACGTGTCGTATGATGCAATAACCGTAGTCCGCAAATGTGGACCGGAATCTGATCCAGAGAACGACAATAAATAAATAAATAGGTAAACAAATCACTTGACAAATAATTAAATAAATAAGTAAATAAATTAATAAGTAAATGAATAAATAAGTAATTAAATAAAACAGTGAATAAATGAGTAAATAAAATAGTAAATAAATAAATAAGTAGTAAAACCGAAGAAAAATATCACATTAACGAAGAGATGAAAACGAGGAGAGGAGGAAAGTATCTGAAGTTGCGAAGAATGAGAAGAGAGTGGAGGAGATAAAGAAGGAGAGCGATAGAAGAAGTTGGAATGTATGAAGGAAAACCCTGTGATTCGAAGGAAATCGTCATTTTTAGTTGACTTTCTTGGGCACTCCGGTGGAGACGGGAGAAAAAGTTTATGGGGTCGCCACTAGCGTGTTCGATAGTGAGGTGATCAAGGAGGTCATAGAGGTTTCGGGGGACGAAGAACTCGTTAGGTATATCAATTCTGGCCAGTGGAGATTCGAGCATTTATTTGAATCGTGCGTGATTGTGATCAAGGTAGCCTCTCCCGTGTTATCAACTTTGCTAGCATAATTTTCAATTTTTTTTGTGTACAATTGAGCCATTCGGGCTAGGTGACATCACCCACAAAACTTGAGCCTCTAATTATGTGCATCTTACAAGTTATGGCCACCGGAGGACTGCTGTGGGGTCGATCAACTAGCACTTCTGGGTCGATCATCTAACACTTTTTCATTGATTTTTTATACAACCGTCGAACAACATGGAAAACATTTTTGGCGCAAGAATTCTTCAAAAATGACAGTGACGAGCAGATGCAGAAAAACGCCAAAAACGATTCTGGCGCGAAATTTAAATCAAATTTAACAATGAATTCAGACTGGTTTCTCTCTACAAATGAAGGTCTGTCAGAGGCCCTTTCGACAAATCCGTTCACTATACATGCCAAGCAATACAAAAAATATGAAAAAATGTTTAGATTTTCGATTTCGATTTTCTTTTATTTTTTGAATTCTTCTAGATTTAGATTTTCCTCATAGCTCGAAAATCTTGTGGTGCACATCGTACGCGCAGAAAACCGTATATTATTTTTTCATGTTTTTGTGTAGCTTGGCCTTTCTAGTGAACGAAAATGTCGAAGGGGCCCATGAAAAACCTTTATTTGTGAAGAAAAGTCAATTGGAACACAATGTAAATACGAATTTGAATTTCGCGCCAAAATCTTCTTTTGAAGTTTTTCTGCTTCTGGAGGCCTCGTCACTGTCATTTTCGGAGTTTTTCTGCATGTGGAGTTCGTGCCGTAACTATTTTTCATGTTGTCTTACGCTCGCACCAACATTCTTGGAAAAAGTGCTAGATGACTGGTGAGAATTGGTGGCGGATCTTCATCTTTGGCGCCTTCCAACCTCATTGCCCAACGTCTTTAACGCGCCAAAGTTTACCAGTGTGGTCTACCTGGCTCAATCATGAAATTGAGCCTGAAAAATAAAAATTGATTTTCAGCGCGAACGATGCCTTTAACTCAAAATTGGTATTTGACCCTCACTATGGCGGAAGTCAGCATGAGCTCAGGACAAAAACACACAAAACAGCTTAAAACCGGCTATAATTAGGATCACTCCGCCCGTTCATGTTGTTGCTCAATTCTCGAATAACGAGTTTTTCAAGAGCACTAACTGTTTTGAAGAGAACGAAATATAGGCTTGGGATAGATGAAGCCAGATGTGTGAATAAAATTGTGTTGCTCCATTTCAGTGGTTGTCGTCGGTTTCTCAGTTCTAAAAAAGCAGCTGTCACAGAGACCAACCCATCTGACTCTCTACCGGAACAACAAGATCAAAACTTCTCAGGGAAAACCTTGCCTCTGAAGAATCGATAGGCTAAATGTGCAAACGCTCGAGATTTCGTTGTTTACTAGGCACGTGCATTTGCGTATGTACCACACTCACGGGTTCACTTGCTTGTAGAATGTGTGCGATTGCGTACTGAATGCGTGTCATTGCGTGCCGGCAGCGCAAACTTACAAAACGACCTCGCCTCCGCAATTGTTTGCGTACTGAACGCGGGCGATTGCGTACTGCACGCTTGTACGTAGCGAACACATCCGTGCCTACCGCGCGGACTGACAAACTGACCTCGCCTACAAAATTGCTTGCGTGCTGAACGCGGGCGATTGCGTACTGCACGCTTGTACGTAGCGAACACACCCGTGCCTACCGCGCGGACTGACAAACTGACCTCACCCACCAGTTTTCCTGCGTACTGAACGCGAACACTTGCGTACCGACCGTGCAATCTGACAAACCGATCTCCCTCACCAGTTTGCCTGCGTGCTGAACGCGGGCGATTGCGTACTGAACGCAAACAATTTCGTACCGACCACGTAAACTGACCCAACGACCTCACCGTCCAGTTTTCTAGCGTGCTGATAGCGGGCGGTTGCGTGCTGAACGCGAGCTCTTGCGTACTGACTGCGCGTGCTCACGTACCGACCGCAGCGAAAAGTCATGTTTCGTACTGACCGCGCGCAAAGATGACTGCGCGCGGTCAGTACGCCTCCATGGAAAATCGCTAGCGGTTGGTACGGAGCTCAGGCGTATCGACCGCGTGCACTATTTCGTTTTCGCGGTCAGTACGCAAATGCCCGCGTTCCTTACGGAATACATTTTTTGCACGCGGTCAGTACGATAGTGGCACGCGGTTGGTACGAGAAGCGATTTTTCGCCCGCGGTCGGTCCACCCCATTGTCTGAGATTACAGACGAAAGGGGTCGTAAATGTGATGATGGTAGCCACCGACGATCTGGCTTCTTATGTATTGCTTTTTAATCCCACATTTTCATACCCGACCCCCTGCTGCAAATGTGCGGCAGCCTGCTCTGCTCGGGAGAGTCCATACGGACAGCAACTTTCGGATAGACGAAAGGCAGTCAACACCGTTTTGTCAGAATGATCTGCCTCAGGAAGCTAGCGCGCGTGAGAATTTTCTTGAGCGAAAAGTTCGCTAGGTCTCGCTAGTAAGTAATTAGGGCGAGAACCAGAGGTAATTAGCAAGGTCGGGGTGGAGTTCGCCCATAACTAGTCAAATAGCAGGCTGAAACTTGCGTCTTTTCCAAATATGAACACATTGTTTCACCTCAACAATGCGATACCAAATGTTTGGAGCGAAATAGTTTCAAATCTTCTCAAATCTTCAAAAGTTCGGCTTCTAGGACGGTGAATAGGTCATAAGTAGGTCAAAATTCGTTTTTATCATAAAAACAAATACATATTTCTAATCAGCTCGGCGAGGCGAAACGAATGGTGTTCTCATAATTCGAAAATACTTACTCTGAAAGATTTTACCTTCTTGAGAGAAATGAGGTCATAAGTAGATCAAGTTTTGACTTATTCTCAAGTCTGAAAACAATTTTTGAATCAGCACGACGAGTCGAATCGAACGATGTTTTCTGATTCTCGAAACTTTCATTCTGAATGCTTTTGACGTTTTCGTCGTGTTTTTCCGTAGCGGATGGAAAATTGCGTCGGCGACGCGCTTTTGGACACGTTTCGTGGGCGGTATTGTTCATGTAATTTACTTGAGTAGTGATGATTCACATGTCACATGCATTGTCCGAAATATGTTACAAGTATATTGTAATCGTCCCTTATATTATAGTAATATATTATAGTATTATATTATAGTACATTGTAATCTTATCAAGTTTTCAGCAACTGAAAACATATCACATGTAAATTATCCTGGAAAATGTATGTGACATGCAACATTCGGTGTGCGAACGAGGGAACGATAGATCGCATGTAACATATGGGTCGAGAGTCGAGATAATTCGCAAGTACATAGTATACACCAGGGGTGTGCGTAAATAAAATTTCAAATTTCGTAAATCGTAAATTGTAATTACGACAAAACCATCGTAAATCGTAAATCGTAAACAGCAAATAATAACAATTACCACTGAAAATATTTTACTATGATGAAACAAGAGAAACTATGTACCTACCGTCCTACTGTCCACCGTTGCACGTACTAAGCACATACATATTAGATTGCATTCAGTATTTGACAGCTAACCACGTCGAAGGGGTATGGTATACTTTGTCGCTGTCATGAGCGACAGGCATGAAATCTAGCACAAATTGCGGCGAGACCCGCATCGGAGCAACGGCATCGGTTGTCGTAGGAACAGTTATCGCGTGTGAGCCGCAGCAAAATGTTGCGGAGGGCTGACATACTGCGAGTGAACCGAAGTCTGTCGCTGCTCAGCGCACGGTAGCGACAGGTTTAGAGGGCGGAAGCTCCACTACATGCGGTCGCTGTCGTTGTGCAGAGCGACGCGACCGTGTCTTGTAAAAGTATACCATACCTTTAATGGGACCGCCTAACCCGTATTTTTCTGCTTTCTCTTATCACTCATTCCACAACTTCTTCCCAGGTCTTGAAAAAATCCGCCTGCCTGATTCAGCTGTCCGAGTACCTGCTGGGCAACAGGGTTACAATTATGCTCTTAATTCCTCTCCTGAAACGCCAACGCCGTTGTGAGCGTTAAAACAAGCCAAAATTACCGTATCTGAGCGATTTCTTGCGGCCGAATTTTGGAACTACTCTCTTTTGCTAGCGGAACCGCAACACCGATTATACATTCGGTAACGATTGCACTGATATGTACTTCGAGTTCCCTACTGCGCGTGGTGGATCTGTGGAGTCGACTATCAAGATCAATAAGACTCATCAGACGAGCGTCAACAACTCCACGTGGAGTTTTTTTTCTGTGTGGGAGTGTAAATGGCTGGCTACACTCCTTCGCATTCTGCTTTTACGAGCTGGCATTGAGAAAAACCCTGGACCGAGCAGGAAGACACCGAAATATCCATGCTTTCACTGTGGATTATCGGCACAGCATGCGAGCATCCAGTGCGGTGGTTGCCTTGGCTGGGTACACCTCAAGTGTTCGGGGTTGACTAGCTATAATGATTACACTGATGCTTATTGCTGTATATCTTGTACTAACTCGCCTTCTAGGGTTCCTCTTCACAGTCTATATATTTTTCAATTGAATATCAATGGCTTGCGTGCCAAACTTATGGAACTTACATTGTACATTGAACGCTCACAACCTGATGTCATCCTCCTACAGGAGACTAAACTTAGCGTGTCCTCCCCTTCCCAGCCCCGCCTCCCCGGCTATACATCATACCATATTCTCCGTACATCACATGGCGGTGGCGTCTCAACTTTTGTAAAATCCTCTATTCCATCTCATCTCATTGTACTCCCTAATGATAATGTTGTTGAATGCATAGGAGTTAATATTGTACTACAAAGTTGTCCCCTAGATATTATCAATGTATACATCCCCCCATCCACTTCTTGTCCCAACTCATATGATCCCACCCCATACGTACATGATGTATATTCAGTCCTCTCATCTTCTTCTGTTGTCATGGCTGGAGACTTCAGTGCTCACTCCTCGTCCTGGTTCTCCTCCCTAGAACCCGATGACAGAGGAGAATTACTTGAGCTTTTTGCAGATGATTGTGACCTAATTCCTATAAACGAAGATTCCCCTAATCGTCTCCCGTCGTCGGGCAGACCCTCCTCACCGGATGTCACGTTTGTTTCCTCTTCTCTTGTTATGTCTTGCAGCTGGTCCACATCTGTGGCCATGGGCAGTGATCATGTACCTGTATGTACGTCATTGGATCTGTCTCATAATAGTCGTCTCGCACCTTTTTCTGGCTCTCGTAGCAAATCTTACACAAACTATCGTAGGGCTAACTGGGTCCTGTTTAAAGAGGTGCTACTCAGCCGGGTAGCCAACTATCCGCTAGCTGGCTCCGTACATGACAAAGAGAAGTTCGTCGTCGACATCATATGCGATGCCTCCAGAATAGCCATACCCACCGGTCGCGCTGGAACGTTTCACCCTAACGTACCAAAGGGAGCCTTGGAGCTAATCACAGAACGGGATGACAGACGCAGAACTGATCCTTCTGACCCGTGCATTACACAGCTATCCGAGGAGATCTCCAAACTGCTGAATGACTATAAGCAGAAACGCTGGAAGGATTTCACCGAGTCCATAAACTTCAAGACCGATGGAAAACAGGCATGGAGCCTTCTCAAGCGGCTATCAAGGAAAATTATGGCACCTGCACGAAATATGCTTGAGTTCCCATCAGGCAAATTCAAATTCGGCTACAAAGCTGCCTGTCAGCTGGGAAAACTCTACGCTTCTGCTTCTTCACGCCGCGATAAAGAGCACAGGTGCACCTTACGTGCGATCAGAAAACTCAGTCGCCATGACGTACCGGCTATAACTGCCTCTACAGTCTCTGCCATCATCAAATCGATGAAGAGTTCGAAGGCAGAAGGACCAGACGGCATCTCAGCCATTCATCTGAAGCACTTGCCGGAACAGTACGAAGAGGTACCTCAATGATCTTATATATTCGTCATTTAGCAGTGGTATTATTCCTGCTCGTTGGAAACAAGTTGTCGTTCTTCCCATTCTAAAGCCTGGCAAAGCAGAGGATAAAGCAACGTCACATCGTCCTATATCCCTTCTATCCCCCATCGCTAAGTTGGTGGAAAAAATCTTAAACCGCATCTCCAAGGCGCACTACAGCATAACGTGCTTCAACATGGCTTCAAAAAGGCGCACTCAACTATCATTGCACTAACGTCAATCACCGAACACATCATAGCTGGTTTCAATAGCGAAACTCCCGCCGGCAGAAGTCTGGTTGTGGCAGTTGATCTGACTGCCGCTTTCGACAACGTCAGCACTCCATTGCTTTCAAAATTGATTCTGGACTATTATATACCTGACTGGTGCAAAAAATGGACCGACAATTTCATCAAGAATCGTTCCATACGTGTGAAGTTCGACGGACACCTGTCAAAGTCGGTTCCCCTGAAGGCAGGCGTCGCTCAGGGTGGAGCACTATCACCAAGTCTATTCTCCTTATATCTGTCAGATATTCCGAAGCCACCACCAAACATTCACTTATGTCTGTATGCTGATGACATCTCAATTGTATGTACTGACCCTGTTATCGACCGCGCCACTGCGGAGATCAACAAATACCTCTGCAGCCTGGCCAAGTTTCTCGACTCGAAGCAGCTAAAGGGCTTTCCATCGAAGTCTAGCGTTACTCTGTGCACTACTGCAACGGCTGAGCATCATCTACATCCCAGAGTTTCCTGGGAGGGTAATCAACTGCTCCTATCTAAGCACCCTCGGCTACTCGGTGTCTTTCTAGATCCTTCACTGCGCTTCCATGAAAACACGCGCATCCGAGCGGCAACAGCTAACACGCGAAATAACATCCTCCGTGCTCTGGCGGGCACCACCTGGGGTAGCACAAAGGAAGTTTCATGCACAACTTATAAGGCCATGATACAGCCAACACTGGAATATGGAGCTCCTATATGGACCAGACATCTGTCGGAGACGTCCTGGAACAAGCTTCAACGTGTACAGAACTCTGCACTACGTGTGATCACTGGCTTCCCAAGGTCAACACCCATATCACATCTTCATCAAGAATGTGCAATACTTCCTGTCACACAGCACTGCCAACTGCAGTCTCAACAGTTCCACATCGGCATAGTCAAGAATGCCGCACATCCAAACCACCCACTTCTGTCATCTGATCCAGATCACAGTAATATTCGCACACTGCTCCATACTGCTATTTCTACATTGGATCATCAAAGATGGGTCACCTCTGAGCTCACACGAAAGAGGCTACAGCAAATCGAGCACTCTAGATTTGTGTCTGAGTACCTGTCCTGTGCCCCTTCCAACCCGATCCTTGGTGTTGTGCCTCCTACGGTTGATGAAAGTGAGGAAGATCTGCCCAGGCGCTCCCGCGTCACTCTGGCGGGTCTACGATGCGGTCAATCTTCATACCTTAAAGCCTGCGTACACAGAATCGACGATTCGGTCCCAGATAAATGTCCTGACTGTCACAATATTGGGCATGATTCATTGCATTTATTTTCATGCTCTGCCAGACCTACTTCTCTGTCTGCTCGTGATATGTGGAACAAGCCGTGCGATGTGGCCACCTTTCTACGCGTATAAGAAAAAACTCCACTGTGGCTGATAAGAAGAAGAAGAAGTTTCCTACTGAAGGTTGGCTTAAACTCGGTGCACGTACGTTGGAAAATATGGAACCGAACTTGCGCCAGCCTTCAATAGTGATCGCAATGTATCAGTCCGACCCGTCGCAACTCTGTTTTATCTAGAGCCGAGTATCGGTCGTCCAGCGCAAATTATTTTTTCCTATATCTTCTAAATACCTTGCAGATTCATAGCTTTATGGTTTCTAAATTTTGCCGCTTTGTGTAGTTTAGCTCCCATAGTGGAAGAATGTAGCCAAGGCGCCCCAAGGAACGTTCGCGTTTGTGAGAGATAAGGGAAAAGGGCGAAGATGAGCGTTTAAACAAGCGCTCACGCCTTTTCTGAGTGTCCGCTTGCCGCGGACGAAGAGAAGTTAACTGGAGGCAACGATTTTGAGAGTCAAACTTCTTGAGTAAAAAAGGACGCCCCTATTGTTGATTTTTGTCGACTCAGAGTTGACATGATCTACTTAAAAGGCGGGCCAAGAGCAGTATTTGAACCAATTTTTGGATAGCTCAGACTGCTTCGCTCGATGTTTTGGCGCTAATCCAGTAGTAGGAATCACAACAGCTAATCTTCATTAAAAACTCGAAAACAAAGTACTCGCGAAGAGTGCTCTCAGACTGCATTTCGTCGTAGGCGGCAGCTAGTGAGACGTGCGCGGCACGCAACGCGGATCAGTTATCCAGCGCCTCCAACTCCGACCGTGTTTTCCGCTTTGAAATGATAGAAGCGCGTCAACGAATGATAATGGGATCGTGTTGTAGTCACACGCTCGGGTTGGTCCCATCTCCTTACCAAAAATATTAGTATACGCAAAGTCGGATTAGAGCAGGTCAATTGGAGATATCTTGTGATCAACTTCCATTGCATATATTTTTATTTACGAAAAATTACGATTTACGGTCCAAAATTTCGTAAATCGTAAACCGTAATTACGAGTCCAAAAAACACCGTAAATCGTAAAATTGTAAATAGTGAATCGTAATTACGCACACCCCTGGTATACACTGACCCATTTATGTTAGTATATTGTTTCAGGCCTGTTATATTACATGTAATATGTTTCCATTTTTTCTGAGAATCAGCGTAGAACATTTCGTGTAGAGTTGACGTGATAAATTTAGTCTGATGAATAGACTGGGCTGCGACGGTGGATCGCCGGGCGCGAATCGAAACCTCGTTCGCCAGTGATGCCGCCAAAACGCACGGCCAGCCGCCTGGTCCATACGTCGGACTAGATTGAATACGGGAACCATACTTCCGGCGCATTCCAGTTCTATACGGGACCTAGATATCGATTCAGCGAACAATCTCAAAATTGAGGATTATCATGAACACTGCCTTTCACCACGTCGGAGACTTTCTTCTTCGGAGCCGCTTTATCGACAGTATTGTTGCAATGAGTTTCTGACTATTCTATTTGCGGTGATAGCTCGTAGACCACTCAGACATTGGGATTGGCGAACAGCCGGGCTTTGCCTGGCCAGCAAAAACCATTCCCGGTGTCGGACAGCCATTAGTCGGCGGTCCGCCAAAGCCCTTCCAGCGGTCTGACAGGACGTTGGCCTACCGCTGGCAGTCTCTTGGCTATTACCTAGCAACCCGCTGTTCAGCAATCATTTGCCAGCCGTCTGCCCGTCTCTTGGCAGACCGATGAATCGAGGTGGGTCCCTCGCCGCAGATCGTTGGAGATCGCCTACGCAACGTTCTGAGGTTAGGCACCCACCTCCCCTCCCCCCACACCGTGGAGACTTCCCCCTTAGCTGCCAAAAATATGCTAGCCTCTGTAGAGTGACTTCAGCTCACCTTCCAGGGCCGGCATCAAAGTGCCGAGTGAACAATCATTGGACTGAATCGCCTTATGTAGAGTTAGGTCCGTGGCCTGTGTCCTCAAGAAAAAACGTTTAAATTCAAACCTCGGCTGGCGCGGCGGTTTGATTCTCAGAGATTGAGATTTAAACCGCCGCGCCAGCCGCGGTTTGAATTTACACGTTTTTTCTTAAGGACACAGGCCGCGGATCTAACCATACCGGCTGGGCTTATCAATGAAATCAGAGGTGAAACTACATATAACATGTTAGAACGTGAGTAGTCGTCAACTCTCTTGAGTGCCAGTCATGGGACGACTCGGCGCCAAGCGAATGCCACTGGACGATAAGGCGCCAACCGAGTGCGGATTGGTGGATAACTGTGTTTTCATGCGCTCGGTAATTTCGAGGTTTGATTGCCCTTGCCAGCTAAATGCAAGTTATCACGCAGCTTTCAGGCAGCTGGCATATTTTCGCCAGGGTCCGCCGCTAGCTCTCATTGAGATGCCAATGATGACCCAGCTGTCGGCCTCGTAATTGCCAATTGCCAGCTAAATGCCAGTTATGACCCATCTGTTAGGCAAATAGCACATATTCGCCAGCCGTCCGTCGCTGGCATTAAATGACATGGAGAGTTTATGCCAAGTGTCGGCCTCGTGATTGCCATTTGCCAGCTAAATTCCAGCTGTCACCTAGCGAATTTTCGCCAGCTGTCCGCTGCTTCCAAAGTCTGAGTATTTTTGTCGTGAACACTGCCTTCGAGTGTCTTGTTCAAAGGCAGCACACCCGCTCGTAAACGTGTTTGAGATAACTAAGGAAATAGAATCGTATGGCTCAGAAGACAACGCCTACGCATTTCGAAGCGCCATAAACGACCCACAATGCCGCTACCCAGTAAGAACTTGGCTCCGCCCCTTGTATTTGCTGTTCTCCTCCAAAACAGGGGGCTGGGCCAGTCCCACCGTAGTCGATACTCGTTATACGGCTTACTCACTATACTTACTAAACCATCCGCAAGCGTCGAAAACGGTGGGAATTGCCCAGCACCCCTGTTTTGGAGGAGAACAACAAATACAGGAGCGGCCAGATACACGGGCGGGGCCAGCTTCTTACTCGTGTAGCGGCATTGTTGGTCATTTTAGACGCTTCAAAATGCGTAGGCGTAGTGTTCTGAGACATATGATTCTATTTCCGTTGTTCTCGTTTACGAGCGTGTATGCTGCCTTTATTCATATGTCCCATAACAAATGCGATGTTTCAGCAGACAGAGGACGAGCTTCGCAACATCTCGAACAGACTGGAACAAACGCGGCGCCTTCTGCACAGTGAGTTACTGAGAACAAACCTTGTTCAGATGCAGATTTTTTTTTGAAGTACAGGTTGTTGCAGTGAATATGGAGGAAACGGCATCTGCGAACGAGAGGCGCAATGAGGCGCTAGAAAAACTGGAGAAACTCAGAATGGAGTGTGCGCGAATAGCTGATGAGCGTGACTCGGCTATGAGGGAAGCACGCGCCGCTGACGCTGAGCGGGACGAGGCACTTCATCGTCTGAGAGAATTGGAATGCGAGAAAGAGCCAATCACCGATCTCTGGAACACGCACACTATCGAAGTGTCCCTGGTAAATACATGAGTTTTTTCTTTCAGGTATCGTCCGTTGGCATGAAATAGTGAGCGACAAGCAGTTATGCTGCGCGTTTCGTGTGCGTGTGTACCATAGCTTCGTGTCAGGCATTGCTCTATTCCGATAATAGTACCACATCACCGGAACATTTGGAGAAGGAGCAGGCTTTTTCAATTGACGGGACAAGTGTAGTCCAGTTTACCCGAGCGTATACATCTACACACGAAGCAGAAACGATCGGTTGGAAATCAGTGTGCATCATGCATAAACTCCATTGCAATTCAACCTCTCTCGCTCAACCGGTGACGAGGGCACCATATTTGTCACGCCCTCACCATTCGTGGCAGCCACTGTCACCTAAATAAAGGCAGGCTGTATAGAGAGTTTCGGGATTCCCGGCTGAGTGGGAGGTGTCGCGACGTGTGCTGCACGACACCCCCAGTCTGCTTTATCCATGCTGCAGCATCGGTCGTAACGGAGTGTGAGCAGCCGCTAGCCCAACACAACTGAACCAGAGGACTCACACGACACCTCTAGCTTAGGCCCGGATCATGCTACCGTGGCGGCGATGTATGAGAAAGAACAGTATCGATCAATCGCGGCGATATAGCGCTTCAGAGGGATTGTTTTGACGAACGAAACAGCATCTCTTTGAGCGAGATGGGGTGATGTATTCATCCGAGATCGGTTTCAATCTAAGTTTTCATCCACATCTCGGGAATATTGAAAAAAATGCATATCGCTGCGATCATATCGGCGCCGCTCTCCATTGGGCAACGTTGTGGTGAAATCGCGGCGATATGCATATTTGCTGAAAATTTCGGTAATGAGGGTAAAAACTGAGGTGTCAACAGTTCTCGGATGATTGTGTCATCCTATTAAGTCTGCGAACTGTCTCTGTGCTTCTGAAAACAATGGATAACCTCCAAAGCGCAATATCGCCGCGATTGATTGATACTGCTCTTTTCCATGCATCGCCTCGACGGAAGTATGTCGATGAATATACAATTATTTATTATGTCCCACATGGGATAGGCCCTACAGCACCTGAACGCAAACCACGATAGTTTGACGCACTACTGGAACACAGAACAACGGAATCACCACCGTATACCAAATCACACATCCCGCTTTCTGCGCGGTTATGACGCAATGACCATAAAAGGGAAAACACTTGTGTGAAACAACATATTTGTACAAGTTCAAACACTATTTTAGCTGGAGCTTATTTACGTGACCGGATATAAACATTAACACTTTATGGACCGCGTGTCCACACTGCGCGCCCACGCCAAAAACTCAATTTTCGTTTTACTTCAAGAAAGAAGGGTTCTTTCTAATTATTGCTTTTATATCTCTGCTTAATACAACTTCCATACCTGGTATGCATATATTAAGCGCCTTATATCTCCTTTTGATACAGATAATCACTGCGAAAAAATCTATTTAAAAATTCTGTAGTGATTGGCTGTGGAGCGCATGGTCTCCTAAGTGTTAAAGGCAGCATACACGCTCGCAAGCATAGTCGAGATAACAGCATAGATAGGTCCGCACGGCCCGTACCATGTCGTCAACGACGTTTGAAGCGCTGAAAACTGTCCTGGATGACAATATTTGACAATGTTTGAGCAATCTTGCCTTCCACGCCCGTATTTTCACACCCCTTCGAGTAACAGAATGAGAATCGATACTTGAGAAAACATGTGATAACTTAGAATGATAGCACTATAAAAAGGGAGTGCAGTAGAGAAAAAACTCGATTTACCTCAATATAACATGCTTGAGCGCTGATAAAATCCTCCATTTCAAGAGGCCAGCCAAAGTAGAGCGGCATTCTCGAAAGTGGACGAGAGTCAATAGGTATGCAGACATGTTATACTCAAGTAAACCAAGCTATTTCTCTCGTGCACCCCCATTTGATAGTGCTATCACTCTCAATTATCACACGTTTTCACAAGTATCGATCCTCATTCTGTTACTCGAAGGGGTGTGAAAATACGGGCGTGGAAGGCAAGATTGCTCAAACATTGTCAAATATTGTCATCCTGGACAGTTTTTAGCGCTTCAAACGTCGTTGACGACATAGTACGGGCCGTACGGACCTATCTATGCTGTTATCTCGACTATGCTTGCGAGCGTGTATGCTGCCTTTAAACACAGTCGAAAGCCCACCACTCCCGTGGAACGCAGTCCTTGCCCAGTTAGCTGCAGGGAGGGGTGGGAACCAGCAACGACCCCCGTTCATAACGAGGCATGCGAGTGGATGTGTGTCACGCACCCGCAGAGGTGAAGTCAGTAGGAACGGGGTGTACCTGAGAAGTTCGTCGTTGTCGTCGGCAGGTATCGTTGTTGTTAGACGTGCTGGAGCTCTTCTTCCATCGACCTTGCTTTTCACTCGAACATCTGGCGTTGACAGGAGCTGGAGCTGCAGGCAGGTGTCCACTGCATTAGAGAACCATCGGGCAGGAGAAGTCGAGAGCAGCCGCCGCACGCCGTCGTCGTCGTACACCAGTATGAGGAAGCCCGGCGCAATCGAAAGTCGGTGTACGCCGAGTTGTTCACGATGTTCGGCATACGGTAGTCGTGGCGGGATCAGGCGCCAAGAGACGGGGCGCAGCCTTTAAGGGAATCAGTCGTACGAAATTCACGGCAGGAGCGCAGGCTGCAGACAGTCCCAGAAAACGTGCGAAAACTGCGAAAAAACGGTTTTCGTTGAGTTAATGAGCCTTCAAATAAGCTGCAGTTGTCATGTCAGTTTTATAATTTTCGCCTCCAATTATCCATAAAAGCGTAACCGACGTCCACGTTTTCAGCCAACGTCCTTGTTTCCTGCATAGTGCGCCAACTAATCATCTCCCAGCGAGCGCCGCGAATGCCGTGAGTGCGGTGACCCTGCCGTGTGGCCGTGATACGTTTATCCACACGCCGCATCCATATCGATATTTTGCACTGCTTGATATGCTGTGAATACCGTATGTGTATGGGGTATGGTATACATTTGCGACACGCGGTCGCGTCGCTCTGCACAGCGACAGCGACCGCCTCCCGCCCTTTAAATCTGTCGCTGTCGCAGTGCACTGCACAGCGACAGCGACAGTGGTAGCGACAGGCTATGGCTTATTTGCAGTATGTCAGCCCTCCGCGACCCGTCGCTGCGACGGACACGCGACGTCTGTTCCTACGACGGCCGTTGCCATTGCTCCGATGCTGGTCCCACCGCGATTTGTGTTAGATTGCATGCCTGGCGCCCATTAAGGCGACAAAGTATATCATACCCCTATCATACACAATGCGTGGAGTCGCTTGTGTTGGGAAGTTTGAATTCGGCCCCAACTTATTAGCGCCGAACCACTTCTCTTTCGGGACCTGCGCTGTCATGGACGTTGTCCCAATTTCATGTAAAGGTGCGGATGTTGCATGCCATTGAAAGTTGTTATAAACTAGCCTAACACTAAGACCACCTTTTGGAACAAAGTCTGGTGTACGGCTTAATAGCTTCTTTCGCACACACTAGCATTTTCAGCCTCACCCGAAACCGAATTTGGGTATTGTGCTAAGTGGAGGAAGGACAGATGATCGCTGCTCGATACCTGCCCCCGTGTACGTCAAAGACGTGCTCATTGGCTCACCGTTGGAGAACATGCTCAGGTGATGAATAAAAGGGGAATTCCTACATATTTGGCTGTCCTCTATTGTTCCTCTCAGGCGGCTCGATCACATTTTGATGGTCAACGACATCGACGTTATGGAAATGGATCAGCGAAGCGTGATCGATATCCTGAAGAATAGTTTTCACCTGAAGATGCTGATTCGACGACGTGCAAACGCCTCTAGCATCCACGAGGTCACTTTCAACTCCACTCATGGTCAGTGTGCACTTTATAGCTACTTACAAAATTACAGTTTTTTGAAAAGGGATCTTTCAGATGTGGGAGTCGAGTTGGGAAATGGCGTATTTGTGAATGCAGTTCAGGAAGGAGGACTGGCAAGTCGTGCGGGAGTCGCACCAGGTCATCGAGTTGTCCACGTGAACAATGTCCCTGTTTATGACGCCAAACATGCCGAGCAACTGATCAGATGTGAGCAGTGTATATATGTTTGAGTACTGCTGTGGTTTCTTATAAGCCTGATAATTCAGGCAGTAATGGGCAGATCGTCATTGGACTTTTAGACGGTAAAAAACGCCCTGATACCTACTCAAAGGATCAACCATCAAAGAAGACGAAGTTGTTCTCAAAGGTAGGAAGGGCTTCCAATATGTTCGCGTCACAGCCAGTCAGGTATGATAACTCTTTCAGATCTTCGGGAGGCAGTCAGGGGACAAGCCAAGAGTGGTAGCCAAAGCAAACATCGGAAATAACTCAGGAGAGACGGCTTTTCTTCGTCAGGGATCGCTGCGGATTCCATCCCAGCAGCATGTCTCACCGGAACTAGTTCGATACGGATCATTAAGGTGGTCAAAACATTTGCAGTGAACTGATTTCTGACAACGGCTGTATTCTTCAGGGCGCCTCAGGGAAGTGCTGATCATGCTAAAATCGTGGAGCAGCTGGACCATTTTCTCAACAAGAACCATAGCCTGTGGGTGATTTCAGGTTGTTAAGGCGTTTGATCGAAGCTTTCTGAAAACTGATTTTCAGTCGATCATCAGTGATCTGTGAAGCTACGGGAAGCACCTGGCCAAAGGTACAATTGGTTGAAGAACCAGCAGTTCCTCCCCGACGACGACTTCATCGACCATCGGTGTTCCCCGTGTTTGCATCGCAAAGTCACCATGGGAACTCCAGGTGAAGATTTGTGATTATTGATGGAATAGCTCTTGGCTGACGAACGACCTCGTTTTGGTTGAATTCCTGGTTGTGCTATCTCAGGCTAGTTCGACAGCCGTCTGAGATGTCTTCGACAAGATGCGGATGCTCGTCGCCGTCATCAGCTTGGTCACCGCGATCTACTCGCGATTCCTATGCATCTGATGGACGGCTTCCAGATGCTCGAGTGGTGAAATCGCCGGCCCCAACAACCGCTTCCTTCGCTCACGCTCATCGAGTTTCTGCTTACAGGTAAGAAAATATGCACGTTCATTCAATCAATGGAAAAGGTGCTGAGTTGATCGCAAAACGCTTGGCTCCGGGCGAGATTGAACCACCATATTCCCTTTCCGGGGGAGCGATATGGCGCTCCCCCAGAAAGGGAATATTCTGGTTCGAACTAGGGATGTGCGTAATAGAAATTTTGTAATTCGTTAGTCGTTCAACCGTCCAAAACCCTCATTAGTCGTTCATCGTTAGTCGCTACAAATCTAGGCTTTGAAAACAAACACAGTTGAGGCAGAATAAAGCCCTTATTAATAGAAAAAAAGGAAGGCATGAAGAGATGTATATTTTACAGAACATCCATGGTCATTAAAGACACAAATCTTTCCTTGTTAGAAAACATAGTTCAAACCTACTTATACATAACTGAAAATACACACGAAAGCCTAATACTTGAGAGTGTGTGTTTAACGATTTTTTTGCCATTTTTTTTGGGAAGAAAAGAAACAGTATGGGAAACCGAGGAAGTCTAGAACTCTGCTTTTTTCAGTGCAAATTTTACCATTCTGCGCTGTGAAATGTTACTTATTTATTTATACGTGACTTGAGATCTACCCAATGGTGACAACACGGAGAATCGCACTGACTTTGCAGTAGTTGTTCTTTGCTCAGCGTCGCGAGCCGAGCGCTTGCGTGGTTTAGAGCTTGTTTTCCAATAATGGGAAAAGGTCGAAAGAAATTAGGATATGAAACTGGTTAGGGGGGGGGCACTCAAGATTCATTTGGAGGAAGAATGATCCCGCCTTCAGAAATCGATGTATTTCCATGGAGTCTCTACGAAAACAGTGACTGATAACGATATCAGTAATATGATATAGGCACAAATTTTCATTTCCATGGATGAATCATTCCATTTTCTCGAGAGCGCCCCCCCCCCCACTTAACTAGTTTCAAGCCGAAATTAGCTTCCAAATAAAAAATTCTTCCACTGAGAGGTCCCGGCACCACTTTATAGAAATCCTTTATCTCGAATTTATGACTGAAAATAGGGGGACGGCGCCATCTACAATCCAATCATCGGATATAGTTTTTGTCGTTGGGCGGTTGTGGCTTGCAGGCACTGCTCCGTATTTTCACCCCTGATAGTGCCCTCTGTAAAAATCTCCGCTGGAGCCAGTGTTGGATCCGGTTCAGTGAGCCTACCATACTCAGATATCTGTGGGGAAGTTCCCGAGGACAATAGACCTGGTTTGATCGTTATCGCTTGGTCGAGGGAAGAGGAGCGAGACGTCCCCCCGGAGGGGGACGTCTCGCCGCTCTCCTCTCGAATTATACACAACGATAAGGCGTTCGAAGCAGCCGACTCGTGGGGAGAACATGGGAAGTTCGCTCCACGGTTATTCCCATGGCCTCCCCCCGAGCATGATGAACGAGGAAACAAAGCCGCAGCGTATACGGTGATGCAGACCAGCTAGTCTTGAGGTGGTCTCGCACTTCGCAAGTTGAGGGGGCAGATTTGCCTCTCAAGGACTGTGTAAGGTATCTCTGTTTGGATTACAGAGGAGACAACAAGCTTCTCTGTAACCTCTCGTCAAAGGTAAATATTTGTAAACCTTTTCTTGCTTTTCAAGAGCAGGAAACTGTTGAAACCAGCGAGTTCCGGCAAGCTGAATTTGATAAATCAATGATCCATGGGTGTTGGGTTGCAACAGCTTGGGAAAGACTGGCGATCGGGAAAACAAGGGAAGACCGGCTGTCCGGAGGTTCCGTCCACCTCCCCTCGATTCGGGGGAAGTTTCCCCGTTGTTTCGAGGGAAGTTCTGCTGTCGTTCTCGGGAACTCGTTCTCGGGAACATCCCCACGAATGTCTGAGTAAAGTAACGCGACCGTCGGGAAGTCACATAAATGCTGCGCTTAACCTTGCGCAACGTGCATTTACTCGCCTTTCATGCTTTTGCGACTGCGGCAAATGCCGCAGATTTTCAATGGAAAAAACGAGAAAAGCGACGCGGCATTTGCCGCCGGCGGCAAACGCCGCAAAGTGGAGCTTTCATGTATTCGCGGCAGCGGCATCGCGAATCGCTAGCCCCGTCGCTGTTTTTCGCTGGCCCCTTCGCTGTTTTTGGTGGCCCCGTCGCGGTGTCTGCGGCAACGACAAGAATGATCTGGACCATTTTCGTCGCTGCCGCTGGCCTCGTCGCAACATATCGTGCCGGGACCAGCGTCGACCCTGGCATTTTGCCAGCATTCACGGCAATGAAGGCAGCT
Organism: Aplectana chamaeleonis; assembly: GCA_029168955.1. NCBI lineage: Eukaryota > Metazoa > Nematoda > Chromadorea > Rhabditida > Cosmocercidae > Aplectana > Aplectana chamaeleonis. Next base: position 165,273 of record JAPDOI010001144.1, read on the forward strand.
ATCAACGTCGACCTAATCAAGTCAACCTCGACCTAGTTATGCTGTATTCCTCTTCTGCTAGATTTCTACAGTATCTATTCCCTTTTTGTATTCTGCTACCCTAATTTCCTGCTGCTCTCTGGCTGTATTCGGAAATAGATTCGCCAAAAGTATTATTTTTGGTACATCTGCATTTTATCCCATTTCCAGCGCGATTTTTTTTATTGCAATACACACTGAGTTGAAAAGGCATTGAGGAATGAATCGATTTATTACTTCTATCAGTGGAAATACTGAGACTTCTTTAATTTAGCTAAATGCCCTTGTATTGTTGTGTAATGTTCAGAAATTAACCCAATAACTTGCCAATCGTGATGACTTCCCTACGGAACAACGGCAACATTTCAAACAAACAAATATTATTGAATTTGTTTTGCTAGCTTATGTTTTGCTCCCTGCTTTGCTACGATATTATGACCAAGATGATGGTAATAGGCAGCAAGGTAAATTATACCACCTCACAATGTCATTCCTCATCTCAGTGTGGGTTTCACTTGGTGCTAAAAACATTCAGCGTGCTTTGGAATGCAAATGACAGCCATAAATCACTCGAATGTATTCAACACTGTTTAAAATATTTTTTCTGACTTTCACTGTTTAGAATATTTTTTCTAGCTTCCATTAGGCACAAAACGCCTTGTCTGGCTCTTTTAACCATCCCCCTCCCCCAATGAAACTCCAATCCTTGCTTTCGCAGAATCTTTATCATCGAGCTACGCTGCTATAGCAAGTGTACTCTCTGATATCGTCTCGGTATTGCATACTTCCGGAGTGGGGACCACCCACGACTTTCACATATTATTAAAATATATTTTTGACTTCGAAATTTTTCTTCTTTTTACTTATTTTTTTCACTTCCTAGACCTCCTGTAATATCCGTTCAAATCATTTGCATTGTAAGCTGGTATTTTTCTTTACTACAATGATCGCTTGCTATCAGGATATCTATCAACCTTCAGGAAAAATCAATGGATTTACAAATTTATTTAGACGAGGAAAATCATATTCGTTATACACAATGTGCAAGAGAAGGACCGGTCCCTGAGTTAGGCGTATGTGGGGGCAGTCTTTTGATCTTCTTCATCCTCTTATCCGCCAGAACAGTTCATGACAACTGGAGTCGTAGAAGTCCTTGTCTTCAGCGGAGCCCGATGGGGGCATCCTGAATAAATGAAATTATGTTTGAGTTGCTACGAAAACCCTGATTCAATTATGGTTTTTTCCTGATGTTCTGCTCTTCCGTAAAAGTTAACAAACAGAGGACCCCTTTTTGTTCAATTACGATTTCTACAAAACGATGTGGTCTTAGAGCGTCGAAGCGGCAGGACATGTCTTGGTTTTCATAATAAACTATTGCACCCTTGTTCGCAATTCACCTGGGTTCGTCGCGTGCGAGTGCTGAAAGAGGGAAAGTGACAACGAGAGATGGGGTTTGTGGTCTGAATGCACAAATTCGAAGGCGTTAACCCCTGCTTTTCAGTTCCAAACATCAGGCTAGTCCATTCAAGCGAAGTGGTCCCGTGTAGAATTCGAACCACAAATACAGCGCAACTCCGTTTTTGTGCATTGAAACCACAACCCGAGAGATTGGGAGAGAGCACGCTATGTAATCAGGTAAATCTCACTCAGAAAGCCGGGTTAATGATTGCGGCCGCTGCGAGAACGTATATCAGGCATATTGGATTTAGGTCGATTTTAATTATATACACTGACTGCGTCACATTGTTTCGCATGAGTCACGTACAGCTCGAAGTAAAAAGTATATACTTCATGACTTGCGTCTCCGCTGTCTAATCCGCTGACGCGTACCAGCTTGCAAAGTCTGAGAAATCCTTCGGCAGCTACGTTTTCGGAGAAAAATTCTGTCATAAACTTTTGTTGTTCGAGAAAATAGTCTTGCCGTGAGGTTGCAGAAACAATATTGGGATATATTCTTCAGAGCATTACAATTTTCCGCTAGAGTCGTGTTTAAATCGTGAACCAAAATGTGATGAATTAAGAAATGTTCATCTGAACTTGTTCGTTAGTGTTGTCATGTTCTTTCATAGAATAGGAATCTCGATCGTAAATTGAGTCATTTGAGTCTACGGCACCCGTCATAGTCGGCCGATAAGCTGAAGGTAAACCCCGGTCGATACCTATACAATGCATTGCTCTCAGGTCAAAAAATTTCCCCGATGTGTCCGAAGTGCGCCCGCCCGGTGCCCTCTGTCCCGTACGTGTCCGTCCCGGTCGATACGCATGCAATGCATTGCTCACGCGGGTGGAAAAATCTTCCCGCCTAGTCCGTCCTGTCTCGTAGGTGTCCGTCCCGATCGATACGTGTGCAATACATTGCTCATTGAGGTGGAAAATCCCCCAATTGTGGCCGGACGGCGCCGTCCGCAGTGTGCTCGAGTGCAGGGTTGAGCAGGCCGTTGCGCCAATTTCTGGCGCAGCTACGACCCCCTCTTTGTTGTCCAAAATTTTGAAAAAATACTGAGTAAGTTTTGTCCTGTTAAATTCGAATCCGCCGATAGGGGCGCCGAGAGAGGCAGAAACATTCTCTTTGCGTCTCTCATCGCGAAAAGCTCGATGACCATGAGCGACAGAGACGCAAGAAGAAAGTTTTTGCCTTTTTGAGTCCGCTGACTCTATTAAAGCAAAAAGCTCGAGCCATAAAAATTCAAGTAAAAAGGGAAATTTTTGAGGGTGGAAATACCTCGCTATGGGGGCTGCAAAGTTCCACAATCGAACAACATTGCAATGTTTTCTGCATAACACTAGTAAGATCCCCCAACAGAAAAGGCGGTGGTGTGGCAGCGTACTTTCATCAAATATACTGTAGTTATGACTGTATCGGTTCTAAATTGGTCATTTATCGATAGGGGCAACAGGTAACAAATTTGGGTGGGTTATTATTTTCCGTTTCTTTCATTTTTTCTTTGTTATTTTTTCTGTGATATTTTCTTGTGTATCTTGCAAAACCATTAGGTGTATTTCTAAAAGTTTAGCTTCCTGGCAAAAGTAATGATTTGGCAATGTTATAATTTCGAGAAATCAAAGAGTTTTCAAAGCATCAAAGAAAAAATTTCAAAAAACGTCTTGAAATATCTTTAAAAATGATTTGGCGCAAAATAACCACAAGTAATGAAAAAAACTGGGAAATGTAGTGAAATGATTAACATCGGATTTGGCGGTCAGTCGTGGGCCAACTTTTTATAAGTAGTGAGAGACGAGGTATAGGATTTTACAAGCTTCTCCGTTAAACTTATCAAAGCTAAATCAAGCGCGCATCGGATCTGAGCGTTACGTTTACATAGCTTGACCCACCCTGATTTCCGTATTACAGCTTCAATGAAATGTTTTAAGGTTTCCGTTGCGCGCTTGATTTAGCTTTGATAAGTTTAACGGAGAAGCTTGTAAAATCCTATACCTCGTCTCTCACTACTTATAAAAAGTTGGCCTACGACTGACTACCAAATCCGATGTTGATCATTTCACTACATTTCCCATTTTTTTCATTACTTGTGGTTATTTTGCGCCAAATCATTTTTAAAGATATTTCAAGACGTTTTTTGAAATTTTTTCTTTGATTCTTTGAAAACTCTTTCATTTCTCGAAATTACAACATTGCCAAATCATTACTTTTGCCAGGAAGCTAAACTTTTAGAAATTTCATATATTTTTTCCAAAGGTTCCCTTTTTGACCTGATTTTTGTTTAGCGAATCCCATTTTGGAGAGGCGAAACCTCTTATGACAGCTTTCGCCTTCCGTAAATAATGAAATTGGCACGAATCGGTGTTGTCTGAGAACCATAACTCCAAAAACTTGTGACCCGCAACAATAAAAAACGACCCTCGCTTTCCCACTTTGGACCCGCACACTTTCTACGGCATGCTGCGCACTCCCATTGGGGGCCCGCACACTTTCTACGGCGTCCTGCGCACTCCCACTGGGTTACCGAACACCTTCTACGGCGTCCTGCGCATTCCCACTGGGGGCCCACACACTTTCTACGGCGTCCTGCGCAACCCCAACCGTCTCAAAGAGAGAACAATCTTGGCCGGAAGCCTATCATTAGCTGTGTTGTTTTTCATTAGTTCATTTTCGAAGCTCAGAGAACGTCGGATGGTTTACAATAACATGTTTACATGTTTTTACCCGTCTTGACCCTCAATTTTGAGGGTCCGCTAAAATTGAGCTTTCAACTCCAAAATTGAATAGGAGCTAGCTGCATCCATTTCCAGCCTCCTGCCAAAAAATTAGCTTCCTAGCTCAATTTTAACTGGTTACACAAGATCGTGAACGCCGTCTGAAAAAAAAGGAGATTAACAGTTTTTCGACCAAAATCACGTGGTTTTCGCCATTTTTTTCGAGTGCCAAGAAACGATTCCAAACCATTTTTTGGTACATATACCAACTTTTTACGCTCTTTCCAATGGAGAAAAAACCGCATCTCCACAGTTACTCTGAACGCTGATTTTGGAATCGCAGAGTTGCGCATGGCCGAGTTAAAGCCAAATCTGGTGCGCGCTTCGCGCGCACCACAATTGGCATCGTGTGTGTGAGTAAAGATACCATTTTCGAACGTTTTAAGCCTCTTTCACAGTTTGCCGGCCGACGTCGGACGACTCGTTATCAAATTAGATAAGTCAAGAGGGATAAGATGGATAGAATAGGGTAGAGAGATTTTACACATTCGATAACGATTCGTCCGACGTCGTTCGGGCAAGTGTGAAAGGGGCTTTAGTTGATTTTGCTCGACTCAAAAAAGAGAAAAAAATTATGGCGGTGTGTCCGCAGAGGCGCACCGAAGCGCCCTCGACGGCAACTTTCTTATATTTTGTTTGATTCTAGAGAAGCTAGACCGGATACGTTAAAAAAATGGTAGGTTCACCACACAATACCTAGACAACTAAGGCCATTGTTGTACCCCACGACAGGCCTGTTGTCGTCACAGAACTCTACGGCCATTGTTATACCGCACGAGAGGTCTGTTTCGGTCGCAGAAAACTGCGACGTCGCTGTCGCTGAGGCCATTGTTATACCTGAAGTTTGCGACCGCGACAGGGGCGGTCAACTGCTACAAATCGTGCCGGGCCAGGCCTACACAGTAGAAAAATGCTGTAGCAAGAGCAGATTGCACCACCTGTCGCGGTCGCTGGTTCGAAAGGGGGTGTTATGCCTGAAATGTGGAAACCGTGCGGTAATCGGTCGCTGTCGCGGCTGTCCGTCGCAATGCAGTGCACTGCGACGGGTGTCAGCGACAGCGACCCAGCCAAATCAGGCATCGTGCCGGGTGTCTCTTGGCTCCGAGCGACAGCGACGGCTGGCCCTCAGCGACAGCGACGGAGCAGTGCTCTGCGACCGCGACAGGCCTTTCTTGGGGTATAACAATGGCCTGAGGGCCAACCGTCGCAGTCGCTCAGCGCCAAGCAACACCCGGCAGGGTGCTGGATTTGGCTAGGTCGCTGTCCCTGACACCCGTCGCAGTGCCGTGCATTGCGACGGACAGCCGCGACAGCGGCTGATTACCGCACGGTTTCCACATTTCAGGCATAAAATCCCTTTCGGAGTCAGCGACCGCGACAGGTGCTACAAACTATTCCTCCGACAGCATTTTTCTACTGTGCGGGTCTGGTCTCGGCACAAGGTTGAGCCCCGTTGCGTCCAGGCGCGTCGCGGGTCGCAAAAATTTCATAAATGTGCGAAAAAATTATCCAAATTTGGGGGTGGGTGGGTCGCAAAATGTTTGGAGAAAAAAGTAGTCTTTGATCACACCAAGTTTGATATCCTTTTCAAATTTGGCACTCAGAAAGGCAAAATCAATTTTTCATCGTGGGGGAGGTCGTAAAACATATGGTATTCGTTAGAAATTTTATTCAACAGTGGGTGGGAATCGTAGCTAAGCCGAAAATTGGCGCAACGGCCTTCTCAACCCCGTCTCGGCACGATTCGTAACAGTTTACCGCACCTGTTGCGGTCGCAAACTTTTTGTGTAACAATGGGCTAAAGCGCTGGCTGCAGATACACCCAAAATAATACGGAGAAACGAGAGAAACACAGGAAACGGTGACCCGAAAAAGAATTTTTTCAGCTTTTCTCTTTGTCAATTAATGACAAACTAGACAGTGAACCAGCCATTGATACAAAGTACTTAGTGAAAGTTCGTAACCAAACCACCACCTTTCTCCATTGGCGTGGATTGTACATCCAAAGTTCAAGTCACGCTTCAATGAAAAAAGTTACAGGATAATCGTACCTCAGCAGTATGCCTCACCATCTCGAAACGGCGAGGCCTTCTTGTCAAAATGGGGTCGCTCAACGCCACTCCACAAAAGTGATCCACCTGAAATATAACTAGATTTAAAACAGCAAAATGGCTTCATGGATTATGACGCTTACAAATCTGTATACGCAACGAGATGTGAAACGCGTTCATGGGTCTAAAGCTGCGTGGGAAGAGGGACGGTAACAGGGTTGAGCAGCGTTGTGACTGGTCACAACGGGGCATCATAGAATTTTTCGAAATTTTGAGAAAAAAATGAAAATTGGGGGAGGGGGTCGTAAAATTTCTGGGGGATCAAAAAATAGAATTTTTTTCCAAACCACTTGGTAAGTTAAAATCAGGTAGGAATAGCTAGTCGCGTGTGAGGTATATTCATTTTCAACAGTATAAAGGCAGATTATATACAGAGACACATACATAAGTATGTAAGTAAGATTTTTGTTTGAAGTTTCTGTAACACCCTATATCTTGCTAGAGTAGTGCTTCATTGGTCCCCGAAAGGTATATTGAATCATGAATATTCCTTCTCCCAAGAATTACTTTGGAATCAAAAAAGAACGTCATTCTGTTTTCCCACGCCGCATCTTGAATTCAATCCTAGTTTTTTATATCCACCAGGCAAGAAGTTTCATTTATTTTGGTTCACTCCTTACGAAGATGACAGCTAATGGCTCAACGAGTCAAATAATTTACGCACACAAAAAAAAACCTACAATTTTCACGAATGGGGGATGTCCACTGAAACGAGAGTTGCGGAGCATCTCATGCCCAACGGTGTAACCCCCCCCCCCAATTTCTAGCAGAGATGGAACGAGACCCTTACGTTGGGTTGAAGAGGTTTAAGAAGCTTCCCGAAAAAAAGGAACCCTGAAACACGGTGCAAGTTTGCGTTCATTTGAGATGCAGGGATAGGTTGCAATTCAACGGCTCATATGTACACAAACAGGGGTGGGGAGGGCGAAGGTGACAGCAAACTGCGATCGCAAGGTTAGGGAAGGTAGCTCAAGGGATGGTGGAAGTCACCGACCAGAATATCAAAAAAAATGCTCTCTGTTAGCACAACACTGAAGAAAAACAGAAAATGAGTCGTAAGGGGTCGTTTATACTCCCGCCGCGGAGCTGCGTGGCACAGTGCAATCCTACGGTGTTGATCACGCGGCGCCTCACGATCGATATATAGGAATGCATTTCGCCGCGCCGCTCGGCGGCGGAAGTATGAATGGTCGCTAAGAGAAATACTGTAACTCTTACCTAGGCAGCGGAGGTTTTCATTGCGAAGCGGCTTGGCGTTCAGACTTCAAATGCTGCTGCTCAACACCACGAGTTCTCCGCCTTAATATTAAATGAGATCAAATTAATGAAAAATATGCAGAACGCGAAGCGGTTTCCTCAGTCCTACATTAAGCCCTCCCCCCTCTTTATCACAATGTCCAGAGGAATGACCGGACGGGGTGGAGCGAGGCCAACAATCCCCCCCATACTCTAAGAAAATTTTTGCAGTGCTCCGGTGCGTTTAAATTTACATGAAGTCTAGCTCAGAGCGGTTACTTAGGATGTCGAGTCACAATCAGAGGTCAATTTCTCGATTTCGGGACAGGGTACGGGGCGGGGTGTAGATATCCACAGGGGTGAAAAAAGGGGGGGGGTTCTGAGCAGCTCTGGGGTGAGAGAGGGGGGTCTGAGCTACGCCGGGACAACAAGTGGACAATACTGAATGGGGGTATACACTGTTTGCATTCAGTTTTCTGACTAAGAATTCGATCAGACAACTCTTCTTCAAATTTTACACCGAAAAAACTGATCAAAAAAAGCTTCTGGGGGAGGGTCTGAGAAAATCTTCAAAATTCTGCTTTCGGAGGGGGGGGTCTGAGTAAAATTGGTCTTGTCCGTACCTCGTGCCGTACCCTGTTTCGGGAAGATTACGGTGTGTTGCGGCGAATGAAATGTCTGCCATAATGTTCTTTTGATTTAACAATGTTGAAAACATACGTTTCAGGACTCCAGGGTCGATTGCGACGTATTTTTGGACCTCGGTTGACCCACGACCCCCTTCGGTGAACAAACTTTTGCAAAAGCTCAACCATCGCTCAAAATTTTGAGGCGGACCGTAGCTCGCCAACATCGATCAGAACGCCACGCCGGTCCCTGGTTTGACTATAGTGATCCCACGAGTGTACAAGTTCTTTTTACCAAATTGAAAACTGAGTTAAGCAGAAGACCCAAAATCGAAAAACGTTTATAGCGTATTGCGCCAAATTTTTTAAACTTCTTATTCAAAGACAGCAGAGGAAAAAACAGTTCCCCAACCAAAAAAATTTATTTTTTCCCAGACTTTTTTATTGTCGGCTCTCATAAAAGGTTCGCCTAGCCATGAGCAAGGTCGGTCGTGGCACGACACAACGTTTGACGTGTGGTGTGGTAAGAACTTCAGCCCGAGAACGAAATTTTGTGAAAGAGTCATGAATTTAATAAAATTTTTAGTCACCAAGGGAAGTCATCGCTACGTCGGAATCCCGCACAACAGACCGCTTGCTCTTTCGTTTTATAGAGCAAGGCTACGACCTCCCCCTGCTCCCCACGTTGAGGACGGCTGCGGGAAAAATCTTTCAGACAGGATTTCGAAATTTGTACCGAACTGAAAATTAGACTCATCCAATAACTCAAAACCAGAACCGTTCATAAGTGAGCCGAAAAATAGAATGAGCATGAGAATATTCCGGCGAAGAAATTTTTGTTTCAAAGGCAAAAGCAGTTTTCGGTGCTATCACAGTGGGGGGGGCACTATGGCACAATGCACGTGGCCACGCCCATTTTACCGTGCCGCCCTGAATTCGTGCACCTACCCGGAGTTTTCCTCCCCTTCCAAAATCAGGAAAATCGTAGCGGCACGAAGAAAACGAAGAAATGGGCGTGGTCAAATGCTGTACCACAGTGGCCCCCCGCAGCGATAGCACCCAGTTTTAGTGTCACTTCGGAAATTTGCCCAATAGCAGGATTCGGATCACGAAGTGGTGGTCACAGAGGGGGGTCGCAAGCTCTCCGCCGGCCACCACACAATATTTCGTTAGTACGAAGCGGTGAAAAAAATAATGAATCATTCATCAATCCACCAAATTTTCCGCCAATTATTTTTCTGTTCGAAGTTCAGGAGCTCCCCATGTTGCAGCTCGCACATAGGGAGCTGCAACAATTCCAAAACTAGAGGAAGAGGCCGCGTGAATGTCCAAGCGAGAGTGGGGACTTAACGAAATTTTGAACATAATGAAGAAGGGGCGGAAGAGAAACGACCACATCTTGGATCTCCCGATCACAACACCGTGATTCACCCTGGCCAAATGTGGAATTCACATGAAGCCTGACGGGGTTCTCAACAATCTCCCACTCTGCACGAAGGGATTGAGACAACCCGCTTGTCCGTTAATGTCCGTAAGTAAACAAGCGTTTTGGGAGATGACTGAACAACGTACTGTGCTTCTCAGGACCAATTTCCGGTCCGCCATTGCGTCTCGACACGCTTTGCGGCCGCACGCGCTCGTGATTCTTGTCATTTAAGGCACCATAAAATCCGACTATATGTAATCTATTGCACTTGTGTGAAACAGCAAGCTCTCAAATTCAAACATTCGGAACATTAGCATAATGTACTTGAGCTAGCATTTTTTTTTCGATAAAAAGTTCATACTGCTGCATTTTCATTGCTTAGAACGTTTATTCAACTCCAGCTTACACTGGCCAAACCATACACTAAGGCTCTAGCCTCAAGACAGGCTTAAACTCGCAGCAGCAGGAAGCGAAACGTACAAAAGGAATGATTTCAAACCAGGGATTAACAACTGCTAGAAAACGCCGTGTCCGACAAGATTCATACAGTTAATGAACTTCCAATGACGTTTTCAAACCCGTTTTCTAGCTGCTGAACACTTCTCTGAACCGAGTTATGGCGGTTTGCTTGACCCTGTGGCAGGATCAAGCACGGTTGTGTAATCTCTAAGGGAGATGGTGGGAATTTCATTCCAAAAACTAGCATTTCGGGTGGGAAAATCGATGTTTGGCCCAAAATCGATGACATGAAAAGGGGTTCGAATCATAGAAGTTCCTCAATATTTTGATCGCTAAAAGGAGTAGTAGTAGACCCGCTGGGATCCTACACAACAGTCTGCTTCACCCTTCTACGTGGGTACCCTTACCTTTTCGCCCAGCTAAAAAAACCGTCTTAACTCGGTTTAAAGAATCCTTCAGCAGCTACGAACACAGTTAAAACCTCAGCGGTATCTCATTACCCGGTAAGAATTTCGTTTAAAACGGCTTTCAATGAATGAATTTTCTAGCAAAAGAAGGTTAGTGACAATGGAATTGAGATCTTATCTGAATGCGCGAAATTAGCTCGTGGTAGCGATATGCAGTCGGGCTTACGCTGTGGGGGGGGGCAGTTCTGTGCGATGAGGACGGTGGCAGCCGCAGGTCTTTCGCCGACCAAGTTTCGAAAATGAGATTTTCAGGAATGCGAAGTATTTGGTAAGACTAGGCTCACCGAATAATCAAATCGCGCCAAGTTTTACAATGTTTGAAGGTTAAACGAAGGATCCACCTGGAGGTCGCACGAAATTTCAAGCTCAAAGGGGGCCACACGAACTTGCAAGCAGCTGAAGGAAGTGGGCGCAACCTCTTACGGACTGACCACAGCGCCTTATCTTACTCTAATTGACGCGTAATTCTTCGTTACATATAGTTGGGTCTATGACTTGTTTCCTCAAAAATTTACATTTAAAGGCAGTGTTCACGATAGGAATAGTTTTTCTGTTTTTCCGCCTATCTTAAAGACGGTCCCATGCTGATTCCAATGACGTTTTTGGAGTCGTACAAGACCTTCTAGGAACGGAGCTATGGCCCCTCAAAAATTGAGCCAGGCAAGCATGATGGACGAGTTGTCCGAGGCTTGTAAATTCCGTCTTTTGCAGCCGATGTATGCGAGCTGACATGAGTAAAGAGAGAAGTTTGGAATGAATAGAGCGGGGCTATAGATCGGAAACTATCGCTCATCTTACAATCTCGAGCATTCATTTGTTCACGCCGGTGGGCGTGGAAAGTGCATCTGGGGTGTGACGAGCTGACGGGTGCCCAACTTTGAGGCCGTAGGGGTCCGCTCCAAGCTCATTTTTCTTAGTTTTTTTCCAACGTTAGGGTTGCGCTAGGCCTCGTAGCTGCCGATCTCCACCAAAAAAACAGACATCGTTTTTATTGTGGACACTGCCTTTAAATCTCAACCTCAGCTGGCGCGGCGGTCGAGAGAAGAGCGCAGCTGATCAACTCAGGCCGAGATCATACTTGCGTCGCGGCGAAATGTGAGAAAAGGCAGTATCGATCAATCGCGACGATATTGCTCTTCTGAGGTAATCGATTGTTTTGACGAGCAAAACAGCATCTCGTTCAAAACAACTCAGGGATCCTCCAAAGAAGAGGATCCTAGCAACGTTGCTTCGATGACGTCGTCTATATATCGGAAATTGGATCCAGGATCAGTGTATGGTGGATGATGGGCAACAACAACAACAACAGCATCTCGTTGAGTGGCGTGGGATGATATCTTCATCCCAGACCGATTGAATTCTTCGTTTTCAACCACGTTTCGGAAATATTGAGCAAATATAAACTCTGGTACATCCGTAATGAACTGTCGATTTTGATTATCACCAGCAGCGGAGCGGTGAGCCTCAGTGAGGATAACTAGTGATAAGGAGGTTCCGACGAAAAAGCCACCGCTCCGTGCTGTGATAATGGAAAACAGGAGTTCACTTGAACTGAAACAGAGTCTACCTATCGCCACGACGACATCGGCGCCGCTCTCCATTGGGCAACGTTGCGAAAAAATCGCGGCGATTTGCATATTTGCTGAGAATTGTGGCAATGTTGTAAAAAACGGAGGCGTCAACCATCCTTGGACGAATACCTCATCCCAATGAACTCCACCAACTGCCTTTGTTCCTATGAAAACAATAGACTCCCTGCAGAGCGCGATGTCGCCGCGATTGATCGATACCGCTTCTTTTCAAGCATCGCCGCGACGGAAGTATGATCCCGGCCTTACCATACCGCCAGCCGCCGGTGAGATTTAAACCGCCCGCGCGAGCCGAGGGCAAGATTTAAATGTTTTTTGTTGAGGAAACAGGCTACGGACCTAACTGTATGCGTATTCTGTAGCAGTCACAGACACATGGAGACGCATACTGGTACAAAATACACCAGAGTACGGAGCAAATCCGTGCCCATGCATGTTTCGGCATCACCCTACTAGCGGTAAATCGCACTTTTTCGCCTAGATTTTAGGGCAATTACGGAACCACTTGATTCGTCGTTTTCTACGAGTGCCAAATGTGCCTTTTACGCTGTATAGATCGAATCTAAACAGCGCTGGCTACTCCACAGCATAGACCGAAGGAACAGGGGCTCTCTACACACCGAGGGAGAAGTTGTCCCGCCTTTCGCGGCTCTAATTCCACTCGGGACCACTTCGCTCACGCGGAGTGGTGTGACGTTTTAAACTGCGAAAACGGGACAACTCCTCCCTTGGTGTGTAGACAGCCCCTGTCCCTAGACCGAATGCGAGCGGTTCCATCGCGTTCGCAGGAGATCGCGCTCCCCAAAGCAATTCACGTTTAAATGTTTTTTCTCACTCAAAACACAGAGCAATTTGTGTGATTGCAACAGAAAGCTGCATTAATATCATTTTGGAACAAACAGCTGTGATTCTGAGTAACCAAGTAGTGCCCCCTGGGCCAAATATTACTACAAAGAAACTATGCAAATACTGGAATACTCACCTTTGACATTCTGAACTGAAAGTTCACTTCTGAATCAACCAATTTTCGAACCATCGGACGGAGCACCATTTTTCTCATGAAGAATCTGAAGCATTATAAATAGGAGAAAAATTCAATGTGTTTGCATACCTGACAAGCAGAGGATTTGAAACACAGAAAACGTCTCAAGCAGGAAAATGGGGCAGCATGAAGTATCTCGGAACCAACAACCATTGCAAATTCCTCAAGACCATAAAAAAGTACCAGGATTACATGAAAACAGCAAAAAAACGCATTAAGATGATGCAAAGAGCGTAAAATAAAAGCGAACTGAGACAGAGACACGAAAAGTGGGAAAGAATCAGCTGATTCCGCCACCGCGGCGGTTTTTGGCAAAATGCCCAGTGCTATTGGTCCCACAACGGTATATCGCGGCAAATGCCGCCGCCAGCGCGATTCGCGTCAAATCGTTGATTTTGCTGTGGGTCCAAGTGCGGCATTTGCCGCCGTCGCAAAAGCATGAAAGGCGAGTTAGAGTCATAATGGGGGGAAGGGGTGGTTCTGAATTGCGAAGCAGTGTTAGTAGAAATAATAAACACTGAAGGCTATGCTTATTTTATACCATTCACCTAGAACAGCCAAGAGGGCAATTTGTATCAATCCTGGGGCCGGATGCATCAACGCATTTGGTGGGGCAAGGTCAGGGGCAGGGTGTGGTTCCTCTGGGGCAGGTGTCCCGAGAGTCGGTGCCTGCCCGTATGCACAAGCACTCGATGGCGTAGGGGCAGCTAGCCTCAGCGTAGTCTCCGACACCGGCGGCGGTCTCCTATGGGAGAAAACGACCTCCGTGGTCAACCACAGGAGGTGTTTTGTTGTGTGGATGACCGTACTAGAGAGAAGCGGTCTCCTACAGGTCATAGTGCCGCATTGCGCGTCGCGCGCAGTATATCGGGCGTCAGTTATGCTGTGGCAGCCGCCGCCGACGCAGGCAAGCATTTTATATGATGTCTTAAACCAAAGAACGGTCAGTCAGACATACATGTTGAACAATCAATGCAAACTCGCGCCGCATACGAGGCGCACGAGGATGGGGTGGACAGACAATGGCCATGCGTCAAAGTCCCGGAGAGGACCAAAATCGAGTGAGGAGATCACGAGGTCTCCGTTGTTGACGCGACGAGGTTGCAAAGAGCTTTGATTGGGCCCAACCCGAAGGCAATTTTTGAATCAGGCAGACAAGTAGCCATGGACGGGCCATTTTTACGCTTCAAGAAAAGTTATCACGGAAAGCCGAAAAATTTGGCTCAGATTCTTCCTTAAAGCCGTATTTGAAATTCCCTCCAATATGAGATTTCGTTCAACTGCTGTACAAGGTGGGGTCTCCTACAAGAGACAGATAGGACTCCTACATGTGGCATACAGGAGTCCTATAGCTGATGAGGCTAGGACTCCCAGCCGACTCCCGTAGGAGACCGCTGCCAGTGTCGGAGAGTGTAGTGCCGAAACCTGCGGTCGATAAATCGGGCCAGCTGAGAATTTTCGCCTCGTCTGCTTTGTGCTTCCTAATTTCCTCGTTTTTGTTTCTAGAAGATTTGAACATCGTGCATTGCCCATTCTTGTAATGTAGTTTGTTAATAGAACACATATGTTTTGATGTCACCCAAAGTTTTCTGCATTTGATTTAATTTCGGAGTGTGCTCGTTTATGGGCTTAAAGTTTCACATCGTGTGCAAATCTGCAAATTTTGTGTACTTCGTTTGATAAACAACATTTTTGGAAAAGTTTTGGTGTTTATTGAAACTCACGAATTTTTTTCTTTCTGGCATTCAGGCTCTTAGTAACATTTCGCTCACCCTTTCCTAAATTAAGTTCTAGTATCAGGTATAACTAATAGATCGTCATCTTGCTTTGTTGATTTACGCATTTACACAGAAGAATAAAACTAGCAACATGACATAGGATTTAAAAATTTTGCAATGAGCTTTTTTACTCACTCTGAAGTTAATTTGATGTTCAAAGCGCAGAGGAACTGAATGCCAAACTTTTTTCGAGGCAATTTTGTATTTTTTCTCAGCCTAATAAATATGCCAAAATTACCGCTTCTACTCATTTGTTGCCTATGGCTAGAAAGTTAGGGTATGCAAGACGTTCATTCTTTGTGGGAACGTAGGAAACAGAGCGCAGAACAGAGGAAGGTGCAAAAGGAAGTAAGCCTTCGACAGACGATCATTAGTATTGAGCTGAGTCCTTTTTTTACATAAAGTCGAGGAACCATTTGTCGTTTTTTGTCGCTGTGTATATATGTAATTGAGGTGAACTCATGGGGAAGAACGAAAAAAATCATTATAAGACGTTCCCTCCTTGAATTGAATTCTTAAAGGCAGTGTTCACGAAAAAAATTCATCCTGTGTTTTTTCACCTATCTTGAAAACGGTCGCTTTTTGTTCCCAGTGATGTCTCTGGAATCGTGCAATACCTTCTGGGCACGGAGTTATGTTCCCTGAAATGTTCAGCTAGGGAAGCATGGTGGAAGAGTTTTCCGAGGCTTGTAACTTCCGTCTTTTGCAGCCAATGTATGCAAGCTGACCTGAGTAGAGAGAGAAGTTGAGAATGAAGGGAAGAACGGGGCTTTTGATCGGAAACTATCGCTCATCTCACGATCTTGAGTGTTCCATTGTTAACATCGAGGAGCGGAAAGAGGCCGGACTTGCACAAAGCGACGGGGCTTGCCCACTTTTCTAAGCCGTTTTGCGGCTCCTGGGTTGCTTTTCGTCCCGTTTCTTCCACGCTGTTCTGTTTCTGAGAGCCACGAGAAGCGTTTGTCATGGAAATTTCGATGATGAAGTTCATCGTGAACAGTGCCTTTAAAATCAACTGAATCGTAATCAGACGCATTAACATCAATGATCTATCGAAATTACCCACAAAATTCGTAGCCTACTCAATTTTTTTTCACATCTTTATGCAGTATTAATGCACAAAAACGAGAGTTTTGATGAAGTTTTTTTGAAGTTTCCAAAAAAAAGTCCTTCGAAGGATTGTTGGACAAAAACCTTCTCAACACAATCAAAAATGTTCTAATCGTGCAGACTGAAAACCGGATTTATTACTTTTTTATCCGAAATTCAAAGGATAAAACGGATTTTAGAAGGAATAATAAGCAAGCAACATGAATGAAACAAAAAAGTGCGATTTATATGCGTCCCGAAATTAACTCCTTCAAAAAAATTGGGAGCAATTTTCGAACGAAAATTCCTGAGATTCTCCGAAATTCTAAGACTGTAATACGTTGGTGCATTGTACAAGGAATACGGAAATTCATTGAAAAAAGAAAATTGACGCAGTATCATGAATTTTTTTTTCATTAGAAACGGTGACAAAAAACCAAATGCCAAAAAAGTAGGGTATGTAAAGAAAAGCACACAAAAATTTAACCCTTTGCCTTTTGAAGTATTAATTTCGACCAAACAAATGTTTACCTTAAGTCAAATAAAGAATAATGTCGGTTGACTACTGCATCCTGTTTCTTTTTTTTGTTATGTGCGTTCCATCATTCTTGCCCCCGCCGGGGTAGCCTCTGCCCCAGCCTCTGAGCCGAGGCAATTAGGGGCACTGCCCCTGCCCCTGCCCCGGTGGCTTAGCATACCGATTTCGCTGCTCTGCGTGCTCCGCGCCTGCCCAAACCCCGACATCGCGTTGATGCATCCGGCCCCTGGTGTTAGCCTTGAGTTGTAGTGTCATGATTTTGGTGGTGACATGTGATTTTCATTAAAAACGGTTTTGGGTTCACAGAAATTTTCTCTGAACCCGTAATGGATGCGTGTGGAATACTAGCAGTCGACGTTCTCTTTCAATGTCACAAACTGCGTTCCATTCTTGTTTACAGAACCCCATCGGGCCCATCTGGGCAAAATGACGGGTTAATGAATGCTCTCAGCGATCTGGTAACATGCGAACATCCTTCCGTTATCACTGGAGACTTGAACTACCCTGATTTTGATTGGGATAATCTGGAAAACCCGATAACACCATTATCTTCTTCCTTTGCAAGCTTTTTAAACTCACACGACTTAAAACAATACGTTACTTTGCTGACACGAAATGGTGAACAATTAGTAAAAAATGTTAACCTCAATCCACCTGTTGGATCTATGTAGTGATCATAACAGTCTTGCTTTTCATTTGTCATGTTCCTTTCCTGAGTCTGAAGTGACGTTCTATCGGTACTTCAGAGGCTTTGATGTTGGTGGACTTTCAGACTACCTATCTGTGGATTGGAGACAGTCATTCGAAACAGTACAAACAGTCAACGCCAAATATGAGATGTTTTTGGATATATTACATCACAGCATCGACTTATTCGTCCCTATGAAACGAGTGTGTGCCACTCGGTCCTTTCTTCCATCTTGTCTCCAAAACATGATAGACCATAGAGGTTGTTTATTTGAGGTAGCTATCACCACAAATCTTGATAGTGATTGGGAGAAATTTCATGCTTTAAGTAACTTCACTAGTCGGCTCGACATATACAACAAAAGTGTCGAGAAGAAAATTATCGAGAGCAACAACAAGAAAGGATTTTACAAATTCTTGAAGAAGAAACTTGAACCTACAACCACGTTCCCCAGCCTGAAAAAATTAGAGGAAGTGGCAAGTTTAGATCAGGATAAGCAGATCTATCAGCAGATAATTTCGGAGAGGTGTATAGTGCGAGTGATAATTTTTTACCACCGTTTGATCCTGAAGTTAATTTTGAAATGAACACTTTTCTATGGTTTGAAGGTTTTACGATATTTGAGCTCATCAACAAATTACCCTGTTCATTTGCATTAACTCCAGCTTATGTGCCGGCTGTTTTTCTGAAATGTATTGGGCATATCATTGCTGAGCCTATTGCGTATTTGTTCAATCAATCATTGTGTTAATCGGAAATTCCGTTAAGATGGAAACATTCTTTCGTAACTCCCCTGCTGAAAAAAAGAGCCCGCCAATTTGGCAGGAAAGTATAGGCCAGTGAGTATAACCTCCCACTTGTGTAGAATTTTTGAAAAGGTATTGAAAAAACATGTCATGTCACACTTGGAGAGGAACTCTATAATCCCTACGAATCAGCATGGATTCATGCCAGGTAAATCTGTGGAAGCAAATCTTCTGGAGTGTGTCAATGACTGGACTGAGTACATGGATGCTAAGAAGGGCTGTGATGTAGTATATTTTCATTTTGCCAAGGCGTTCGATCGTGTAGATCATTGTAAATTGATTCACAAAATCACCAAACTGAAATTTCATCCCCTGGTTACTCAGACATTGGGATTGGCGGACCGCCGGCATTTGCTTGGCGAGCAAAAACCATACCCGGTGTCGGACAGCCATTAGCCGACGGTCCGCCAAAACCCTGTACAACGTGTTTTAGCGATTTGATCTACCAATTGATAATATCACTTGATATGATAAGCAGTAAAAAGTAAAGTAGTTAATGTGAAACAGTAAGTAACAAACTTGTTAGTCACTTCTCCTGTCCGTTCCCATCGAAAAGTACAGCCTACGACGTGTCTTAGCGATTTGATCTACCAACTGATAATATCACTTGATATGATAAGCAGTAAAAAGTAAAGTAGTTAATGTGAAACAGTAAGTAACAAACCTGTTAGTCACTTCCCCTGTCCGTTGCCTACAAAAAAGTACAGCTTACAACGTGTTTTAGCGATTTGATCTACCAACTGATAATATCACTTGATATGATGAGCAGTAAAAAGTAAAGTAGTTAATGTGAAACAGTAAGTAACAAACTTGTTAGTCACTTCTCCTGTCCCTTCCCATCGAAAAGTACAGCCTACGACGTGTTTTAGCGATTTGATTCACCAACTGATAATATCACTTGATATGATAAGCAGTAAAAAGTAAAGTAGTTAATGTGAAACAGTAAGTAACAATTTTGTTAGTAACTTCCCCTGTCTCTTCCCATCGAAAAGTACAGCCTACAACGTGTTCTAGCGATTTGATCTACCAACTGATAATATCACTTGATATGATGAGCAGTAAAACGTAAAGTAGTTAATGTGAAACAGTAAGTAACAAACTTGTTAGTCATTTCCCCTGTCCCTTCCCATCAAAAAGTACAGCCTACAACGTGTTTTAGCGATTTTATCTACCAACTGATAATATCACTTGATATGATGAGCAGTAAAAAGTAAAGTAGTTAATGTGAAACAGTAAGTAACAAACTTGTTAGTCACTTCTCCTGTCCCTTCCCATCGAAAAGTACAGCCTACAACGTGTTTTAGCGATTTGATCTACCAACTGATAATATCACTTGATATGATAAGCAGTAAAAAGTAAAGTAGTTAATGTGAAACAGTAAGTAACAAACTTGTTAGTCACTTCCCCTGTCCCTTCCCTACGAAAAAGTACAGCTTACAACGTGTTTTAGCGATTTGATCTACCAACTGATAATATCACTTGATATGATAAGCAGTAAAAAGTAAAGTAGTTAATGTGAAACAGTAAGTAACAATTTTGTTAGTAACTTCCCCTGTCCCTTCCCTACGAAAAAGTGCAGCTTACAACGTGTTTTAGCGATTTGATCTACCAACTGATAATATCACTTGATATGATAAGCAGTAAAAAGTAAAGTAGTTAATGTGAAACAGTAAGTAACAATTTTGTTAGTAACTTCCCCTGTCTCTTCCCATCGAAAAGTACAGCCTACAACGTGTTTTAGCGATTTGATCTACCAACTGATAATGTCACTTGATATGATAAGCAGTAAAAAGTAAAGTAGTTATTGTGAAACAGTAAGTAACAAACCTGTTAGTCACTTCCCCTGTCCCTTCCCTACGAAAAAGTACAGCTTACAACGTGTTTTAGCGATTTGATCTACCAACTGATAATATCACTTGATATGATGAGCAGTAAAACGTAAAGTAGTTAATGTGAAACAGTAAGTAACAAACTTGTTAGTCATTTCCCCTGTCCCTTCCCATCGAAAAGTACAGCCTACAACGTGTTTTAGCGATTTTATCTACCAACTGATAATATCACTTGATATGATGAGCAGTAAAAAGTAAAGTAGTTAATGTGAAACAGTAAGTAACAAACTTGTTAGTCACTTCCCCTGTCCCTTCCCATCGAAAAGTACAGCCTACAACGTGTTTTAGCGATTTGATCTACCAACTGATAATATCACTTGATATGATAAGCAGTAAAAAGTAAAGTAGTTAATGTGAAACAGTAAGTAACAAACTTGTTAGTCACTTCCCCTGTCCCTTCCCTACGAAAAAGTACAGCCTACAACGTGTTTTAGCGATTTGATCCACCAACTGATAATATCACTTGATATGATAAGCAGTAAAAGTAAAGCAGTTAATGTGAAACAGTAAGTAACAAACTTGTTAGTCACTTCCCCTGTCCCTTCCCATCGAAAAGTACAGCCTACAACGTGTTTTAGCGATTTGATCTACCAACTGATAATATCACATGATATGATAAGCAGTAAGAAGTAAAGTAGTTGATGTGAAACAGTATGTAACAATGTTGTTAGTCATTTCCCCTGTCCCTTTCCATCGAAAAGTACAGCCTACAACGTGTTTTAGCGATTTGATCTACCAACTGATAATATCACTTGATATGATGAGCAGTAAAAAGTAAAGTAGTTAATGTGAAACAGTAAGTAACAAACTTGTTAGTCACTTCCCCTGTCCCTTCCCATCGAAAAGTACAGCCTACGACGTGTTTTAGCGATTTGATCTACCAACTGATAATATCACTTGATATGATAAGCAGTAAAAAGTAAAGTAGTTAATGTGAAACAGTAAGTAACAAACTTGTTAGTCACTTCCCCTGTCCCTTCCCATCGAAAAGTACAGCCTACGACGTGTTTTAGCGATTTGATCTACCAACTGATAATATCACATGATATGATAAGCAGTAAGAAGTAAAGTAGTTAATGTGAAACAGTAAGTAACAAACTTTTTAGTCACTTCCCCTGTCCCTTGCCTACGAAAAAGTACAGCTTACAACGTGTTTTAGCGATTTGATCTACCAACTGATAATATCACTTGATATGATAAGCAGTAAAAAGTAAAGTAGTTAATGTGAAACAGTATGTAGCAAACTTGTTAGTCACTTCCCCTGTCCCTTCCCATCGAAAAGTACAGCCTACGACGTGTTTTAGCGATTTGATCTACCAACTGATAATATCACTTGATATGATAAGCAGTAAAAAGTAAAGTAGTTAATGTGAAACAGTAAGTAACAAACTTGTTAGTCACTTCCCCTGTCCCTTCCCATCGAAAAGTACAGCCTACGACGTGTTTTAGCGATTTGATCTACCAACTGATAATATCACTTGATATGATAAGCAGTAAAAAGTAAAGTAGTTAATGTGAAACAGTAAGTAACAAACTTGTTAGTCACTTCCCCTGTCCCTTACCTACGATAAAGTACAGCTTACAACGTGTTTTAGCGATTTGGTTTACCAACTGATAATATCACTTGATATGATAAGTAGTAAAAGGTGAGGTAGTTAATGTTAAACAGTAAGTACTCATTGTCTACCTACTCACCAGCCTGCTTATCTGTGCACATACCAACTTGCCTGCCTGCCCAACTGATCGCCTGCGACCATTGGCAGTGGCCTTTACTAAGGGTGCGTAACGCACGAGGAGGAGCGAAGCACGAAGCGCGAAGCACGAAGCAGCAACGAGTCACACGCACAACAAGATTTTTCGCTAAGAATTCGCCGATCTAACTCTGTGAGTTTTGAACCGTTGAGACTCAAATTTTGTCAGCACGTGTCTCCTGGAATCTCTCACCTATATCCCGATGGAAATCTCTGAGGAATTTGTTTAACAGGTTTCATTAACTACTTTACAGAATTTTGAGTGATCACAAGTCTCGGGCAAAGCCAAACCTCTCCAGCCGCTTCGCGGCTGGAGTGATAAACGCGATAAGCCTCACTTCGGAAATTTCAAATTGAGGGGGAGATGCTGTACGTTAAATCCAGATGGTGCGATTTGCAATTCTTGGCAATTTGCTACTAGCAATTTGGTGATTGAGCTCTTTTGTTGAGAAGCTAGTATCGAATACCTGACTCCTTCAGCCGGGTATCGGATACTCCCATATATACCCCATAAATTGGGGTTTATTTCTTGATGAATCGCAAAAATTTACCCCACGGAGTAAATTTTACCCTAAAAGCACGGTTTTATCGTTGATTAATTCGGCTCCCCAGCCCATTCATCATTGAAATGCCGGGTAAATCATACTTTACTTTTACCTTACCCGGAGCCGATTACTTACTCACCGTGAAACGGCATTCACCAACACTTACTTACCCGGGTAACATTCCGCGCAAAATGTGTACCGCGTGCACCCACCGAAACACTCAATAGGCGTCGTCAATTCACAAATTTTTTCACGATTCATTCCTTGATTTATTTAAGGAAGCTAGAGAGAAGTGCATGGGTTGTGTGATTAATAAAAACTTCACAGTATATCATAGGGGACACTTCATTTATAGAAAATACCATCATTTTACATTACTTCCTTTTTCATTTCTTCTAGCAAAATTTTTTCAATGGTACTCGTTTGTTTTTCTTTATCGGTGTTCAACTGTATGATAGAATATTTCTTCTATGAGTATTAGGAGGTAGCCAAAGCTTCCTGCCATTCTTTTTTGTCTTTTTTTTTCGGCGCAGTTCTTCAACCGAATTTGATATAGCGTCCAAGGTTTTTTTGAGCTTTCAACTACTCGTGGTGGGTCATGAATGTTTGGTCGAGATTTGGGTAATTTTCTGGAATTGCTCACTGATCAGCCAACGATAAATATACCTCTTTCTGCGAAAAACAGCGACGAAAAAAGCCAAAGAATCTTTCTTTGTATCGAATCGTGCTGACCTAATTCTTGAAAAAATGTTCTCTCCAATAGTTTATTGGGTAGTATGTAACATATAATTAGAAATGCAGCTCTTCCTTTGTCGTATACTGCTGGGAATTTTCTTGTGAAATGTGTTTCATTGCGATTGGTCAACTACTTTTTGGAAACTCGGAGAAAAAACAAAAATTGGTTGAAAAAAGGAGATTATTCGCAAGTTCTTTATGGTGAATGAAAATTTTTTGTGTAGAATTATGTTGTGCAGTGTTTTCAAACACATTACCCAAAAGAAGCTTTGGAATGCCAAAATATTCGCTAATTAAGCTACAAATTGAATTCGAGCATCAAGTTCGCAAGTTACCGAGTTCCATAGTGAGCTTCAAAAATTTATATTATAAAGGAACTATTGTGCTTCCGAATGCTATTTTTCTAATATATGACCTTAGAAATCCAATGGGACTAGGAAAATTATTTTCGCAAAACTTTAATTTTTTTCAGCTCAATATAAGCCTATTTAGTTGGAGTTCGGTGAAGAATCGCGCGAAGAGCATAAAGCCGAAGAAAGAGAAGTTTCTTGGTTGGGTCTCCTGATGCATTCAAATTTAGTAAATATACCAAGTGAACAGAAGGAAGGAAAGTTCACCGCTTTTCCACGACTTACAATAAAATCCTATGAGAACGCGTGCGTAAAAAACTGAAAAACTTTTCGTCTATGGAAAGCAACGCGTTGAAGGAGTCATAAAAAGACAAACATAACCTTTAAGGAAATGATTAGAACAATTTGTCGATGAAGATATTGCGCTACATTGCTAATTCTGCTACGAATGTTGGAACGTAGCAGCTGCAGCTGGCTGGGAGTGAAATATACCCGACCACATACGTCGGGTAAAATTTACCTGGCTTTTTGCACGAAAATCCCGAGTAAGTAAGCGTGAGAATACCGGGTAAGAGCCAAATTCAAGGGACTTTACACTTACCTCGCGGGTAAATCATTGATGAATACGGCCCCTGTTCGCTGTCTTTGTATCCTTGCTTTGAATCGGTGGCCACCCGCGTAATCAGTGAACGTTGCACCAAAAGAAACATGACACCATATCAATTCTTACTTGCTACAAGAGAACAGAGCAGTGTTTATTCCTTCATCAAAACAAACTTCGACTGCAACGATGGAGACTTGCAAACACAACCTGCATCTCTATCAATAATTTGAATTCTTAAAGGCACTGTTCGCGATAAACTTCATCTTCGAATTTTTCATGACAAACGCTTCTCGTGGCTCTCAGAAACAGAACAGCGTCGAAGAAACGGGACGAAAAGCTTCCCAGGAGCCGCAAAACGGCTTAGAAAAGTGGGCAAACCCCGCCGCTATGGACAAGTCCGGCCCCTTTCTGCCCCTCGACGGGAACAAAGGAACACTCGAAATCGTGAGTTGAGCGATGGTTTCCGATCAAAAGCCCCGTTCTTCCCTTCATTCTAAACTTCTCTCTTCACTCAGGTCAGTTCGCATACATTGGCTGCAAAAGACGGAAGTTACAAGCCTCGGACAACTCGTCCACCATGCTTCCCTAGCTCAATTTTTGAGGGGCCATAACTCCGTTCCCAGAAGGTCTTGTACGGTTCCAGAAGCATCATTGGAAGCAGAATGGGACCGGTTTCAAGATAGGCAGAAAAACAGGAAAGTGATTTTTGTCGCGAACAGTCCCTTTAAAGTGTTCGCCTCAAAAAGCGGAGAAGAAGATATGGCGAATCAGAAGAATAGTGTGTATTTTTTCCCTGAAATTCGACAGAACATGCATTCTTTTCTGGTGTTCGGTTTGGGCACCCCCTTTGCCCTCTCTGCAACGTCCAATATGAATCCCCTGAGGTTAACCGGAACGCGGGCTCAGCCCTGGCTGGGGCTATTCGAAGAAGAGACACCAACGAGCAGGTACCAACAGCCCCCAAGTCCCCTTACGAATATTGAAATTTTCGAGCAGTGCTTCTCTACCGTATACCGTGTCCCACCAGTGGGACACGCGAGCTCGAATAGCACGCAATCGAAAATCGATTTTCGGTTTTAATGTTCATAGTGAAGCTGGCAATGAAGTAAACATTGTACCAGAATTTCCGCATATGAAACTCTTTCTTTCATGAGAAACAACTGCCCGAAGTCACGGCAGGGTCAAGCGGGAATATCATTCTGCCACCACTGCTCCTGTGATATTCACTTAGAGGAGTTTCTTTGAATGTGATTCAGAAACCTGCCATCTGTTTTCAAATTTTGTATGGTTTTGGTTTGGTTATGGTGGGTAAAAAGTTTAGATTGAAGAAAATCGGGGGTGGTAGTAATTGGGGTGTTAAACGCGAGTTAACAAGAGTTGAATTCGCGTTATACGCGAGTTTAACCACACCAGATTGTAATGATAACTCTTGATAGTTAAGAGAGAACTCGCTCTAGTTTCACCCTAACATCCCCCAGTGGTAGGCCCCTTATACACTTTCAATGAAAACGCCTTGAAAAAGCGACAATTGTAACCTTTGTTACGAAGAATAGCCTTTTCAAAACTTTTCAGGTCTGTTTTTTCTCTAAAATTCCGACATGTGGCATCCTCGCGGTAAGTTCGCGTTTAACATACTCTCGCAGACAGCACGGAAATAGTGCTGAAATGCGAGAGGAACCGGCAGTTAACGAAAAACTCCTCCCGAGGAGTTTTTGGATGCGGTTAGCAAGATACAGTAGGAACAGTTCTGACCATCCATGCTGAGGGCAAGTACGAGTTCAATTTATGCAGAGGGTTAAGGAAGTTTGATAGCACTGTTAGCCATTTTGATTCAGGACGTCAGCCTACTCAGACAGTAGGTGCGGGCGGATCGCTGGCTTTTGGAGGGCGGATCGACATCCCCCCCGCCATCCGCCCGCCAGTAGCCAGCGTGCCGCCCGCCAGTAGCCAGCGATCCGCCCGCCAGTAGCCGGCGATCCGCCCGGCAGTAGCCAGCGGTCCGCCCGGCAGTAGCCAGCGACCCGCACGGCAGTAGCCAGTGATCCGCCCGCCAGTAGCCAGCGATCCGCCCTTGATGCCACATGTTGGTTTCCGGTGGTTCCCACCACGGTCTTATTGTGCGGGACCCCCCCCCCTAGCCGTGGGGACCATCCCCTCAGCTGCCAAAAATTATCCTTCGGTCTCTGAGTGATCCTTCAGAGGTGACTTTAGGTCACCATTCAGGATCGGCCTCGAAATGCCGAGTGAGCAGTCAGTGCGATGGAGCGCCTTTTATACCCTTCGGTTCGTTTACTCTGAGCATGATACTGGTAACAGAAAAGAGCTCGTCAATGATTGACAAGTTTCACCGTGTAAAATTTGAGCGGGCGGATCGCTGGCTATCAAAGCAGTGGCGGGCGGATCGCTGTCTATCAAAGCCGTGGCGGGCGGATCGCTGGCAGGTTGCGGGCTGATCGCTGCATCTCGTAGTTCAGCGGGCGGATCGCTAGCTATCAAAGCCCTTGCGGGCGGATCGCCGCTTCAGAGCTTGCCGGCGATCTGCCCGCTAGCGTGATCAACTTTCTCAGGTGCCGCTATCCGCCCGCCAAAATGCAGCGATCCTCCCGCTGAGGCCACGATGAGCAGCGATCCGCCCGCAACTTGCCGGCGTACCGCCCGGAGAGGCCTTGATCGCCAGCGGTCAGTCCGCACATACTGTCTGAGTACCTTTAAAACTGAAAGGTGTTTCAAGGGATAGTCTTTTAACGGCTTCCGCCAGGGAAACGGGCGATGAGGGATCAAAAACAAAGCAGGGATCATTGCTGAAACACGTTGGCCGTCTTCTTTGGTGGCACTAATCAATCCCTCCCAATCAGCTGTTAATTTTTCGACAAGCGCCGACACTTCTATCCTTTTCCCTATTTGGCTTCTGAAATTCTTCCGCTTTGCTATTATCAGGTTAGTTTCATTTTCATAATTCATTGCATAGCACAGGCTATGAGGAGTATGCAGTAAATTATTTGCTTGCTCGCGTTTCGAACAGGTTTCCACAACTTTTTTAGTGCAAAAAAGTGAAAATTTCCCAAGCCACTGATTTTCAAGTGATTTGATGCTTTAGTAATGTTTAATCAGCATAAGTCGGAGCGTATCGGGCGAGTTTTGTGGGAAAGAAATGCGAACTTATTTTTAAAACCAACTGTATTTGTTCTCCTTTTTCTGCAAGATTCGAATACTCCTCTTTCATTGCCAGATCAGTGCCATCGTGGCCTCTTTTTTTCTTTGAGGGTCCGCGACGCACTTGCTTTGGTGCATTGGTAGAGCCACTCGAAGTGTTTCAAATTCTTACCTTGAAATATGTGCACAAAATCTTTCCCTTGAATGATGCGCATATGGGTGTGTAACAGTGTTTCTATATATTTTCAGCACTAACTGCGGGCGGGGGATTAGTTTCATTTTGAGAAGAGGCAAACACTTCACAAATTCAACTGCATCAATGACCGAAACCACACCATTACCCCAATCTCGGACGCTAGACTTCAGTTGCACGCTTCCAAAAAAAAACACTTGATTTCTTTCTCAAGTACGAAAATAGACTATCTAGTTTATCATCATTCTTATAAGTTTTTAACTATCCATTTCAGTTGACTGCAGGACATTCTTTCAATTTATGCATTACTCGACGAGTTTCGGAATGTCTTTTTCGCACCTAGCGTTACCTTCTCAAGAACGTTAATAATTCATCCAGAAATTTTCAAATTTTCGTTCGCTCGAAATTTCCTTTGGAGAAATTTTTTGTTTTTCAAAAAAACTTTTGTTTGAAAAAATTTTTAAAAAAAGTTAACAAAGTTACTACAAATGCAAACTTTTGTCAGATCACACGCATTTGATTGATTGAGGCTAATGATTAACCTAACATGTCTTTCCAAGAGTGGTCCTGAAAACTCACGGAGCTCATAAAAATTACGAGAATTAGGATTTCCAAGGAAAATTTAAAAATTGCGTTCTTATCGTGTATCAAACAAGCGAAATATTACGAAGTTTCCTTTGAATGCTCTTCCTAATGAATAAAATAAATAGCATTACTTGTATAATCTTTACGAACCCTCGTCTTTCCACCGTAAAACTTGTTCGTGTCCAAGTGTAGAAAATACTTATGCAAACGAAGGCCATGCATAATGTATGTGTAAGCAGAGGGCAGCTTTCGTTGAACCGGCAACAAACCGTGGCACCTATGTCGCGGTTCGTTGCCGGCCAGGAGGTGGCGGTTTGTTCGCGTTAATTTGGCGGCTCTACTGCATTTATGTCGCGGTATGTTGGCGGCTTGGAGGTGGCGGTTTATTCGCGGTTAACACACCATTTACTACCACCCCGGTTTTCTGCTGAGAAAGCTAAGAAATGGCAGTAGACGAAAAAGAGCTCATAATGCGCTCGGAAAATTGTTTTTGCAACATTTTTTTCGTATTGAACCCCAGCTATTTTCTCAAAAGTTTGAACGTTGTGCTATAGTGGAGCTGCTGACGGACCACCACTTCCGTAGTCAACTCTAGGACAGGTTAATACGTTGAAGATGAGAAACTTTGGAAATCCGTCCTTGTGCCCCACGAGTGGGACACGTGGTTTTGAATGGGTTGAAGGCAGTGTTCACGATATTCTTCAATTTTGAGATTATTCGCTATATTGATTAAGTGGCTTCCCGGTAGAACTAAAATGACGTAGAAATTGAGAAAAACGCACCAGAAGCACACGAGATCCTTAAGTATCACTCTGCCTCTTAAGTATCAGAGGAAGTGTTTGCTGTGACAAAAATCTTTTGTGGACCCGTCCTTTGCAATTTTATACTCTCTATCGCTCCGTTCTTTCCTTGGGGCCCTAACTAATTCTGCTTTGCGTATATTCTTTCGAAATGTTCTTCTACTTTCGATTGACCCAAGTTTCCACCGGTGACTACCACCATGAACATGTTCATCTAACCGGACAACTAGTCCATATTATAGAATATTGTCAATGAAATACGACGTTCTCATGCTTTTTTTGTTGTTTCTTCGTAGTTTTGGAAACACTTGGAGACTAACGCATTGTTTTATGTGAAAAACTCGGGGGCGAAAATCATCGTGAACACTGTCCTTAAGTATGGCTCTCCTGATGTTATGAGGTTGTAACCCCAAAGTGACTGGATATTCGAAACACTGAATGATTTAATTTCCAGAATGAATAGATTATTCGAAAAACCGTATAATTTTCTCGGATAATTTTGTTTTATTTTTATTTTTATTCATACTTAAAAGAAAACAATCTAAATTCTTGCGTGTGAATGTGGAATTGTTTGGGAACAGTGGCTGAACAAATGTTTGTTGTTTGCTGATCACTGCAGTTTTCCATTTCAGCCCTGCCCTTCCTCAACCGCCACCATACCCTGGTCCACGAGAAGAGTCAATCTCTTCGTTGATATCTTCCACCAATTCTATTCCTCATCCAAGTACGAGTTCAGTGCAGATTCCTTACCATAACCACACGAACAACTGTGAGTTGCTTTGAGATTTCCGCTATTTTTCGGTTCTCATTATCCTCTATTCTAGCCCCATCTGGCACACTGTTGTCTGAGACCTCCGATAAAGTCCGTCGAGTGTGTCTGAGCAAAGAGGGCAATGAGTTTGGACTTGGCTTGGAGAATTCCAACGGTGGCGTTGTCATTTCCAACGTGCCAGGAAGAGCGAATGGCCTTGTCAGAAGAGGAGATCGTCTCCTCGATGTGAGTTTTCACAAATGCTCCTCAATCAGTCAATCAACATTTTTGTTGTTCTCTAGGTTGGAGGAATAAATATGCGATCTGCTGACAAGGACGCTGCAAATAAAGTGCTAACGCAGTTTTGTGTTAGCCAGGACGAGGTTTGAGAGTGCTTATTGATTATCCTGAACTCCCCCAATTTCAAAACCAATTATTTTCGAAGGTTACTCTGCTTGTGAGTGGATCGTCGAATCCACGCTGGATCACGGTTCCAAGGAAGGCTGTGCGATTGTGTGGCGGTAATGCAATGGGCATTCTTTCGGAAGCCGCAGCTGGTGAACTACAGGTGAATTCTGCTTCGAGGCTGTCTTCTGTGACGCCTCATAAACGAACAAGATTTACTGCAGGAAGGTGACCTCATCCTCGAGATTGACGGTTACAACGTTCGTGGCGCGACATTGGAGGAAGCAACTGAAGCACTACTCGAGAGCCTTTCCGAGATGGCCGAACTGCATGTGGAAGACGGTGAGTGAAATATGGGATTTCTTAGACTGCTAAGGAGGAAACTCTTCTTTTTCGTTCATTTATCCTTCTTTTGAATACGGCCAGCAGCAATTATCACCCACAGTACTAAATCCTATGAGGAGACCAAATAACCTATTAAGGCAAATCATTTGTAGGTGGTGATCGTCTGAATCGACTTCGATTAGGGGCCGATGGAGATTCTTTCTATGTGAGGATCAACGTTGACCGCAGTAGTGAGAATAAAGACGAGCTGGACATCAAAGCTGTATGTTTCAGCTATCCTTTTCTTGTTCCATATTCCTTGTATTGTTCACGTTCTTCCTTATGAATGAATCTGAAATGCATCTAGGGTGAAATAGTGTTTGTGGATAACACGATGTTCATGGGACAACGTGGAAAATGGAGAGCATGGAAGGTGGACAGGGAGGGTCGACAGCGTGAGAATGGCATCATCCCATCGGCCACCCAAATGGAACGAAGCGATTTGCGTGGGAAGAAATCAAAGGTATGTGACCTCCTGACGGTTCTCCGTTTTCTTCCCATCGTCTTAGAGTCGTAGAACGAGCTTATCGGCTTTCATAACACCGTGAATGCTCAAGCCAGAATAATGTATGAAAATACGATATGAGGGTCCCTTTAGGGGCGACCCTAACTTGGAGAAATAGGCCCAGCACAGGTAAGTCTCCGAAACGGGAGACATGAATTGGCCTGGGTGATCTGGCATCGACAGCCGCGCCGTCGATGCCAGATCACTCAAGGGCAGGAGCTAGAATAGAAAGTCATCCTCTGATTTTATGATTGCGTGCTGCTGCGCTTTGACGTGTCCCGGCACAATGACGTGGAATTTGGATCAGTCGAGTTAACATTTCACCTCTTTCGATTGTGCATGTGGAATCACTCAGTGCTTTCAGAATCGCCTCACCCTCACGCGCCCCATCTACGAGCGTGTAGAGCGAGTTTCGTCATCCAGAAGACGACCTGTCGTGCTGTTTGGACCATTGCTTACTCCCATAATACAAACACTTCTTGATGACTCCAGCAAGTAAGTGTAGGGGACTCCGTGCGCATTTGCCTAGAACCGCAGCCAGCTCATCGATTGATGCGGGCAAGATCAATGGATGACTTCACCAGCGTGCTATAAGACGAGTACACACGGAGAGCGAAATACAGAGCTAATACGGAATACGGAGCTGGCCCTGTTCCATATTTGAACCATTAAAGAGCTAACCTCAGATCCTTTTGCAGATTCTCACACTGCGTTCCGGAATGTCGTGCTCTGCAATCTATGGATGTGGATCGTCTTCTAGCTAGCTGTGAACTGATTGAGGCAAGAAGAAGGGAGACACTTTATGATGTCATCACTGCTCCGGCCATTCAACACTACGCCGAAATGGGGTTAGTGACGAGGCTCTTGCAACGGTTTGAAGCTGTACAGTTAAAACGTTACATTCTGACAGAGTCCACTGCATCGTCGACGTGTCACCAGCTGGTATTCAACGTCTGCATTCGCTTCGCATCTATCCGATCGTTATTCGAATCAAATTCAAGTCAGCTAAGCAAGTAAAGGATGTCAAGGAGGATTTCTGCGGAGAAAAAATTACTACGAAGCAGGCCAAGGATCTCATTGATAAGGTACTTTTAGAGACACTTGCTCACTCATTTCAATCTTCATGTATCTCCAGCTAACGCTGTTTTCATCCAGGCGTCAATAGTGGAAAAAGAGCTGGACGCCACAAGTTGTTCGGCTTCGGTGGTAATGGTTTCGTCGCAAGTGCCAGCTAGAGGTGTTATAAAACATGTCTGTCAGCAGGTAGGCACAGTGACTAAGTAACCTTCAGATCTTCCCTGAAGTTGAAAAAATACTTCGTTCGCGCTGTAAGGTCAGCGATTCGGCAAATTAGCGATACGTTTGGGGAATAGTAATTTAACTGTAGTAGCGAATTTTTTCAAGCGTATAACTATTCGGGACTAACGGCTCGGGTCAGGCTACACTACTATGTTACCAAAGGAGGTCAGCAGATACAATGTATTTTGTTTCTGCGAAAGTGTTTGGCCAGTTGAACACTTTCCTGGTATGTGGGAGTTGATAAGATAGACCACCTGGCCTCGTTCACGAAGCTGTCGTTCCCACATTTGGGTCAACTCTCATACATTAGTCGCAGAAACCAGATGAAAGAAATGTCTCCGTTTCGATCTTAAGGGATGGTTTAAGAGTATCTTGCGGCATTGCTCAACTTAGTCGATATACAATAGAAGGTACCAGACTTTTTATAGTCTGTGGAGAGTTTAGATATACATTTTGTCGTAGCACTACCTTCAACAACAATCCCTACCATTCGGTTGGGCTTATCTGTTTACTATGAAGTAGTTTGATGATGATAATGTCTAATTTCCTTAAGATTGTTGCTTTGATCGATCACGAGCAGAAGAAGACTATCTGGATGACTACACCACAATGACTGCTGGACGGTCAAACCTTCGTTTCCGCTTGATCACTTAAGCTAATGGGTAATTCATAGGATTCTCATTCTCCTCGACTATTGCGTCATTTCTGAAAGTACTTCTAGTGGGAGCTCTGTGTTGCCAGCTATGGTCCGTGTTATTCAATTAGTAGATCGTGATGCAGCTATCGTCGATCACTGGTCGAGAGATCGCCGCGTCGAACACACGTGGCACGCATGCAAGCGAAGAGGTAGACTTTGTTTCATTCCAAGTGAACTCATGTTTTCTATTATCACAGTGCGGAGCGGTGGCTTTTTCGTCGAAACCTCCTTATCACTAATTATATTCCCCGAGGCCCACCGCTACGCTGCTGCTGATAATCGAAATCGGCAGGTCACTAGGGATGTACCAGAGCCTAATGATAGGATCATTACCGGCTCGCTTGCGTGCGTGCCACGTGTGTTCGACGCGGCGATCTCTCGACCAGTGATCGTTCATACACATGAAACGTGGCGCGCATGAAAGAATTTGGATAACAACTATTGATCGAACAATGCCGCTTCCATAGCCGGTGCTGATCTTCTCTGATTGAACCATACGTTCTGAAGTGAAACGTGGGGAGTAGGAAGTACGCGTTCTCATTTATGATCGATCACTGGTCGAGAGCTCGCCGCGTCGAACACATGAGGCACGCACGGATGCGAGGAGGTAATGATCCTAGGTAATGATCCTATCATTATTTCCTTGCTTGCGTGTGTGCCACGTTTGTTCGACGCGGCGATCTCTCGACCAGTGATCGACGATACCTGACCCTACCTTTTTTGCGAACATATGTTAATGTGTCTTGATTGTTTGAAAGGGTAGATCTTAAGCGCGGAACATACCTTGCAACCTAGAATTCTATCTATTGCAGCATGTTCGATACTCTTTCCATTCCATTTCAACTCTCATATAGTACTCTATTAATCTATTTGTACCTTGTCATTCAACAAACTCCCAAATTGAATCAAATAATCTGAGCTCATTCCGTTTTGTACAGTGCTGTCTTATGTCTTCATATCATCTTGGCATTTCTCTTTTCGATTCGTACCGTTCGATTCACTGGTCTTCCAGAACTACTAATCACTCGTTTTGTTACGTCTTTACTTAATTTATTTTATCCTGGAACCAGCTATATTACACTTACTTACGTGCACACTTCTGAAGCTGCAGCCAATATGGCACGGTTGTGATATTTCGTTATTTAAACTGTGATGCGTTCGATGTTATACACCCGGTTAATTCAGAAGCAATAGTAAAAAATGTTATTGCGTGTTTCACATGGTAATCCGGTGCATAAAAAAGGCCAGACAAATAAATTAGTATTGATATAGTTCTAGTATAGTACTCGTACTTAAGAATACTTAAAAGCGGAGAAAATTAAGCGCTAACTTCGTGCCGTAAATAAAAAACGGTAACTTGAAACTCACAAAAAGGTTCAGAATCCAGTAAAACATGGGAAAATGGTGACGAAAAACAGAGTATATCGGCGGCATGTTTCCTACGTAGCTTTGAATTGACTGAATACGAAAAGGCATTGTAAATCGCGCAATATTCGCAGAAAATACTTGCAACACTGAGCGATCACGAAAAATTTATATGAAAATGGTAGAAATGACTATATAATCGCTCCAGCCGCCAAGCGGCTGGAGAGGTTTGGTTTTTATATTCCAGCTCCATTTTCACATTCCCAATAACTCCATATCACAAGTCTAAAAAGAAGACTTCTTTCTCTTGTAAAGAAAAAGGAGTAAAAACGCACAAGTAATTCTCAAAAACTGGATCATTTCTATAAAAAGGATTCTAAATTATCTGGATGTAACGGGGAATTCAAAGATATTCTGTAAACAGAAAATTTCATACTGACAGAGAAAAAACTTTACGGAATGGTAAAACAATCAAAACCGCAGCAATTGAACGCGTGAGAATTTTCTAGGAACTTGGTGTTTGTGGCCCCTGAAATTTCTGATCGGAGCACGTAATTCTCGTGGCTCAGCCGTAGGCATGGCTTCAGAGTTCCGAACAAAAAACGCGCTCCAATGGAACTCTGCACAGGATGTGCAGGTTATGGCTTTTGCGCCATTTGGGCACATTAGCAGAGTACGACTTCTGTGTGTCCTATTCTTTATTAATAGGATCAATAGCACAGTACCATTAGGAATCATTCAAAATCTGATGGAATAGTTGAAAATGGATGAAATTAAGCGCTCACCTTGTACCGTATCTAAAAAAAATTGATTGAAAACTCAAAAAAATGTTCAGAATGCACTAAAACGTCAGAACGTAGAGAAGAAAAACAGGATATCGACAGTATGTTTCGTACGTGGTTTTGAATTTAGTGAATAAAAGCATCCTGAATCGCACAAAATTCGCAGAATACTAGCAACATTGAACGATCACGGATAAAATGAATGAAAATGGCAGAAATGACAATATTCCAGTTCCATCTTCACATTCCCAATAACTCCGTATCACAAGCCTGAAAAGAAAAGTTCTTTCTTTTGTGAAGAAAAAAGAACCGTAGTGTTCCCTTTTCAAAAAAAATCCTCAAAAAACGGAAACATTTCAATAGAATGGATTCCAAGTTTCCTGGATGTAATGGGAACTCAACGATATGTTATAAACGAAATATATCATGTTGCCAAAGACCAAAATCTACGGAAGGATAAAATAATCAAAATAGCAGTAATTGAATGCGTGAGAATTTTCAAGACGAAAGCTCTGGTGATTCGAGGGATACATCCCCAGGCAAAAGTTGCTTCGCTCCCTATGAAGGTAACGATTTCAAACCGATGGGCAGCATGGGGGGTAACCGCGACGGGACACGCTGCGCACGGTATAGAAAGGGGATCGTCTGCTTATTTTGAGGGATTTATAGGCATTCGTTCCCTCTCAACAAGTTCCGTGATTTTTCGCGCAATTACAAGACAAGACGCGGATGGCATGAAAACGATCGATCAACGGCGCGTCCTGTCATTCTATCCTATGTTTTTTTAGATGCCTTGTGCGACCTTTCTTTTTGCGTATTTTCACTAACATAAGCGTAGTTTAGGAGTTCTGAAGGAGAAAAGTTTTAAAAAGTCCCAACTTTGAGACCATACACAGAGTACTGTAGCCATAGCTGGTTCGGATTCATCTTTGACTTTTATCAGCGAGAGGAAACTGTTGATATTTTTAGATGAGTTATTACTTTCATCGCTTCCTTCATCTTTCTGTGTTTTTTCTGCTTTTGTATTCAATTAAAGGTTTTATATGTATTTTATGGTTTTATATGTTTTATATATGTTTTCTCAGTAGTGTGAACATTGTCAAAACTTTCATTTTTCACGTTTCCTGTATTTTCTTGCTCAGAAATTTTAAAAAATTTGAAGTATATCGCCGTTTATGATAGACTTACTTACTTGACTTAATCGGTTGGCTTTCGCCTGACGCGGTCATTCCGCATCTTCACCGAGGTGTGCCGTCCTAGTAGTCAGCCGTGTCCATTTTTCACGGTCTTCAGCCACAATTTGAACACATTCCATCCAGCTGTCACTATTCCATTTCCTGCGAAACGAAACATCGCGCCTGAACTGTCTTTCGATGCCGAGTGACTTCAAATCCTCTTTAACCACATCCATCCAGAACTTTCGCCTACGCCCAGGTGGCCGTTTCCAGACAAGATTTGGAAGCATTCTTAAAGCGTGTTGTACGAGACGATAAGGCGTTCTTCTTAGTATATGCCCGAGCAGTCGAAGTCGACTTTCCATTGCTGCTTGAGATGGCGTTAGGAGATGCTGGCACCTCCCTCGTGTCAAGCGTTTATGTACTGCGTCGATTTCCTTGTAAAGGTCTTCGTTATGGCATAGACGCGGCCAGAAATATCCAAGCAAACGCCTAAAAAGCTTCCTCTCCGTGCAATCCAACCTTTCCATCTGCGTCTTCGGTGCTGCCCACGTCTCCGATCCGTACATCATGATAGGGCGAATAGCGGATAGGTAGACGCGCAACTTGACTTCCTTCGCGATGGTGGTAGACCACAAACACTTGGTTAGAAAATTAAATGCAGACGTAGCTTTCGCACATCGTTGTCGAATATCCGCTGCATAACTACCATCGTTCTTCAGCAAACAGCCCAAATAACAGAAATCGTCTACCAGTTCGATACGTTGTCCGTCCACACAAACTCCCGTTGGAGGCCTCTGAGAGACCCACATCTGCTTGCATTTGTCGGGACGAAGACGAAGCCCATAGGCTGCGGCATACTTCGAAACGAGGTTCACAATCCTTTGCAGTTTTGCGTTGTTTTCAGTGAATAACACGATGTCGTCGGCATACTCCAGGTCGACAAGGGAGCGTCCTGATGGTGTTAGGATCACATCCGCAGGAAACTGTTCTGCAACTCTACGCATGATGTCTTCAACGGCGAAGTTGAAAAGAAAAGGTCCTGCAACGGCTTCTTGCCTTACTCCTGTTTTCACCTCGAAAGCTGACGTAAATCCGACAAGTGTACGAACTGCTGCTGTTGTTCCTTTGTTCATGTCCTCGATTAACCGAACATACTTTTCCGGGACTCCATCTGCTCGCAGAGCATTGAGCAATCGATCACGATGAGGAGAGTCGAACGCGGCTTCAAAGTCCGAAAAAGCAAGCTGTAATGGCTTCGAATACCGCTGCCACGATTCAATTACTCTTCTCACGACGAACACTTGGTCGATGGTCGATCTTCCAGGTCGAAAACCGGCTTGCTCATCTCTGGTCGTTCTTTCACGATGTTTGATAAGTCGCTCGAGAATGATACGTTCTAAAACCTTGTACATGACACGAAGTAGAGAGATTCCTCTGTAGTTCTTAGGATCCGTGACGGATAGCTTCTTGTGAAGAGGTACGATGATCGCATGTCTCCACGAATCGGGTATCCTTTCGCTCATCCATATAGCACGGATGGTGTTGGTCATTTCACGAATCCCAGACGGAGGAAGAGCTTTCAGCATTTCAGCAGTGATGTTGTCATCTCCACCAGCCTTTCCATTCTTCATTTTCCAGACACAATCCAAAACTTCAGACTCAGTCGGCGGTTCCTCACTGACATCGTAATGTGCTCTCTGAACATGCGGGAGCTCAGGTACTGATGGCGCTGGACGATTCAGTAGTGAACTGAAGTAATCCTTCCATATTGGCAGCGTCGCATCACCAACTGCAACTCCATTGGTAGTGTTCAAGACAGGAGAACATCTCTTCATCTTCCCGCTATACTGCCGCAGCAACGTGTAGGCTTTCCTCGGATTCTTCTCCTCCCAAGACTTCTCGAACTCCTTAGCTCTACACGTCCACTCTCGCTCGCGGTCACTTTGAAGCTGCCGACGCAACTTCCTCCTCAGACGCTTCTCCTCCACGAAGTTTCCTGCAGTTCGGAGAGCACATACTCTGTTGTAGGTAGATGTTGTTTCTTCTGAGACGTAGACGAACTTCTTCTTAGGCTGTACAACCGGGAGTGCCTCTTTCGAAGCGTCCTGGATGCACTTGACAAAAGAATCCGCGTCGCAAAGTTTCTTCTTAGTCCGCACTCCGATGTGAATAGAAACGCGTTGTCGGAAATTCCTTCTGCACTCTTCATCTCTGAGACTTGTCATGTCAATCCTCTGGAGAGGCTGAGCCCCTCGCTTCCTCTTATGAATCCTCGCAGTGAAGTTCAACAGAACAGGACGGTGATCCGAATCGAATGCGACATCCCACACAGCTCTAGATCTTCGAATGTCCGATACTGGAATATTCCTCGTCAGGACATAGTCAAGCTGTAGTTTCAAAGTTGTCATCTTCCGCTTCCGCTGCTCTTCTGGAGATAGCTGGGTTGGTCCCTGCCACGTAAGCTGATGGCGGCGATGATTCCTCTTGAATGTCGATGCAATAATCAGACCACTGCGTTCACAAAAGTCGACAAGGCGGTAGCCATTGTCCGATGTTTGCTCCACTGGGTAGAACCATTTACCGAGTACTTCGGATTCCTGATCAAGTCCCATCTTCGCATTTGCGTCAATCCCCACGACAACAGCATGTTGACAAGGTATCCTGGCCAGCAACGTATTGAGTTCCTCATAAAACGCATCCTTCGAATTGTCTTCGGCGGTTTCAGTGGGCGCATGAGCACTCACTATCCACAGATTGAATCCTCTGTGATCCCGCAGTCGTACGAATGCATTCCGACACGACGTTGAGCCGAACTCCTTGACCATACCATTGAAATTCTTCCTTACAGCTATTGCACAGCCTCCCACTCTCCTATCGTCAGCGTTACCGCAGTAGATGGTGTACTCTCCGACGCTGATGACGGGTCCATCCCTGAGGCGGGTTTCCTGCAAAGCAGCAAACGGTGCATGGAAATAGCTCAGAAGTCTGGATAGCGCAGTTTTTGGATAGCACTCGACAGCGATCGACAGTTCAGGGTGGCGAAATTGTGGCTTGTGACCAAAGACTCCATGAACTCCCTAGGTACGGATCCTAAGGTGTTATGGACCAGAGGCCTTAGTGTGCCGGACGGCGACACCTTTATGCAATGTGCGGGATACTTTCGCGATATAGTTGTGCACGCTATATCGCTCGAACGTTCCCTGTGTACACTCAAACGTCTGCTGGGTTCAGTAGAAGCAGGGGCACCAACGAGCAGGTACCAACAGACTTGTATACACACCCCCAAAAAAATAATAAATGGTGTTAAGTAACTTCAGCTCTTTCCAGACCGCCGACAAATTAAGTTGGTTTTCACCAGATGTGTAGCAACCTTCACCAGGCAATCGGTATCACATTTTAGTTAGTTTGGCAACCAGCGATCACCCAAAGAAAGGTTTTCATTATATGTATCGTGATATTTTGAATGATACTGGGAAAAGAAGAAGGATACGGTCAGCCTGGGCAACGCAACTAACCGAAGCTATTCTGTGGCGGGCCAATTCAGGTGCCTCTTTAATCTGGTACGAACCTCAGGCGTAAGACCCAGGCCCAAGAAGCGAATGGTCAACCAAGCACCTTGTTGACATGTATCCTTGATTTAGCTAATTCAGGACTATAGGCAAATTTCGCAAGAATATCTTTGACAGAGATCGGTAGTATTCAAACAGAGATGTAGATAACGGTAAAAAAATGGAAGGGGGAGGTAGCCGTCCTAGTGCTCGGTATGTTAAAAGCAAAGAACATTAGAGCAGTGATGTCAAGAGCAGAACAGACTTTTGTTCTGCAAGGTGAGCATAGCCAAACTCGAAAACATCAGGCTCGAAGAGTCAAATGAAAGATATCACAGGTTTTCCTGAAGCTTGATCTGTTTCTGGTGTGCAGGAGATCCATTAGTAATTCATATAGTATGACACCATTATCGATCAGTAGACAATTTTGTAATCATTGTATTGAATAGAATACATAAGGAATCAAAGAAGAACCATCGTCTGGAAAATCTAGTATATTGACGAGTATTTTATCACCAGAGATCTACAAAAGGGGAGTTAAATCGGTCATCTTCAGCCTTCGTTTGAAAACAGAGCTGCTCATAGATTCAAGAGCTTTTGGAGGTAGGTTTCGGATGCTTCTAGCAAATCTGTTAGAAACGAAGTTGAAAAGTATAGAATGCTTTTCTCTGTGAATTCTATGGTAGTGTAATCTGAACCCACCTGATCTAGCGGTAGCAGGCATAAAGATCTAAAACCTACTGGCCGGAATTTTCAATTCGTTCCGTAAAATACGAAACCAAAATGTCAGAAAAAACCTGCGATACTCCAGAGATTTCATACCGAAGTGTTCGAGCGTATCACAATACCTAGGCAATTCATTACGATTAAAATTCCCAGTTGACCTATACCACATAATTCTGGTGAAAAGGTGTTGTACTCTTTCGATTTTGAGTACATCCTTTCTGCGCTTGGGACTCCACACTGGTGAGCAGTATTCAAGATGCGGCAGCACGTAAGCCTTATAAAGGCGAATTAAAATTGCTGGATCAGTACAAGGCACATTGCGAAGAATCATAAAAAGGGAGGAATAAGCTTTACGGACAACATTGTCTACATGGTCTGAAAATGTCAGATTAGATTGAACTACGACACCGAGATCCCTGATGGAGTCGCACGTGCTGAGTTGGACATCATTTACGTGGTAGTTAAGGACATCACAGTCACCTATATGCATCACAGTAGATTAAGTGAGATTGAGTGGTATATCCCAGTGTAGCGTCCAAGCTAGGTGAAATTTGTTCAGCCAGTCAAGTAACTTCTCATTGACTATCTTCTCCATGACCTTGATAGGAGCAGGCGTAAGGCTAATCGGTCGGAAGTCATTTATACAACTTGAGCCGGAAATCTTTGGTATTGGGGTGACAAGAGCGTGTTTCCACGTTTGCGGAACTTCTCCACATGTAAACGAAATGTTGAACAAGTAAGATAGAGGATGGCATAAGGAGGAATTACATCGCTTATACACTATTTGTGGAATTCCATCATAAGGTTCAGTGAGAGATGGTTTCAATTTCTTAAGAATAGAGGAGATTTTATATGGGTGGAAATAGATGTTACTGCAATTGGGCTGGATGTGACGAACACCGTTCAATTGGAAATCATTCCCACCACTTGAAAAAACACTAGAAAGATAGGGTCCAAGAGCATCAGCCTTCTCAACATTACCGCGGTATCGCTTGCCGGAAAGATCAGTCAGCGTAGGCAACGTTCTATTTGAATTCATCTTGCGGCGCACGTAGTGATTCATATGCTTGAACGAGTTATTTGAAGCACGAAGACGCTCATGGTTACTTGAAAACTTTTTCAGGTGGTGGGATAAACCCAAACAGACCTTTTTGTATCTCTGATGTGAGAGTGGATTCGTCAGAGTGTTGAATAACCGCTGTTTCTGTTCTTCCAAATTACTTATGTGAGCTGGGTATTTCAGGGTGGAACGTTTCGAAAATTTCATGGGGACAAACATAGAAAGGCCCATATAAATCACGCTACAAAATCTCTGGTATGCCTCTGTTACCGAAGTGTACTGATCAAAGAGATTAAGCCAATCGAAGCTTGCAAAAAAGTTGTTAAGCGAATTACAAAGTCGGCTCTGAGGAAATCAGGGGTTGGAAGGACATTAACTTCAGGACATACATTGTTTACTTCGAAGGTAACGATTGCATGGTCAGAGCTAGATATGGGTGACAGAAGCGAGACAGCTGAAATGTTGGAAGTAGATGACAAAATAATGTCAAGTGTATTGTTGAAGTGAGTAGGTTGATGAACAAATTGTTGGAAAATTCCTTCCGTAAAGAAATTTAGGAAGTGTGAACTAGCCGAGTTTAGTGGAATCGAGTTAATCCAATCAATTTGAAGGTTAAAATCGCCTAGTATGACAATATTATTGCGGACAGATATGAGGTCTTCGAGTAAGTCGAGAAGTTCACTATCTGTGTCACTATTCGAATTAGGAGGCCGATAAACCGCACTGAATCGGGTTAAAGAAGCCTTCCTAGGGCAAAACAATTCAAAACACAAAATATCTGCTTTCGAAAGAGAGATTTTAGTAATTAGATTAGTAGAGAGATTTCCTTTTACTAGGCAACAGACCCCACCACCCTTCGAACGTTTGCGATCCAAGCGATGAATCATGTAAGGGAGGCCACCAACGATTTCAGAGTCAGAAATTTTTTCCGATAGCCAGCTTTCTGTGATGAATAAAATATCAGGCATACGTTGCGAAAGAAAAACTTGCAAATGGTCAATTTTGTTTACTAGACTACGAGCATTAATCAAACAGCATTTCAGGGCAAAGCTTCCTTGCGAAATCAGAGGTTTCCCGAAGAATTTTCTCTAATGTCTGACTCGCGCGACGATTTCGTTGGAATGTCAGATCTGCGCATTAGCTGACCTTTGTAAACCACCCATTCACGAACACTTTTGTCCTTATTAAGCTCACGAGCCTGCTGCCGGAGCTCATATTCGCGATTCCGCTCCTCACGAGTCATACTTCTTCGAACGAATACATGAGAAAGGGCCGAACCGCGAAGAGAGTGAGCCTTAGACAGAGCAATTCGTACATGGGTGGTGGTCGGCAACAGTACCTTTACCAACCGTGGACGTTCTGGATCGGGTTTACCCATCCTGAACATGTCTGACGGTGCACAGTCGACATCGAGGGCATCTAGAACGGAGTAAACCTTATCCTCGAGATCCTTTTGGCGATCCCTAAGACAAAGGTTATTTGAGGTTTCCTCCAGCCCATAGAT
Source organism: Aplectana chamaeleonis (assembly GCA_029168955.1). Lineage (NCBI taxonomy): Eukaryota > Metazoa > Nematoda > Chromadorea > Rhabditida > Cosmocercidae > Aplectana > Aplectana chamaeleonis. The sequence goes on from JAPDOI010001144.1 coordinate 208,170, forward strand.
CAGCAGGCTACGGGAACGTTTTTCGCTCTCAATTTCGTCAGAGACTTGCTCTGGTATCTTTTCAGATAGAGCTAAAAGCAAACGCTCTATAGCCGGATCCTTATTTAGCTCGAGAATCTGATTCAAAAGATCTGCGGCTGTCAATTTATCAAAACCCACGGCATCATTCTTCTGAGCTGAGGCCTCAGCTGTCTGCGTGTTCTGTGTGGTGACTGAGCCTCTTGTTTTATAGGCTCTCTGAGTCTGTGTTTTGGCCATTAGATGTAACTGTAATCGAAGGCAAGGACACCACTGATGAGGTACCTAAACGAAACAGAGAAAACACGAAACAAAGAAACTCAATCGAACACGAGCAATGTTCACACCTATCGCTAACTGATAGCGATAACGTGAGGTATGATAGATGAGCGAAAATACAGACCGAGCCCGACCGATTCAGAGCTAGCTCAGAAAAACGACCGCACACAATGGACACCAGAGCGAAACTGAACGCAGCCCTACACGCAAAAATTTAGCTGTAGGCTAACTTCAACTCGAAGCTGCCTCACAGGTCAGCCGCCGCTAAAGTGCAATGCGGAGGCATCACCATGGAGGTCCCGCCTTCATGATCGCGAGAGCCTCCCAGCCAGGTAAGTTTTGTAACACCTGCGATTGTATCCGCATCCAGGTCGTATTTGTTAGACCCGATTTTTTCCCGAAATTTCACTAATCAACCCGACAACAGATATTTTGGACTCTGAGGTCCACTGAATCCAAGAACTGAAGTGTACCAGGGTAACCCGAGAAGTTTGAAGAAAAATGTTGTTCATAGGTAAGTCAGTGTTTTCAGCACATTTGTTGCGTTTCTAATTTATTTGATACCGTAGAAATTCAGGCACACGTTCGCCACATTTTGAAGCGCACTACGGTTCTGGTAAGGGAGCCTCATCACTCCAACGTAGTTAGAGTCGCGCCAAAGCTGCGTCAATTTCGCGCGAAGTGCTGCAATCATCAGCAATGCTTCAGAGATGGGCTAAGTGTTTTACTCTAGCGGTTGTTATTGCTACTGTCCACCTGACCATTATACATTGGATCCGACTCACTAATTTTCGGATATCCATCCGAATGAACCGAAATTTTCTTGAATCAGAATCCGATTCACCGAAAAAATGTCAAAATCCGAATGATCCAAAATCTGAATCACCGAAAGAACGTCAAAATCCGAATGATTCAAAATCCGATTCACCGAAAAAACGTCAGAATCCGAATGATCCAAAATCCGATTCAACGAAATGTGCCATGAGTCTGATAATGACTCGGATACCGGATATCCGAAATATGTCATGATTCGGAACGGATGTGTCGGTAAATTCGGCATATACTGTTACTCAAAAAAGGGTAATATATGATTTCATGACTCGACATTTCATTATACTGTAGCCGTGCAGGTGCGTATTTACACTACGGACATTGCAAAATTGGCGCGCATTGCAAATTTTCCGCCGCGTTTTCTGCGCATCGTTAGCGCAGATTTTGCGCATAAAGGATATGGTATACTATTGCGACACGCGGTCTCGCCGCTCTGCACAGCAACAGCGACAGCCTGTCGCGTAGCTCTTGCCCTTTGATGGCAGTGATCCCGATAGAAAAAGTGATGGAGAAAACTGCGGAAATCTGGGTTGTTCGAAAACAGCTGAAGAACTGCGAAGGCTCCGCGGCTACAAATGCGCTAAGATTAGAGCTAATAAGGCACAAAGATGCCAATCCGTGCACAGGTGCACAGCGCCGCTCGTAGAAAATGGAATTTGCTGTTGTGTCCGGTCAAAATTCTGCCACGTGCACAGCAACTAGTAGTGTAATTTACGAGTATACACACACACAATTTTTTACACAAAACAAGTACAGAACCGTTAGTGTTAAAGGCAGTGTTTACGATAAAAATCGTTTTTCTGTTTTTCCGCCTATCTTGTAAACGGCCCCATACTGATTTCGATGATGTCTCTGAAATCGTACAAGACCTTCTGGGAACGGAGTTATGGTCCCTCAAAAATTGAGCTAAGGAAACATGGTGGACGAGTTGTCCGAGGCTTGTAACTTCCGTCTTTTGCAGCCGGTGTATGCGAGCTGACCTGAGTCAAGAGAGAAATTGAGAATGAAGGGAAGAACGGGGCTAATGATCGGAAATCATCGCTCATCTCACGATCTTGAGCATTCATTCGTTCACGTCGGTGGGCGTGTGTTGCGCTTTTTGGGTTTGCCTTGCGCTCGAAGTGGAAACTTCGGGCTCTCTTGGAGCTCCTCGTAGCTCGTTTCCATGCGTTCTTTCGGCGTCAACGTTACAGTGTGCCCCTCCAATACCCCTTCCTAGTAGAGACTGAAACACATTTTTTATCGTGAACACTGCCTTTAAAGAAGTTATATCAGTAGAGCTCTAGAAAGGCCGTATCGACTGTCAAACGTCAATTACTGATAATCAGTTTTGAGCCAGTTGATGACCCATGATACTACAAAGCATCACTAGAGTCGTGCACCAGCGAAAAATCTGCCGATTTTAAACGGCCCCTTTACCTTCAAACGGGCTTTTTCATGCTTTTTTCTTATAGATCGTACAACGAACCAAGAAAGACTTTCCCAGGAAAAACATGACAATCATATTCCATCGTGAACGCTGCCTTCAAGGGGTATGGTGCACCTTGTCTGTAATGAGCGACAAGCATGCACTCTAACACGAATCGCCGCGGGCTTCGCATCGTGGCAACAACATCGGTCGTCGTAGATACAGCTTTCGAGTGTGAGTTGCAGCGCCACTGCAAATGTGCCAAAGCGTGTCTCTACTACTGCCGCTGTCGCTGTGAAGTGCACTGCGACAGCGATAGGTCGAAAGGGCGGGAGTTCCGCGACAGGCGTTCGCTGTGCAGAGTGACGTGTGTCGCCAAATCATACTATACCCCTAAACCTGTTGCTGTCGCAGTGAAATGCATAGCGACAGCGACAGTGGCAGCGACAGGCCTCTGCACATTCGCGGTTTGTCAGCCCTCCGCAACACGTCGCTGTGATGCGGGTCACGCCACGATTTGTGCTAGATTGCATGCATGTCGCTCATGACAGCGACAAACTACGTTATACCCCTGGATGACATTGATCCTCTTCGTTTGATTTGCTTGTGCGAGTATGGCGCATTGAGGGTACGATTGACTCCCAAAAACCATGTGTATTGATCAAACGGGCAGCTCTTTCCGAAGAGGTTTATATAGGAACTCAAGGATATTTAGGAATTCGGTGTGGGGGATCGGTACTCGTGAGGGACTATCCTAAACGGCTGGGGGGCACTCAAGTAAAAGTCAGAAATGAAATGACCCACCTCATAGAAATCAATGAAAAACCTGATAAAAGATGATTGATGCTGCTATCAATCACTGTTGTCGATAAAATTCTATAGAAACATTTCGATTGATAGCGTAATAAATCGGTTGTTCATTTTATTTCTGACTTTTACTTGAGTGCCCCCCCCCCGTTAAGGATAGTCCCCTCGTGATGCTCATTTATACTAATGCTTAAACATTACACTCACTTCGAAGATATTGTAAAGAAGAAACACACTTTTTCGGAGATATAGTAGATGAATATCAATGAATTGTTTAGTCATGGTACGGTAGAAAATCCTTTTTTTTCGTAAAGAATTTTGCTGGACGGATATTCGGATGCCGACTCACCGAAAAAAGCTCAAAATCCGAGTGATCCAAAATCCGAATCACCGAAAAAAACGTGATTTTCGGATTGATCCGAAATCCGACTATCCGTTTAGCCCCCCTATCCGACTGAACCGGATTATCCGATGTTGCTTTTTTGAATCTATCCGTTTGAGTCGCGTATCCACGGCCTTTGGTTTTTGAGTTATCCGAAATCCGAGTATCCGAAAATTTTGGATTCGGATCCAATGTATACTGACCATGGGAGATGGGAGGTTCCACATGCGTTTCCAATATGAGCATGAACAGGTTTTGACACTATCCTAGACGGGAAGAGCACTCAGGGTTCAAGTCAGGTATTAAATGAACCACCGATTGGTCCGCGAGGTGGATGAAAAGGTTTGGTTTAGCCCAGGACTTGTGATGACTTATACTTTCATAGAGTAGTTGATGAAATCTTCAAAACAAGAGTTCTGGGGACTTCCTCCCGGATGTAAGTGGGAGGTGGTAAGAGATACCTGCTGACAAAATTTGAGCCAAATCGGTTCACAAATAACGAAGTTGTGAGCCACGAAGCTTAAGAAAGCTTCGTGGTGTGCGCCGTAGGCCGTGATCCGTGGGCCGTCACGCTTTTCATTCCTTACTCCATCAGTATAATCCACTGCCAATTGTTCTGATGACGTCATCGAGACGTCGTGAAGAGCGCCGGTGAAAGTGTGTAGGACAAAATAGGAAAATGTCAAGCGCCGCCTCAAGCTTGTAAGACCCAACTGGGAGTGCGCCTAGTGCCGAAAAACGAATGCGGGATCCAATTGACAGGGCGCCGAGCGCCAGGGAAAATGTGCGGGACCCCAGTGGGAGTGCGCCCTAAGGAAATGCTACGGCTGTGGAGACCAGGGTGCGTGGATGCATCTGCAGTCAACCAACACAGATCGTTCGAGTATGTAAATACTGAACTTGTCAGAATTCGTACTCATGACACATCATCGATCGATAATCAACATTATCGATTTTTGCGATCAATGCACAAAATGCTGCCGGGATATATGATTGTTAATGGGTGTGGGTCACTTGTTTGGGAAATTCTAATCATCACGTAGTATTGAAATTTACTTATTAATACTATCGATTTTTCACTTGTTGCTCAAAATGCGACAGTGAGTGGCGTTTTGCATGGGTGTTGGTCACAAGTTTTGAAAATTGTACCCATCCTTCAATACTGTCCGTTGGAGGTTTCACTTCTCCAAAATGGAAATTGAGGAGCAACAATCAAACCACAAAGGGCACCTTGGGGAGAAATACGAAATTGAGTTCGTTTTTAGGTTTTCGGTAAATTATGAAAGGAAAGGATAGGGAAATTAAAAGCGAGCGAATGTCTGCAATTGCGGATCCTAAGACGGAAACAATTCGGACCCGAAATTCGTCCAGTCACATTATTTGGAGGGCCGAACGCGACTATGGAGTGTGTTCTCAGGTTTTCAGTAAACTACATAAATAAGGAAAAAACCGGAGAATAAAAAAAGCCTGACCGAATGTTCGCGATTGCGGATTCTAAAAATGGAAACGATTTGTGCCCAAACTTCGCATAGGCACGTTATTTGAAGCGATGAACACGAATATGAAGTTCGCTTTCATATTTACGGTAGACTACGGAAGATAACGACCGGAGAATTATGGAGGACCTTTTGTTTCTTTTTTTCCAATGGGGAAATTTGCTAATGTATAATGAGATTTGTAGCTGTTTTGCTTCGCTACAAAAGGTTTGTGATTTGGCATCAAAGAAATTGTGAGAATCTCGTTAAAAGACGTGAAATACCTCATGCGTCTGATTTGACATGCAGCTCGGAGGATGGAGGGGGGATTTTCTAGAATCAGGCAAATAGTTACAGCTTAAGTTTGCAAAGCTGAGAACCAAGTTTTGGCTTACACCCGAATATCCACGAGCAGCGATTTCGAAAAAATATATTCAATAAAAGTGGAAACAACATCACACAACGTGTTTATACAAATGTCGCCGACTGAAATAATTGCGGTCAAACGGATTAAAACGGGTGCTCAGTATTATACAGTGGATCCGAATCAAAAATTTTCGGATACTCGGATTTCGAATAACTCAAAAACCAAAGGCCGTGGATATCCGACTCAAACGGATAGATTCAAAAAAGCAACATCGGATAATCCGGTTCAGTCGCATAGGAGGGCTAAACGGATAGTCGGATTTAGGGTCAATTCGAAAATCACGTTTTTTTCGGTGATTCGGATTTTGGATCACTCGGATTTTGAGCTTTTTTTGGTGGGTCGGAATCCGAATATCCGAGTCGGATATCCGGTCGGATACAAGTTGGTATAATGCGAAAAGTCTATCGAAAATCTATAGTCCGGCAAAAATCTTTACGAAAAAGAAAGGATTTTCTACCGTACCATGACTGAACAATTCATTGATATTCATCTACTATATCTCCGAAAGTGTGTTCCTTCTTTACAATATCTTCGAAGTAAGTGTAATGTTTAAGCATTAGCATAAATGAGCATCACGAGGGGACTATCCTAAACGGGGGGGCACTCAAGTAAAAGTCAGAAATAAAATGAACCACCGATCTATTACGCTATCAATCGAAGTGTTTCTATAGAATTTTATCAACAACAGTGATTGATAGCAGCATCAATCATCTTTTATCAGGTCTTTCATTGATTTCTATGAGGTGGGTCATTTCATTTCTGACTTTTACTTGAGTGCCCCCCAGCCGTTTAGGATAGTCCCTCACGAGTACCAATCCCCCACACCGAATTCCTGAATATCCTTGAGTTCCTATATAAACCTCTTTGAAAAGAGCTGCCCGTTTGATCAGTACACATGGTTTTTGAAAGTCAATCGTACCCTCAAAGCGCCATACTCGCACAAACAAATCAAACGAAGAGGATCAATGTCATCCAGGGGTATAACGTAGTTTGTCGCTGTCATGAGCGACAGGCATGCAATCTAGCACAAATCGCGGCGTGACCCGCATCACAGCGACGTGTTACGGAGGGCTGACAAACCGCGAATGTGCAGAGGCCTGTCGCTGCCACTGTCGCTGTCGCTATGCATTTCACTGCGACAGCAACAGGTTTAGGGGTATAGTATGATTTGGCGACACACGTCACTCTGCACAGCGAACGCCTGTCGCGGAACTCCCGCCCTTTCGACCTATCGCTGTCGCAGTGCACTTCACAGCGACAGCGGCAGTAGTAGAGACACGCTTTGGCACATTTGCAGTGGCGCTGCAACTCACACTCGAAAGCTGTATCTACGACGACCGGTGTTGTTGCCACGATGCGAAGCCCGCGGCGATTCGTGTTAGAGTGCATGCTTGTCGCTCATTACAGACAAGGTGCACCATACCCCTTGAAGGCAGCGTTCACGATGGAATATGATTGTCATGTTTTTCCTGGGAAAGTCTTTCTTGGTTCGTTGTACGATCTATAAGAAAAAAGCATGAAAAAGCCCGTTTGAAGGTAAAGGGGCCGTTTAAAATCGGCAGATTTTTCGCTGGTGCACGACTCTAGTGATGCTTTGTAGTATCAGGGGTCATCAACTGGCTCAAAACTGATTATCAGTAATTGACGTTTGACAGTCGATACGGCCTTTCTAGAGCTCTACTGTTATAACTTCCTTAACACTAACAGTTCTGTACTTGTTTTGTGTAAAAAATTGTGTGTGTATACTCGTAAATTACATTACTAGTTGCTGGGCACGTGGCAGAATTTTGACCGGACACAACAGCAAATTCCATTTTCTACGAGCGGCGCTGTGCCCCTGTGTACGGATTGGCATCTTTGTGCCTTATTAACTCTGATCTTAGCGCATTTGTAGCCGCGGAGCCTTTGCAGTTCCTCAGCTGTTTTCGAACAACCCAGATTTCCGCAGTTTTCTCCATTACTTTTTCTATCGAGATCACTGCCTTCAAAAGGCAGGAACTACGCGACAGGCTGTCGCTGTCGCTGTGCAGAGCGGCGGGACCGCGTGTCGCAATAGTATACCATATCCTTTATGCGCAAAATCTGCGCTAACGATGCGCAGAAAACGCGGCGGAAATTTTGCAATGCGCGCCAATTGGATGTCCGGAGTGTAAATACGCACCTGCATGGCTACAGTATAATGAAATGTCGAGTCATGAAATCATATATTACCTTTTTTTTGAGTAACAGTATATGCCGAATTTACCGACACATCCGTTCCGAATCATGACATATTTCGGATATTCGGTATCCGAGTCATTATCAGACTCATGGCACATCTCGGTGAATCGGATTTTGGATCTTTCGGATTTTGACGTTTTTTTGGTGAATCGGATTTTGGATCATTCGGATTTTGACGTTCTTCGGTGATTCAGATTTTGGATCATTTGGATTTTGACATTTTTTCGGTGAATCGGATTTTGAATCAAGAAAATTTCGGTTCATTCGGATGGATATCCGAAAATGAGTGAGTCGGATCCAATGTATACTCAGTAGCACCTGCGTGATTTTTTCCCTAATACTACACTGAATTTTTGCTATTTATCAAACAAGTGTACAACCAAATCAATGGCCCATCACTTCCCTGGATTTTTAGCGTTCCCTCCAAGCTGCATGCCGAATCATATGAGGTACAGTACCGCGCATATTTTCTGCAAAAACGGCGTTTTGCGGCTTTTTTTGCGCGCACAAAGCGCCGCTTTGTCATAACTCGCTTCAGAGAAGTCCAAAATCAATTTTGAAGACATTTTTTAATTTCGCCCAACGAGGGGATTCTAACGGTATATAGAACTATGAACTTTCGTGAAAATTGTCGGCATTTATTCTCAAAAAAAAACGAATTTTCAACCCAATTTTTTCAATGTTTTGTATTTTCCCGCGTAAAACATGCTATGACGGATGTGTGAAATGGAAAACAGGAAGCTCTCAAATATATTCTAAGTGGGATTATACATTTCATTCTGTGGGGACATTTTCATACGCGCTTACAGAGCCCACAATGACTGGACCTCCATAACCCCGATTCTTCAAAGAATTATAACTTTTTGTAAAAATATGTTTGCTAGGGTTTATGAAGTTTTTCAATGAACTCTCTCTCTCACGGAGCATCCGAGCGAAGACAAGCATCTGACTACCGCCGCATGAATTTAGACAGATGATTTTGGAAGACCTCGAATTTTTCGCTATTCGTTACCAAATTTTCATCGTTCTCAGCGTTATTACATTTTTGTTAACCTTTATAAAGTTCGAGGTAAGCAAATCAGGTGGAGTGTGATGACTATACTTGTATGCAAACCTCTCTAGAGCGAAAGACGCTCCTATTCATATTTTTTGTAGCATAACAGCTTTGATGGCTGCATTCAGTGATTTACCCATTTTTAAGCTTCCATTTTCAGTCCTCAGACGAGTGAAGAAATACAAATTGCTAGGCCTTTTTGAACGCTGGGCTACCATCTGATTACCAAAATCCGTCCTGCATTCTGATTAAACATAGCAGTTTCCCTAATACCCAAAAGTATCACATCGCGAAGGTCTCACCAGCGACCTTTGCCAAGGGCCATGTTCAGAGGACCCTCTCGCCCGTTCCAGACGTCCTCAACCGCAGTCGTCTCACGCGCGTGGGTTCGCCTGAAAACAGTTCTGGAAACGGCCCTCTTTCCCCCTCAGCGCCCCTCCACGAAAGAGATACGCACCCGCAAATACACTCCTCGCCACCCATTACACGGAAACACTTCCAAAATCGCTCAGTGTAGAGCACCCCAACAACTTCATCACTTGGAAATCGGCCAGAATGCCTTTTGAACAATGCCCTATCCGAATTTCAGGTCATTCCGTGCCCATCACAATGTTCGCCAACTTCGACTTTTAACGGCCCCCACCCCACTGCCGCAGCTCACCCTCGCCCCGCCAGATGATGGTGGGGCAGGGGCTCTCTACACCGAGGGAGGATTTGTCCCGCCTTTGTGGCTCTAATTCCACTCGGGACCACTTCGCCCGCGTGGAGTGGCGTGACGTTTCAAACTGCAAAAACAGGACACCTCCTCCCTTGGCGTGTAGACAGCCCCTATCCCGACGATGGTGGGCCGACGGACAAAAATGGGACTCCTCCACCACCGAAATCGCATCTTAATTATACCACGACACTTTTTAACCCTCACACGGCCTTGATTCACTCAAAATTTTAGTGCCCTTCAAGCACCCGTGACACATTTTCGCGATTTTTCTAGTTTTAGACCCCCACTTTCCGGCCACCCGGCATCCTACGCTCCGCCTGCCTGGGCTTACGCAATGCCTTTTAAGCTTCCCACTAACTGTGTATAGTTACCCCTTTCAAGAAATACCCACGGAATTTTCGACCCTCAAATATACCACCACACAAATGTCTCACTAGCGACCATCGCCAAGGGCCATGTTCAGAGGAATCTCTCGCCCGTTCCAGACGTCCTCAGCCGCAGTCGTCTCTCTTTAGTAGGCTCGCCTAAAAACAGTTCTGGAAAAGGCCCTCACTTCCCCTCAGCGCCCATCCGCAAAGAGATATGCCCCCGCAAATACACTCCTCGCCCCACACATTGCACGGAAACTTCCAAAATCGCTCACTGTAGAGCACCTCAACAACATCATCTCTTGGAATTCGGCCAGAATACCTTTTGAAGAAAGCCTTATACGAATTTCAGGTCATTTCGCATCCAACTCGAAAGTCGCTATCTTCAATGTCGCTTACCACTTTTGTATTC
>JAPDOI010001145.1:0-218371 GCA_029168955.1 Aplectana chamaeleonis
CAGAGAGAGGATGAGTACGAGTGAGTGATCTCCTCAAGGACAATGTCAGCAAATCGGGGAGGGGCTTACACTACAACTATGCCTGGAAGTGATGAGGGCTTTAGAATGACTTATATCCCATTCATTTGCACACCACCGTTGCAAAAAGCATGAGCAAGCCTCAGCTTTGACGTCAACATTGCTGCAATCACTCTATAACACCGGAGTGCTAGAAGATGCGATCTCTGACAAATCTGCCTTACATTGTTCAGGCTTAGTTGCAGTGTAAGCCACTCTGACCAGCAAAAAATGCCCTTATGGAAGTGATAGGTGAGAAGTGACGCATCATCTACTTCCGCTAATCCCTACTCTGTTTAGCGAACACAAGGCTCCCTTCGATGTAGGTGACAAAAAACCTCCTCAGACGCAAGTGGCCAGGTATTCTAACGTGAGCATCGGAAAAATGTTTTGAAGCCGTTTGTTCGACTTCAGTTGACCTGAGGTTAGATTCGAGCTTGATCCGGAAGGTCTTTGCTCAGATACAATTCAATAATTTGGAGCGATGACCCTAATATTGGAAACTTGCTCACGGAGTTTTCTTCAGATATCTCATTCTACTATATTCAGCTGCTCACACTATTACACTGCAGCGTCCATTGGAACGCTGTAGCTCTCAGCCGACCGTCCTTCGCCATGCCCCTATCCGTAGACTGAGCATATCCAGCTTGGTGTAAACACTGCTACAAATCGGAACTGCCACATGAGCTTCGACGGGAAATGATTACCAGACAGGACCTACTCCTCACAATTGATGACCAAACTCGTTTTAGTGGGGCGTGCAATAGTGGGTTCTTCCTGTGGGAGCGCTGGAGCGGCTTCTTCCTATACCTCGCTTATTTGGAGAATTCGAAAGCTCACACTTGGTAGGTGTTATATAGTGTGGGTCTACTTTAGAATTATATGAAAATCTCAGATTTCGTTCCTAAAAAATCCATTTTGACCCTTTTCGTTGGTCACCAGAGTCGATCGCCGTTATACCCACTGCGACAAACCTCAATTTTTCGTAAACCTGAGAATGGACGCCTAATTCGTGTTCAGCGCCCCAAATAACCCCCTCGGACAAACTTCTGGCAGAATATTTCAGAAATTTTCGGCGCTCCGTGAATCCACGAGGCCAAGAAGTCTCTCTATGAGATTTCAGACGTCGAAAAAAATTTCTGTCTTACACATCATACAGAGTGTTTATTTAGAGCGCTGAACACGAATACGAAGCCCTTTTCAGTTTCTGGGCTATATTGCTGGGTTCTGGTACGATGAAACCATTCATCCACAGCAACTAATCGCCCATACCTCCGTCCAAAAAAATGGTTCGCAGCTAGAAATATCAAATTCGTTTTTTTTTTCGTCAAAAACTTGCCCTCAAAAGTCGCATTTCGTTCGAAATGGCCACTTTCTCGAAATGGCCTCCCATGTGAGTGAGATGCGAGATTCCCCCAGGGCGTGAATAGTGGATAGCCTCCCTTGAGAGCGAGGGACCGCGTTGCACGGTGTCGCATGCGCACACTGCTCACAAGGGAAGTATCGCTCCAGCCGCGAAGCGGCTGGAGAGGTTTGGTTTTGCCTGGCACTTGTGATCACTTAGATTTTGGTAAAGTAGTTAATAAAACCTGTAAAACAAATTTTCTAGAGATTTCCTTCTGGATATAAGTGAGAGAGTATAGAAGACACCCGCTGACAAAATTTGAGCCAAATCGATTGAAAATTAACAAAGTTAGATCGGCGGAAGCTTAGCTAAAATTCGCGTTTTTTCTTGTAACGCGTCCCTCGTGTCCTGTTCCTCGTCCTCGTCCTCGTCCACTCGTTCCTCGTTCCTGCCACTAGCCACTGCCAGTGGTCGCAGGCTATCAGTAAATAGGGCATCCTGGATGACGTCATCAAGATGTCATGCTAAAGTACATAGGGCATCTGATGACGTCATAAGGGTGTCACGTAAAGCACATAGGGCATCTGATGACGTCATCAGGGTGTCATGTAAAGTACATAGGGCATCTGATGACGTCATCAGGGTGTCATGTAAAAAGCACATAGGGCCTCTGATGACGTCATCAGGGTGTCATGTAAAGTACATAGGGCATCTGATGAGCGTCATCAGGAATGTCATGTAAAAGTACATAGGGCATCTGGATGACGTCATCAGGGTGTCATGTAAAGTACATAAGGCATCTGATGACGTCATCAGGTGCCTTATGTAAAGTACATAGGGCATCTGATGACGCGTCATCAGAGGTGTCAGTGTAAAGTACATAGGGCATCTGATGACGTCATCAGGGTGTCATGTAAAGTACATAGGGCATCTGACGACGTCATCAGGTGTCATGCAGACATAGGGCATCTGATGACGTCATCAGGGTGTCATGTAAAGCATATAGGGCATCTGATGACGTCATCAGGATGTCATGTAAAAGTACATAGGGCATCTGATGAGCGTCATCAGGGAAGGGCAAGAGAGTACCTGATGACGTCACTGTACGCCGGCAGTGACAGCATCTACATGTCACAGGGGTGTAAGAAGTACATAGGGCCTCTGATGCACGTCATCATAGGGTCATGTGGGGCATATAGCCTGATGATGCCACAACAAAAATGCAAAGACAGGCATCGATGACGTGATGTTCATGTAAAGTACATAGGGCATCTGATGACGTCATCAGGGTGTCATGTAAAGTACATAGGGCATCTGTTACACGTCATCAGGCGTCATATAAGTACATAGGGCATCTGATGACGTCATCAGGGTGTCATGTAAAGTACATAGGGCATCTGATGACGTCATCAGGGTGTCATGCGTAAAGTACATAGGGCATCCAGTGACGTCATCAGGGTGTCATGTAAAGTACATAGGGCATCTGATGACGTCATCAGGGTGTCGCGCATGTAAAGTATCTGATGATGTCACCAGGGTGTCATCTGATGAGCTTCGACACATCAGGGTGTCATGTAAAGTACATGAGGCATCTGATGACGTCATCAGGGTGTCATGTAAAGTACATAGGGCATCTGATGACGTCATCAGGAATGTCATGTAAAGTACATAGGCATCTGATGACGTCATCAGGGTGTCATGTAAAAGTACATATGGGCAATCTGATGACGTCATAAGGGTGTCACGTAAAGTACACTTAGGGCATCTGATGAGACGTCATCAGGGTGTCATGTAAAGTACATAGGGCATCCGATGACGTCATCAGAGTGTCATGTAAAGTACATAGGGCCTCTGATGACGTCATCAGGGTCAATCATGTAAAGTACATAGGGCATCTGATGACGTCATCAGGATGTCATGTAAAGTATAGGACATCTGATGACGTCATCAGGGTGTCATGTAAAGTACATAGGGCATCTGATGACGTCATCCAGGGTGTCATGTAAAGTACATAGGGGCATCTGATGACGTCATCAGGGTGTCATGTAAAGTACATAGGGCATCTGATGAAGCGTCATCCAGGGTGTCCGTCATGTAAAGTACATAGAGTATCTGATGACGTCATCAGGGTGTCATGTAAAGTACATAGGGCATCCTGATGACGTCATCAGGGTGTCATGTAAAGTACATAGGGCATCTGATGACGTCATCAGATTGTCATCAAAAATCCGTACATAGGGCAGCATCTGATGACGTCATTAGGATGTCATGTAAAGTACATAGGGCATCTGATGACGTCATCAGGATGTCATGTAAGAAGTACATAGGGCACCTGATGACGTCATCAGGGTGTCAGTGTAAAGTAACATAGGGCATCTGATGACGTCATCAGGTGTGTCATGTAAAGTAACATAGGGCATCTGATGACGTCATCAGGGTGTCATGTAAGAGTACATAGGGCAGTCCTGATGACGTCATCAGGGTGTCATGTAAAGTACATAGGGCATCTGATGACGTCATCAGGGTGAATCATGTAAAAAGTACATAGGGGCAGAATCTGATGACGTCATCAGGATGTCATGTAAAGTACATAAGGGCATCTGATGACGTCATCAGAAGGGTGTCATGTAAAGTACATAGGGCATCTGATGACGTCATCAGGGTGTCATCGTAAAGTGCATAGGGCATCTGATGACGTCATCAGGTATGTCATCGTAAAGTACATAGGGCATCTGATGACGTCATCAGGAGAGTGCCATGTAAAGTACATAGGGCATCTGATGACGTCATCAGGTGTCATGCTAAAAGTACATAAAGGCATCTGAAGTGACGTCATCAGGGTGTCATGTAAAGTACATAGGGCATCTGATGACGTCATCAGGGTGTCATGTAAAGTACATAGGGCATCTGATGACGTCATCAGGGTGTCATGTAAAGTACATAGGGCATCTGATGACGTCATCAGGGTGTCATATAAAGCTTACATATGGGCATCTGATGACGTCATCAGGGTAGTCATGTAAAGTACATAGGGCATCTGATGACGTCATCAGGACGTCGTGCCAAGGTCGTGCCAAGTGCATGAAGCATCTGGCGACGTCATCAGAGACGTCGTGCCAAGGTGAGGTGCCAAGTGCATAGGGCATATTCATGACATCATCAGGACCAGTCAATTGGAAAAAGCGAAATGTAGTCATTTGTAGCCAACGTGCGCAACAAGATTTGTTCGCGCCTTACGGCATTATGTATAATAATCCATGCTCATTCGAAAAATCATTGAAGAATTTTCAGGGATATTACTTCGTCAATATCAATAAAAAGTGAACAATTCTATAAAAAGGGGTCTTCCAAGCAAAAAGAGGTTTGGTGTGTCGTCAGAAACGTTCCAACAAAAAGGGAACCAATAAGTTCAGTTGAATGAGGAGAGTCTACAAAAAGTGAACAATATTCTATCAAAAAGGGTTTTCCAAGCAAAGAGGTTTGGTTGGCGTCAGAAAACGTTCCAACGAAAACGGAACAATAGGTAAGTAGAATGAGAGAGTCTACAAAAAAAAAGTGAACAATATTTTCTGAGACTGATTTTCCTTGCCGATACTTCTTAACAGCAAAAACAAACCGTTTGTGGTACTTCTAGAGGATGAGATCAATGGTTTCAAGAATGGACTTCTATTCGTTGACGCAGAATGTAGAAAATATTCTCATTGAAGATGCTGCACTTTGGTTTCGCTTCTCGTAGCAACTGGAGCTAACCGTCCGTCTTAATGATTTTGGCATCATCTTCTATTCTGATGGTAAGTATTAGGTTTACATGCACATACTTTTTAACTTGGTTCTCGTGTAGTCAAGACCATTTTGGAACCACAGAGGGCTTCCGTGTAGAACACCGCAACGGTTTGTTTTTACTGTTAAGAAGTATCGGCCAGGAAAATCAGTCTCAGAAAATATTGTTCACTTTTTGTAGACTCTCCTCATTCTACTTACCTATTGTTCCGTTTTCGTTGGAACGTTTCTGACGCCAACCAAACCTCTTTTGCTTGGAAGACCCCTTTTTTATAGAATACAAAACTTAGGTCGGATGCGCGAAAACGAAATGTATTGCTAGTATACTCTAGGCATCTATAGTCCCGAGCCATTGGTTCCAAGGAGTTATAAGCTCCGATGGGTCGTTTTTTGTGCTTTTTGTACCTTCCAAAACGCTCAATAATCTTACGAAAAACTGGAAACGGACCTCATATTCGCGTTTACCGCCCAAAACTGCTACCCTGAGCAAAGTTTGGGTGAATGACACATTTTCCGAACTTTGCGCAGACTGATAGCGTTTTATACTTTTACGGATTACCGGTTGGGCGTTCATTTATACCAATTACAGGGCTCTGAAAGCGTTTTAGAAAAATGTTCCAGGTTTGACTTATAACTTTCCCAGAAGGGTTTTTCGGGACGCTGATTACAAATCTGAAGTTTATTTGCAGATTTTTCGAAGTTTTCTACTTAATTCAATCAAAGCATCCCAGCGGGGGAGAAGTTGAGGGCAAAACGCCACTTTCGAGATTTCCGGATTTATTCGATAGATATGTTTCAAAATCATTCTCTTTTTCAAAATCATATGCTTGACCGAATCTGAGGTCCATTCGCCGGTTTTCTGAAGATTACGGTGGGTATACGGTAGTTTGATCAAAGTCTCAGATTTGACTAAAAATTTGAATGCGGGAGTTATTTGGGGTGGTGAATACGATTTTGATGTCCATTTGCCGATTTTCGAACTAATATGGTAGGTTTTGCCCTCTAAATGGCATATTACCTACCGTAGCCTACAGTTAACCTCACAATTTATACAAACAGACCACAAATTCGTTTTCAGCACCCTTCATTACCCCCACCTACAAGTTTAGAGCAGAATCTGAGATATTTTTTCAAAACACTCAAAAAATTTCTAGAGATACCCTTACCTTTTCGCAAAACTTTAAAAACGCTCAGAACATTTTGAAACCTGCTGCTCGCGGCGGGGTACTGCAAAGTCTGGCTATTCATACTCAAAAGGTACTGCCGATATACATAATTCGTTTCCCCAGATCCGACCAACGCTTTGTATACTTCCCTTGTCAGCAACGTTCCTCAGCAAGATCTGATCTTCCGCTTACAAGTTTTCTCATTAGGGATAGATACGTGAACAATAAAACTGTACTATGGAGATGAATGCGATTCGGGATTCAACTCAGATATAGCAGAACGTAACAATTATCATAATACTCGGACAACAATAGCGTCCGAAATGAACTTCGAGGCTCATTACAGGTTGTGTCACCTCCTAAAAGTCTACACATCACAGTATGATGCTATCATTGTCAAAGTGTCACCGCCTGAACTAGTAATGCTTAAAATGCGTCATATTAGAGTGAAGCGAACGAAAAAGTTAATCCTTGTTTCCAGAAAAAGAAGAGTGAGTCCACACTGATGAGTGTTGATAACAATCTGAGAGTGCAACGATTCTACACCTCAATGACAGATCGAGGATGGAAATGTAAACATATACAAAGCCAGAAAGAGGGGAGTGGGAGAGAAATGTGAGAAGCTCCGCTACGTCGACATCGTCTAAAAAGTATTCATTCGCATCAACGATAATTCTAACCAAATGGCCAAACAGCATCAGTCAATGCATCCATCTGCTGATGCTACTGCTGCTGCTGCAACTCTCAACACCATCAAGCGCTCGCACGTCATCGACAAATCGCACTTCACAGCGCGTGTTCTTTGTGGGCTTCAGAAGCAGTTCACACACGTCATATCCTTCACATCAACATAACTCCATCCACAAAAGTGCATCGTCTTTACTGCGCTTTGATTCAATCAAATAACAATGCAATTACGCAGTTATCATAGTGATGTATAATGGACTGCATATCAGCAATGCGCGAAATGAGGCTTCTTTTGCGGAAATTGAACCCTGAATGGTAAACAGATACGTCAAAGAGAATCAGAGGAAAAATCTACGTGGTGGAATTTAAGAAGCGCAGCAAAACGTAAAACTTCCAAAGCCCATGCTTGGTAATATTTGGAAAGATTTCTTGATCACGATTCTTTGTCCATTACCAAGTCTCGAGTTGAATGCAAGTTCACGATGAAAACTGTCTTCGTGTTCTCATCGGGAATCGAAAGCTCGGGGGTCCTTTGCAATATTAAAGTTGGAAAATGGGTAAAAACAAAACATAAATAGCTCTCTATACGTGGGCAACCCATTAAAGTCTTCACATGCTTGACATGCCCTACCCGCCCACTTCCTCGCTGGCTTTTGAGAAAGTAGGCGGGGCGGGCATAGCACATTCAAGTTCTGGGGCTGAGCGGGGTTAAATATGGCTCGTTTCAAACCATTTTCGACATTTTTTTTTGCAAAATACCTTTCGATTATCGATGAGAACTTGAATGCTGTTATCGTGCAGACTACATTTAAATTCCGCGAAAGTCCGTCTTAGGTGAACTGTCACTGATCACAACTGGAAAAAGTTATTCACCGGAAAGAAGCCTTGAACGACCGCGCCGCTTTGTGAGACACGGTCCTTCAAGGCCCCGTTCGAGCACGTTGCACCCGGTACGATCAGCGAATAGCAGGGTCAGGCGCGGTCGTCTGGCTTGAAAGGCAGTGTTCACGATGGGTATCATGTTAGAGTTCGACTCAGAAATGACGCTGTTCGGTCGTGTGCTATCGAATAGTGAAGAAACAGCGAAGAAAAGCGGTCAGAATATGTTAAAATAGTGGTGTCTAACGTTCAGGGCGTGGACGAGCTTATGGGCCCTGCTAGTTACCGCGAGCGCGCGCTAATAATGAAATGTCCGCGAATCAAACCGGCTAGACGTGGCGAAGTTTGTCGGCAATTTGCCATTGAAACGTTCGCGGCGAAACTAGCTCGTCTGAATGGGGGAAGGGGGGCGGAGCGGGATAAGGAGGCGTGCTGAGATAATTTTCAAAGCCGTTTGTATCAATTTCTGGCTCGTTTTCGCTGCTTTCTTCGACCCTATCCCTCCAGCATCTGCCAGCATGGTGTTCCACACTGAAAACTCAAAAACGAGGTCTATCGTGAACAATGCCTTTAACATCGGGTGCCGGGGAATTTGAAGTTCTCGAAGAATATGAAAAAAACATTGGGATATGAAAAAAATTGTTTCGGAAATACTGATACTTTTTCTAGCGAAAATTTCGCTTGCTCGAACCCCCGAATTTTGAATTTTCAAGAAATCGTATTCAACTCATTGGGTCAAGAGTTGGAGAGTTTTCTTTTTTGCGAATTCTGATCACTGTAGATGTTGGTAATTCCAAAGTTCTGTGGAGGATTGGAGTAGGGTTCGGAGAAGTAAAAAAGGCTGAGCTCAGTGAGCGAGGGCAGTGCTGCGTCCCGTTGCGCATCGTATGTTTCCAACGATACTCCACGGAACGTCTAGCTCCCTGCACTTCATTAAAACACACCATTTCGTCTTCCAATTCTCTTTGTTTTGCAAACTGAAACTGTCATTCATCCAGAATTTAGGGATTTTGAGAGGTACATTTGCGCTTTCGATTTTCGACCGATATGTTTGGGAAACATCGCCTATCATTGTTAGAATCCTAAATGGACAAATAGAATCCTAAATGGACAAACACCGTTATGAGCAAGCAAATTTGTTTCAATTTACAGCGTTGTCATGCAAGATTCATTTCAGAGGTGCAAATAATATGTCGGCATTTCGTTGCAAGATTACTAATCGGCATTGCAAAGTCAGACAGCATGTTATTCAGCTGCACGTTTGTGAAGAACACAGCCGATCTGCACTAAACACAATATCGATACAATACTTTGTGAAACGGAATAATACAACGCGACGGTCAATTTCACAAAATGAGACTGATGGTGAGCGGAGTTAGAAACACGCTCATGAGGTTTCTAATGTCAACAGGAGAGGCAGGCTTGCGGGCGGTCGACAGGGGGACCATACCGCCTCGCAACCGGACGTTCGATTTCCGCCCGCCCTTTCACAACCTATCCTTCTGAACTCGGCTACATATCGTACGAGCTTTTTCGTTGATTCTCACCAGGTTATCAGAAACGAGAGCTCGGAAAATAGAAAAGGGAGATTTCCCTCAGAAAAAAGCTACAAAAGCTCTAAAGACTTAACAGACAGCAAAAAATGGCGCGACAATTTATGGGCTCGAATTCAAAAAAAAAACTGACCGCAGAAGCATTTGATGAATGATAAGAGTTGAGCGCCTTGGCAAACACACAATTATCAAAACCGAACTTCTATGTTTACCAAAAATTGACGACCAGGGAATAAAACACTGCATTCCGTAACATTAGGCTTATATTGCTTAGCCAAACAATCGTGATTCCCGAGACTCCTACTCTTCAAAAACTTATAGAGCACATACAGCTCACTCAAAACAAAAGCTTTTTCAATATTTTTGAAAGATATTGAACCACCGAAAAAATGTCAGACCATGCAGCATGAAAAGAGAGACAAAAAAGGCTGATAAATGAAGTGTTTAGAGTTTTCCAAAAAGTTCTGAGCGTTTTTCAAGCTTCGCGAAAAGATGAGGACATCAGGCATCTTTGAAGGTGTTTTGCTAGAAATTCAAGACCTTGGCTCGAATTTTGTATGTAAGAGTTGACTAAGGTGCTAAAATCGAGTCTGAGATCATGTCAAAATTCTGTGGTTTGCTGCAGTTTACGGTAGGTACCATGCCATTTAGAATGCAAAACCTACCTTACTTATTCGAAAATCGTCTAATGGAGATAAAATTCATATTCAGCACCCCGTATGACCCCTGCATAGAATTTTCCCGAATAACCCCCGCATAGAAACTTGGAGTTAAATCTGGAACTTCGACCAAACTACCGAATAACCGCTATAATCTACCGTAAGCTCACAAAAATCGATAAACGGACCTCAGATTGATGGTAAGCCGTAGTATTTCGGAAATCGTCAGAAATCGCGTTTTGCCCTCATATTTCTCCCGATAGAAAGCTTTCGACGAATTTGAACGTAAAGTCTGGATATTCGCAAAATAAACCTCAGACTCGTAATCAGCACAACAAATAACTCCCTGACGGTATTTTACTGCCGTTCTCGGAGCCGAATTCCGGTTCACATTTGCGGACAACGGCTGTTGCATCAAGCAACAGGATGACAATCGTGCTGGGGTCAACCTGCCATGGAACGATTCACCTTTCTCAAAACACGATTATCATCGTGTTAAGTGATACCACAGCTGTAGTCCGCGATCGCGGACCGGAATTTGACGCCGAGAACGACAGTAAGCAAACGCTCGACCAGCAATCGGTACAAGTGAAAAACGCTGCGCGTGGCGAGCGCGTTTCAACTGGACGGAATTAGGACAGATACTTAGAAACTGTGCAAGCATTGCAGAACCATAGTGCTAGCAGCTATTCCGACCTCAGTGATAATTTCAGATTCATACAAGACCGTTTCACATAATCGTAGCTCCGCTGAGGTACTACTCAACAGCTCGCTCAACCCTACTTGAGATGTTACAAAATCCAGACTCAGGAATCTACGGATCAGAGTAATGGTGGAAGATATTTGAACAGATGGTAGACAAGACACGCATGCTGATAGATCATAACTAGCAAAATTTCATTTTATAAAAAAAGAATAACAAAATATAGCAAGGAGCAAAATAAGATTAAACTGAAAAAAGTAAACGAACAAGACTGATGATAACAAAAAACCCTATTGCTAAAAATTCAATTCAACATCCTATATCTGCGAATGGTAAAAAAAAGTGAATTCTTCAAGTATTCTAGTTTCTCAGTAGAGAAAGATAACAAAAAAGTTCTGTCCTCATTCTAAAAGAACTGCGGCAGACAATAAATTCATTTTCAAAAGCTTGAAATAAAATCGATCTTTTGTTTTCATTCTCAAGTCGACAGCTTCAATGTTCTTTAAATGAACTCATCGAAAACTTTCTCTCTCGAGTAAAGAAGAAAAACGAACAAATCCTTCTCTCAAACCTTCCAATATAAGCGCGAACGAGAGAAACATATGATATTCAGATTCGTAAACGAGCGAGCGGGTGAAAATCACTAGTGTTCCTAAATTTTCCACGTTGAGTGCATATTATATTTCCCATCAACCCCTCAAGAAGATCAACTATACTGGAATAAATTGCCTCAAATCTACCGAGATTTCACCACAAATCTGAATTTTACCCATTGTTTGACGCGAAACTACCGCGGACGGGGAAATTGCCGCGAAAATTACTCTAAATCCCCCGGAAACTACCGAGAAGTGGCTGCCGCGCTTTCTCCGAAAAATACCGCGATGACACATCCATCCCTGCAACTAGGGCGCTCTAGTGCAGCAGCCGGGATGGCTCAGTTGATGACGCGGCGGACTACAAAGCGACGGATTGAGAAGGGTTGATGGTTCGAATCTTGTAAGAATGCAATGACTAAAATCACGCCAGAATCGTGGCAGATACCGGGCTTTTCCGCAATTTTTCCCTGGTCAATGCAATGGGAGGTTCAGGCGCTTCCTTGATTCCACCGCGAATCTGCCCACATTCAATCGCTTTGGCTTTGAGGCGGCAGGTTCCCGGCAGGTTTGTGATAGAATTCAGGCGAATTCTTCCAGAGTATCGTGCCTCCCAAAGACAGAAAAGTAAAAGTTTAAGTCTGATGAATGAATGGAGCTACGACGGTAGATCGCCGCTCGCGATCAAAACTACGTTGGCCACTGATGCCGCTTACACAGCACGGCCGGCCGCATGGTCCATGCGTCACACTAAATCGAATACGAAAACCTTACACAAATGTTCACATCAAACAAACGTTGATCCAATTATTCAAATATTCGGCTTATTCAACGAGTAAAAAGCTTGGATTTTCGCAATACGCCTCATCACGAAAATAAAAATAATGGGCTTGTGGAACATGCACATTCTAAGTCGGTCCGAGAGAGACTGTCCGTCCACGCTGTCGTCGTGCGTGTCAAGCAGCCGTCGCGGAGGCATTTTCCGGACATAAGCATAGACTGAAACGAATATTAGAAGAATAGCGAACAGTATCCCAGTCAGCTGTTTGCAGCCGTGGAAAGGCTCTTCCGCAAATGCCTTCCCAACGATCGCTAGACACGCACGCCGACCGCGTAGGCGGTCAGTCCCATTAAGACAGAGTTTAAGCAATCATACCTTGATCCCAATCGAACTAAATTTGAACAGGAATCCGGATTTTTGATTTCAACACCAGGTTTTCCCAGGAAATCAAATAGTTTTTCGAATATACGGCCTGTATGAAAAACCCAGAAAAGCGATATTTCGGAGGCTCAGTCAATTTCAGGAAACAATCTTCGATATTACACCACAACAAGTCATCTCTATTTTGTTCAGACACCGTTCCATCCTTCAAAATTTCTGAAATGAGAGTAGACGAGTTATTCGTTTAATTGATAAATTCAAAACATAGTATTCGAGAAAAAAAGCATTTTTCGCATTATTCGTGTTTTCGCGAAAAATCAACGAGTATCAAAATACACTTAGAAACGAGGCAGTCAAAAACAGAAGTCCGCATTTTTAACCCGCCGAGAGATGTTAATTGCGAAGAATCCAGAGTACGAGCGAATTCTATTGTTGACACTAACTAGTAACCCAAAATCGTCATTGTAACAGCCCAATTATTCAACACTACGAATTACTCAAACGTATTTTAGTATCCCCACAACATCTACTCATTAGATGATGGTGACGGGTGAAATGAGTCTCGTATACATGCGCATATACTTACATACATGGATATGCAATATGTGATCATGCCTGAGGCATAACACACTCATACACACATATGGAGATACACATACGTCATTCATTCATTTCACTACGCCCACGTGAGGAGTGTGTGCGACTCGCGAAGGGATCGAGATGGAGCGGCGACGGCGGCGGTGATAGAGAGAGCTGTTTGTGTGCGCGAACGCGCGAGAGTCATACATGTGTGTGGAGCCTGAGCTTAAGCCAGTGAGCCTGAGCTGGCCAGCTAGCAGAATGGGCGGATGCCCAGCTAGCCGCCACAGCGGCCAGCAACGTCCCGTGGTGGACCACCTAATTTAGACACATGAAGCTCGCATGCGCGCACGCCATACCCGCAGCTAGCGTCTCCGCCTCTCTTGCACTATCACGTCATCATCTGACACTCCGCCCCACGTCGCCCACTCGACGCTCTTTTTTAGTCATGGGATCGCCATAGAAGTGGTAGCCAAGTGACATTTTCCAGCACGCAAGATTTCCCACATTCAAAAAGCCAACGTCTGAAACGTCATCATGATTGAGAAAAAATGTTCACTGAGGCTGTT
This sequence comes from Aplectana chamaeleonis, assembly GCA_029168955.1. Lineage (NCBI taxonomy): Eukaryota > Metazoa > Nematoda > Chromadorea > Rhabditida > Cosmocercidae > Aplectana > Aplectana chamaeleonis. The sequence continues at coordinate 13,733 of JAPDOI010001145.1, forward strand.
ACAGAACTCTCTTGACGTAACAGACAATTCCCTAAACGAAGAAATCCCTTTTTAGCATAGGTGACTATCTCAAGCGGAATGCACATTTGTGAAACAATTTTAGAACGTAGAATCCAAGCATTCCCTCCGGTACTGCCAAGCATTATTCTGAACGAAGTGAAAGACAGTGTTCACGATAACTTTCTGGGTATAAGGGGATATAGGATTTTTTGGCAGAAACGTAAACTTTGGGCCTCTCTAAGAACAACAAGCGCGGAAGAGCGACGGAAAACGGTCAGAAAGTGGGTGAGAATCTCGTAGACCAGCTAATCCATTAAAGGCAGTGTTCACGATAAATTTCACTTCCGATATCTCCACGGTTTACGGAAGGTCTGGTGCCCTATATAGCAAGGCATGCTTAAAAAGGACACGGAAGATGCGTTTCTGAGCCAAAATAGATCCTCCCTTGATTACGTTGATTTTTGAGGGTGGAGGAATTGACCGCTAGAAGGATGATACCTATCAGTGCAATGAGGCGATCAGCTCACTTATCAGCACTTCCTTCACTTGATCATTCCTATAATCTGAGTCTTCCTTTGTTCTTTTCGAGGGGCGGATCTGGGGCACGGGGCGTGTCTGGGGCACCAAAACGCTTGTTTGCAGCCGTCATTTTGCCACTCCTGGCTCGTTTTCTACCGTTCCTTTGACAGTGGGAGCCTGGGATCCTTCTCCTCTATCATTTTGCTGTGGAAAGTCAAAAAGGATGATCATCGTGAAAGCTGTCTTAAAAAAAACTAATTCCCTCGCTCAACGGTAAGTTTATCGGAATGCTTCTTTGTTTGGGATCGTATGGTGGGCGTATCCGCGAAAGGGATAGCTGCGGACCACTCATCAAGCCGAGTGCCAGCCGCGTGCGCCGATCGATCACCACATTTCTCGTGGGCGCACACGACGCAGCGCACTCTACTGAGGTGTCCGCAGCTATCGCTTTTCTGATTACCCGAACAATAATCACGAGAGAGGAAGAATGATTATTCATGACTGGCATTGCCTTATATGAGACTACTGAAACCAGGAAAAATATTGCTGGTGGGTTTAGAACGAACCGTCACAAGACCGGTTCAAAAGTCGTCCATAAGATTACTGCAAAGCTGACTTCTCTTCAACGATGTCCATTCCCTCCTTCAATGCGAGTTTACCGGAATGATTAAGCTTTTTTAACGATTTTCTCTATTCCGAGGGTTGGAAGAACGCGAAGTTCTATGAAATTTTGACCGTCTCAGATCAGACAATCAAAGCCTGGAAATATTGCTGGTGGGTTCAGCAATATATTGCCAAAAGTCCGCCTGAAACTCAATGCAAAGAATGATTGGAGTAATTTGCCTTCTTTAAAGTAGAATCAGATTTGAAACTGTTTTTGGATTGATTTCAAAGTTCGTTCTACTTCAACAAAGTCAAATCACTCCCTCAACTGCAGGTTTAACAAAATGTTTTTCGTGATAACTACAGTGTTCACGATAGAAAAAACTATCCCTTTTGGCAAAAAAGTATGCTCTGGGTCCCTTTGAGAATAGTAGGAATGAAAATACGACGCAAAACGGTCAGAAAGTGGATGAAAATCTCACGGACCAGCCGACCTATTAGATCACCCCGCCCACGTCATATAACAGTTGACCTGAGGTAGTTTAAACAGAGGAACAGCTGCCGAATTTTGAATATTTTTTCACCGCAAAAGATTCTAACATCCAAGCACGTGCGTTGGTCCACCTTATTTTCAAAGGATGTCCAGTGCAAGAAGAAGAAAACAAAATCACTCACCCAAGAATTTTGGAGCGCAAAATCATTTCCGACGAGAGGTCTTACGCATTGTCCACAGTCCCTCGAACAAGTGTATATGAATATTACAGATGTTTCTATGAAATGTGGCATGGCAAAACTTTGTAGAATACGGTTTCTGTCGTGAAAACTGCCTTTAATTGTTGTGTACCATGAGTGACTCGAGCCCTAACCCGAATACGAAGAAGTTGCCATGTCAAAATGGTGGGTGTGCTGCGTTATGCCCGAAACGGGCGGAGCGGGGGCGGAGTCGGCTGTCACCAATTGCCCAGGTGGCCGGTCGTAAACGGAGGCGCGAGCAACGCAATTATTGCGTTGCACTCACTACGACAGCGTCGACCAACTAACGAGCCATTCAAGTTAAATGACGAGGAGCAAAAAGGAGAGAAATTAAAGTGTGGTGAGATAAGACAATATCAACCGTAAAGGAGTTATTCGATTCGGTTCGTCTGTGACAGTACATAAATGACCCGTGCTTGAAAAAAAAATTTCTGTGAATCTCTTTCAAGGGAACTACTTACTATAAGTCATATTAACCATTCCAAATGAAATATGCTTTTCTAGAGCCATTTTTGGACGTAAAGTCCGAATATGCCCATCGCAGCTGCCTAGACTCATTGTATTGAAGTTATAGGCATTTCTTCTCTCTGATTTTCATACCTATTCTACCCCCCCCCCAAAAAAGCGCAGTAGTCTTCCGAAAATCCGGGAACGGACCTCATAATCGTGTTCAGGGCCCAAAACTACCACCCTTGGCAAGGTTTGTTTTACATGTTTTTAGCAGAACCCGGAGAACAATTTAAAAACAATCTAAAAATTCCATGGGGGTACCTCGCCGCGAAGCTTTAAAAACACTCATAACTTCTTCCAGGATGAGTCTAGGCAGCTGCGATGGGCATATTCGGATTTACGTCCGGAAATGGTTCTAGAAAAGTACATTTCATTCTCAATGGTTAGTATGACTTATAATAGTTCCCTTGTTAGGCATTTAGCCGATTCTGAGTATGGAATATTGGAGCACTGTCCTCCCCCTACAATATATTTCAATTGCGCTCTGAAACTCAGTGGTTTTTGGTGCAAGCCTTCCTTGTTAATGAATTCAGTTTTCCTTTCTTTTTCAATTATCGATTCATATTTGAATCACTCGAGAGTTTGGATAATGTTCTTTTTTTTTCACATCGAGTCTTTAGTAATTTATTCGGTTTTTCGAATTTTGGAGTCATTGGGTACAATACCGCTGCTAGTTTCTAGAAACAGTTACCTTCATAGCAACCCTTATAAAATTGGATCGATTGGCTTGCGTAGCTCGTTAGTTGGTCCAAGCGGCCGTAGTGAGAGCGACGCTATAATTGCGTTCCTCGCACCTTCGTTCGCACCTCGTTTATGACCGGCCACCTAGGCAATTGGTGACAGCCGACTCCGCCCCTGCCCAGCCCATTTCGGGCATAACGCTTACCCCCCCCAAAATGGTACATGACACCCAGAAATTAATTTTTTTTCGCCGCCTGAAAATGGTTTAGGGGGGGGGGTAGATTTGAAAAGCTGATCACGAATACTAGGTTCGTTTTCGGGCTTTCGAATGGCACCGGAAAGTAACGGTTAAAAAATTACATTATATCCACCGTAACCTACCTTGGTCGTCCGACAAGTCAAAAACGAACCTCATGATCGTGTTCAGGGTCCGAATTAATCAACGCGTGGGTTTGGGTAGCTGTAAAGGCGTTGGCACTTCTGATGATTACCCTGTGCAAGCGGAAGATCGCTAACCAGTCGTGCCCATTTCTAACCCAGCTGACAGGCAGGGGCAAGTGAGAAGCTGCTCGAGACGGTCTGCCTACGTGGGTAATCATCAAAAGTGCCGACGCCTTCACCGATACCCTAACCCATGCGTTGGTGAATTCGGTCCCAGCAGCATAAATAACCACACTGGACAACATTTGGGTGGAGAACGACACAGAAATTCTCGTGGTCCACCTATCGTTTGGAGCTTGTTTTTTTGGGATTAACGAGGATCTGAGCTCCAGTCACAGACTTTAATTCTATGATAAACTTCGGAGGCTTCGAATTTCCCATGGGGGTTATTTGGGGTGCTGATCATGAAACCGAGGTCCATCTGCTATTTTCTGAAAACTTCGGCAGGTTCGATTTGAGGTTTCCGCCAAACAATTTTTGAGGAAAAGTGGTATTTTTGATGACTTCTAAGATCTGTTACAGCTTTGCCTAGAAACTTTTCTGTACAGGCTATATGGAGGGCTCAAAACGAATCTGAAGCCCGATTATCGATTTTCAATTCATAGAATACGGTAGTTTACGGTAGGCACACAGTAGCCTGGTCTAAGTCTCAGATCTAGCTGTACACTGATCAGTGGGTACTAAATACATAGTTGGGGTGTTAAACACGATTTGATGTCAATTTAGAGATTATCAAGATACTAAGATGTCCACCTGGATGGCGTTGTATCTACCGTAGCCTAGAGTAAGCCTCAGAATATTGAGAAATACTAGAACCCAGATTCGCTCATATTTAGAACGCCGGAAAACCCCAGAAAAGAATTCAAAGAAAATCCAAAACAATGCTTCTGGAAACCCGAAAGGTTTCCTCTGTCCAACTGAGGAGAACTTTCCGTAACCCGGCTCGAACAACTCCGTAATAGCTACAAACTTGGATTTGGAAACATTCTTGTTAGAAGTACACCTAATAAGAAAAATTCGTTGCAAACGATCGAATCGTCCACTATTAACTCCCTTGTGAGGATCGAGATGGGGCCGGAACAAGCCGAAAAATGATCGCGACTCTTTTTTCCATAAATTGTCTGAGCATGCTGAAACTCCGGCTCTCATTATCAGAATTTTGGAGGAGAAATTCTGCAATTGGTTACTCACAAATTATAAGGGTAGTTTCTGACTAAAGTACGTAAGAAGAGTTCATTGGCCACATCAAGAACGGTAAAACAACTGAAAAAAGTAAAAGTAATGAAAAAGGGGAACCTCTGTCATTTCGCATGCTTTACCAATTTAGTGAGAAAACAAAAGCATGAAAATTTCTGAGATTTCCATACTTGTTAGAACGGAAAACATCTTCAACCACTCCTACAAACAGTACTAGACAGAAAAAAACTACATAGGCATTTTTATGGATATAATCTCATGGAGGCAAGAGTAGCGCTATGGCAAGAGGCGCTGTTGCAGCCGCGCACGGTCGCGTTCAATCCCTATCCAAAATAAACCCAAGCTGCTACCCCTCCAGGATCGGTAAATGGGCAACAAATTTGTTTCGGAGGATATGGTCACATGACGTTGGCCATATAAGCGAAGAATTGAATACTGTGATTTCTCGAATGAATTGAAGAATTTAGTATTCCGAGTATGTCCAATATCCGAGAGAAACGTTTTACGAGACCAAAAATTCATATTTCGGAATGAATATGTAGAATGTTCGAACTATCCCTATACCACTGGAATAAACATTCTATTCGCTTTCAAGTGTAACTTTTTTATTCAGCAAGATCTGCGCTACAAAGACCCCAAAGTTGGCATGTTGTCACAGATTAGTGAGAATATATAGAGCCCACAACTGCTTTCTCCAAAAGGAAAACACTTGAATTTTAATGGTCTCGGAGGCGAAATGCCCTTATATTTTCGCTTCAGTTTCGCTTGACCTTCAAGAAGGACATTCTGCGAATAAATATGATGAGTAGGGAAATTGAAGTTCGAAAAATTCCATAGAGAGCTCGCGGGAAAATTCAAACTCCGTTTTCAACATTTTCAGTACAGTAGAAAGCTAACAGAAGCCAAAAAAGGCCACATTTAGCTTTCGAACAAAAAAAACTGCGGCTACTATGGTAACTTGCGCACATAAACTGAATATGTAACAAAACAGACAAGTAATTTTGACTTTGAACAAAATTTCGCGTGTCAGCTATCAACTACTTGAATGCATACCTCAAAAGGTCAACTCACTAATTAGATATTCGTTCTATAAACAACCAGCAAAAAAATCCAAAATAGTATTCCAAGGAGGTAATCAAACAAAATGCATTTATTATTATCGAATTATATCTAACAAGTTTGATGTAATTACGTGAACAGTCCAACGAATCGCACTAATACTTTGCGTTCCTTATTGGGCGTTGGCGCAAATATGGGGCACGTAGATTATATACGTGCACCAAATTTGCGCCATCGCGCGATAAAAAACGCAAAGTATCAACGCTATCCGTGCCAAGTGTAACTAGGTATGTAGGTATGAAACGCTGACCCCTAGCTAAATCCCATTCGTGATTATTAGTCATTTCTCACATGAAGTTCAAGAATTTAAACAAAGATTCTCAGAAAATTTAGGCTCAAACTTACATGGCTTAACCTTCTAAGAAAGAGCAGATGGAATTAACCACGGTTTTGAATTTCACATTTTTATCCTTCAAAATCCATTATTCGATTTCACTCTGATTATCATATACAATACCCGCACTAATTTTTTCAAAAAAGTCGCAAATTCGCGACTTTGCGTCATAACTCGACTCAAAGTGACCCGTTCGGGGAGCTAGGGGTATATTTAGAATCAGCATCGGGAGCTCTTGATTTTTAGCACGTACATTTCTTAACCTCATCCCGTTTGGAGCGAGAATGGACTTGACACATGCTAAGGGGATGAAAAATCGACTTATCCGGATTGGGCTTCCTCAGTGCTTATTCGAAAGAGGAACAGAAAATAAAGTTTTAGGCCAAGTCCGAGGTCAATTGATCCCGTTTGAGCTGAGAACGGGACGTCGGTGGTGTTTTCGTTCACTCGATTTTTCTGTTAAACCTACATGCCTTGTTTGCAGGTCAAAAAATGTGTGTACTCAAAATGAAGAACTCCCGATGCTGATTCCAAGTATGTCCCTAGCTCCTCGAACGGGTCACTTTGAGCCGTGTTATGACGAAAAGTCGCGAAAGTCGCTACTTTCGCTCCTTTTTTTGAGTAAATTGGTGCGTATATTGTATTTGTCTTTAAACTCGTTTTATAATATGCTGCAACTGAAAAGGATGATGGGAAAATTTGTCAGAAAAAAACTAGGGCAAAATTTCTCGTGTCATTTTGCCACTAATCTTGAACTTTTTATGCAATAGCTTAATCCATAAATCCTAATTGTCATCATTGCTATTTCAACGTTAATCTCCAACTTTTTGAATAATAACTATTTGCGTTCATGAACTTAAACCTTCACTATTATATGCGAACCATCATATTATTCCACATGATCCACAACGTTGCGCCAAGACGAAAAAACCTAAAACCAAAAATTCTCTAAGAAATTAAATGCAATGCTCCTACCGCTGTCCATTCAAGCTTCCTTTAGGAATTTCTACCGCCAAGTACGAGGTGCGGCTCTATTCTAGTTGGGGGAGGAAGTGCTAGAGATTTTATTTACATTACAGGATTTCTGCCATCAAATGCAAGCAAGATGATATACCTACAGTCCACGGCAACGCCAAAGAGGAGTTGTGCGGTTGCGTACATATTTCCACTAAGCACACTGTAGGCTGCACCGTAATCGACGGCAAGTTGTATTTTCTACTGAATTTTGAAGAAGATACCCCGGAAACGTTGAAAATCGGTGAGTTCCCCCCCCCAAAAAAAATGCCTTATCAATACACCTAAAGCCTATATCATAGATATCCTCCGGTTGCGAGGCAGATTTACTCTGTTCGCTCGCGCGCTTGTGCGGAGCGAGGGTAGAGACAGCGAGAAATTGCTGGGAGAAGAAGACGCAGCGTTGGCACGCAGGCGCACGCGACGAACGGAAATAAATCACACTCGGAAGCAGAGGATAAACGCAGGAATAACGAGAAAAAATGACAAAGCCTGAAAAATAAAACTAACAGACGAAAATCACTTTTTCCTTATTATTCCTGCTACGTATATCCATGGTAGAGGCTTTGGGTACAATGATAATATTGGGGTATGGAGGAAGACTCACCGTTTTTTCCGGGAGAGGGGTCCTCTACACACCAAGGGAGGAGTTGTTCCGTTTTTGCAGTTTGAAAAGTCACGCCACTCAACGAGAGCGAAGTGGTCCCGAGTGGAATTAGAGCCGCAAAAGGTGGGACAACTCCTCCTTCGGTGTGTAAAGAGCCCCTGTCCCGTTTCCTCCCGATGTTTTCTCATCAGAATTGAGAAGTAAATTACAACTTTGCCGTCAATTATGGCGCAACCTTCAGCATGCTTAGCGGAACTACGCAACCACACAATCGCCTTTCTCCATGGCCGTGGACTGTACTTCGGAAAGGTAGAGATAGAGAAAAATCCAAGGGAAGTGTTTTAGTGATAAACGCATCTGCGAAAACTACTCATATTGTTAGTATCTCATGGGCCTCAGTAGTAAAACTGCGCAGTATCCCAACCCTAGCGGCAGGTTCCAAGAAGTTATAAGCGATTTCCACGCTTTGCAAAAAAGCAAGGGTACCCAGCAGGTACTTTTCGGGTATTTCAAAACAAAATTCCTCGATTTTCGCTCAGAACTTGTATATAGGGGGTTCAATAAGGGTGCTGAAAACGAATTTGGAGCCCAGTTTCCAAAAAGCTTAGGTTTACTGTCGATTACGGTATGTACAATTCCACTTAGGGGGCAAAACCTACCTTAGCATTTCGTAAATTGACAAACTGATATCAAATTCGTATTCAGCGCCCCGAATAAACTACGCATAGAAATTTTGAGTCAATTGTGGGCCTTTGACCGAAGTACCATATACCCACCGTAATCTACCGTGAGCTGACAAAAATCGATAAATGGACTTCGGATTCGTGTTTGGCACCCCAAATAACTCCTAGATAAACATTTTGAGCCATTTCTACAAAAGCGTTCCGGATATGGTCAAGAGCCGCGTTTTGCCCTCAACTTTCCCCCGGTCGGAGGCTTGAACGACCTTAGTTGAAAACTTTGGAAAATCGACAGATCAACCTCAAATTCGTGATGAGCACACCAAAGAACCCCATGATGAAGGTTAAAGGCAAATCTAAAAAAAAATAGACGCTTTTAGAACCCTCCAATTGGTAGAAGAGGGGCTATTTCGGGCGCTAAACACGATTATGAGGTCTGTTTTCCGATTTTCGGAAGATTAAGGTCGTTTAGGAAGGTACAAAAAAATACAATAAACGACCGCTACCGCTTTGAGCTTGTGACTTCTTAGAACCTGTAGGTCGGGGCGGGATACTGCGCAGTTTTACCTTAGAAGCCCAAGAGAATCTAACAATACACGTCGTTTTTGCAGATGCGTTTGTAGCGGCCGTTCCCTTGTCAGCTGCAAAACTGGGTTTGAACCCCGACTTGCAAAATTTTTCAATTTTTTTGCACATGCAATAAAAAATGAAATAATGAACGGAAGAGGAAGAAGAACTGCTGGGACCATAGCTCAAACAAAGGCTGACATAGCGACGATGAGAGTAACTACTGGGAGAGGTCTCTTGTACATGTAGACTGTCGCACTTTAGGAAAAATTCATATAAATCGCTTATTTAGAATACTGTACGCGGATGCGATTGCAGAGCGATGTCACATTTTCCGTAAAATGTCTTGCGGATATGCGAGAATGGATGTATTCCATTATTAGAAATGCATGCCATCATCAGCGACGACGCGGGCGAATTGAAACCCCCCTTAGACGACGGCCGTTCGTCCTAGTCTTGCATATCTCATCAAATGAATATACCCTTGAGGTCAGAATCCAGCCTCAGAATCGGTTCTTAGTTTTCCCGCTAGCACAGGAGAGGAATTCGCGCTGATCACAACGATGCCCCTATATCCGTTCGAAGCTCACTACTAACAATTTTGGGTCAAAAACTAATTTTTTAGAAGATATTTCGCAAAACTTTCCCCGGATTGTGGCTCCGCCGAGCTAGACACGATGGCCCTATTTATGCTTAGTGGGGGTATTTTCGGGGGGGGGGGAGGGGGTAAAAATGCGGTGTGCTATGGTCCAAATTAGGTGCATGGGGGTTAGCCGCGCGTATCTGATTAAAGCGATGGCCATCACTACCCATTTTCCAGATAGCTTTCAAAACTAAACAGATCCCAATTGCTGGATAAACAAAACACTGCACACTTCCAACATCAGATGTCTTATGTAAACTATGGAATCGTAATGACTCAGACCAACCACAAAATTTTTCACAGTTTCTGGGGAACATTTGAGGTTTGGAAATATGCAACCCTTTTTTTCTCTTTCAAATTCGAAAAGCATATTAGCGACGATGACGGCAACCGCGCCTTTGACGTCATAATGCCAGGCAACACGTACCATAGTATTCAAAGGACAACCCATGGAATAATAGAGAAAATGTGGATTACATACAATTCGCATCAGAAATTTTCAAAAAATGAACACGGAAAATTTGCCCTAACGGGGCTCATATCCGCATGAAGATTTCTGTATGCGCCTGACATTATAAAGGTAAGAGGGGTCTTAGCAACATGTTGTCCACATACATGTACATATAAAGTCAGTCCGAATGAGACTGTCCGCTCACGCGGTCGGCGTGATTTTCGTGATCATACGGATATGAAAATACTTCGTGGAAAGTTGAGTTGTCAAATCCATGTCCTTTATTTTTGTACCGCTCTATAGAGTTCTGTAATGCATTGCGAAACCTTCAGAATTGACGGCTTCGCTTTTCCCAACCCTTTTCTCCAGTCTAGAACTTGGCATCGAATCGCCAGCTATGACATTGCAGAGGAAGCACGCATGAATAACCTGAATTTCCTCCCTTCCAGGAAAAAAGCAGAAATTATTTGAAAATTTTCGGTGAGAGGAAAGCCAAACTTAATTTTGCAAGCTGGAAATCAGAAGGCCGACACCATCGGAAAACCGTGATCTTTTGAAGGCTGTGACCATATTAGAATGCTCAAGAAACGTGGCTTAGAGCTCAACCTTCTGTCGAAATCATGCTTCCCTACTTTGGAGCAGGTCGGAAACCACACCGAGCCAAAACCATCAGAGATCGGAATTCATGCCTGTTCAGTGGATTCTAGGTCCCGAGCCGCCTGACAATTCGTACTCGTTCCCCCAATCTGCGAGTCAGCTTCTGTTGCCGTCTGAGCCTTTGCTGTTGCTTTCCAGGCCACTACTTTTGCTTTCCCTGCTATTGTTGTTGTTGACGTCGAGCTCCCCCAGTTCGCCCGAACAAACGCTGAGAAATTCAAACCTAAAACTTCCGTCCATATTACCACCAGGTCCCGGGACAGTAGAGTGTTGGAACGAATAATTTTTTTTTGAATATTCGAATGAACGAATAATTCGAATAATCCACTTCTTCGAATATTCGATTATTCGAATAAACGAATATTTCACTTCTTTAAATATTCGATTATTCGAATAATCCGAATAATTCACTTCTTTGAATATTCGAATATTCGAATTATTCGAATATTAATCGAATAAACGAATATTTGGGCAACACTATTGCGTACTATCCCATCCAATCCTCTCGGGCAAACTCGGGCATCGACAACAGGTTGAGAAGTTGTCATTTCATAAACTCCACCCTCTTGACAACTCAAATCGCTCGCATTGTAAGCCTGACAACTGCCCGTTGCCCAGCGACGTCCGCCTGTTGTCGAGCTGTTGAAAGTTTAACCTGTCGCGTTTAGCGGCCTATTTAGCAGCGGTTCACATCCTGCAAGTCTTTTATGTGGCTTAGGAACTACTTTGCACCGACCCACGTCGCGTTCAGCGCATCGACACGCATCGCGGTCGGCGCATCGACACGCATAGCGGTCAGCACACCTACACGCATCGCTGCCGGCACACCGACACGCAGCGTGGTCGGTACACCCACGCGTCGCGGCTGGGTCGCCCATCCTCCACTGAGGCCGCTACCAGATGGCCAGGGCTTCCAGATGCTGGGCGGGGCCAATGTACCGCATACTTGGGTAATTGAACCGGTTGCACTCTTATCACTTAAATTCAGCATACACGCTCGTAAACGTGGTTGAGATACTAACCACGGAAGTTGAATGGCATGGCTCAGAACACAACGCCTACGCATTCTGAAACCCAAAAACGACCAAAAGTGACGCTACACGACTGAGGAGTCGGGCCCGCACCTGTATCAGCCCGCCCCTCTATTCGCGTCCTCCCCCAAACAGAGGTGCTGGGCCATTCCCACAATCGTCGATGTGTATGGCTCACTTATTGTACACATTGTACCACCCACAAGCGTCGCCGATGGTGGGAATGGCCCAGCACCCCTTTTTTGGAGGAGGACGCAAATACAAGAGGCGGGCAGATACTCACTCGTGTACCGTCATTGTGGAGTCGTTTTCACGCTGCAGAAGCGTAGGCGTTGTGTTCTGAGACTTACCATTATATTTCCGTAGTTATCTCAGCCATGTTTAAGAGCGTGTACTCTGAGTTTTGGCCGAGAAATAGCCGCGAAACAGACGCAAAATGCCTTTTTCCCGAGTAATAGTCGCGAAATAGCCGCTAAATGATGCTGGCTGTGAAATAGTCGCCAAATAATGCTCGCCGTGAAATAGCCGCAAAATACCCGCCAATTCGCCGCCAAATTTGTGGTCTGCTTCGGTCTAGTTTGGTTTAGCTTAGTTGAGTTCAGTTGAGTTATGCGCGGTTAATGCGATGGCGAACTCCCTCCTGCTGCTTAGCAGTGCCCTACTCCGGAATTTCAGTGAAAATTCAAAAAAACTCAGCGACAATCAGTAGTTAGTCGTCGAGACCGACACCATGTCACTGGAAACTCGCCGTGTAATATCTCGCTTCCCAGTTCATCAGACGTCTGGGCGACAACAGACGTTGAGTGGTTCAGGATCTGGCACGAACTTGAGACTACATCCAGCTGGTCGTCCTAGGTGCTGGGAACCATTGAATTCTACGTCCAGCATTATGAAGAGGAGAGAACATGGGCTTTTGCGTCAGAATTCAGGTGAAGTTCACCGGGAAAGTAGACAAATAGCATCACCTCTAACCAGTTTCATGAAAATACACATGAAAATGGCTCATTCTGGCCATCATCGTGAGAAATTTCCATGTTGCTCAAGTGTTGCTATACTTATGAGCCGCTCGAGATTCAAAATTTCTCTATAACTAAAGGTGAAATAGGCAATTCTAGCGTTTTGACAAAATTCTACGAGCGATTTAATATATTGTACCAGGCCGTCCAATAATTCCTGTCCGAAAATTTTCAAAATTCTTTAATTTTCCTTAGAAAAGTTATAATATCAGGCAAGTGTAAGAACCGTCTAGAAGGCTATCCAAAGTTCTACGCTAGGGGTATATAAGGTGCTGTCGCCGCGTCTAGCTACCAGTACAAGCTAAAATGGACCAAGGTCGAATTCGTGCGTTCGTGTACTGCGAGTGGCTGCTGGGCAACGACACGGGCACCGCGGCCGCCAACATCTGCGGAGCGTGCGAGGAGGATGCAGTGTCCCAACGCACAGTCAGCGGCTGGTTCAATCGTTTCGAGAGCGGCGACACGAGCCTCGAGGACAGGGAGCACAGCGGGAGGCCTTCTACGGTGGATGATGACCAAGTGCGTCGCTGTAACAAGGAAAAGCCGGAAGCCACCACCCGTGGAGTGGCAACGGGGCTCGGGTGCAGCAAGTCCACCATCCACAATCAACTCAACTTACTCGGCTACCACAAAGTTCTGGCCCGTTGGATCCCCCACAGTCTGACGGACGCCAGCAAGCAGAGCCGGGTGGCCGTCTGCCAGTCCCTCCTCCTTCGTCCGCATCGCAAGGAGTTTCTCGAAGACCTGGTCACTGGGGATGAGAGCTGGGTCCTCTACGACAACGTCGCCCACCGTGCCGTCTGGATCCCGCGCAGAGAAGAGTCGCCGACGACGCCGAAAGCCGACCTGCACCCGCTGAAGATCATGCTCTGCTGCTGGTGGGACACCAAGGGCATGCTGTACTGAGTTACCCCGCAAGGCAGGACGGTCACCGCCTCCATCTACACCAATCAGCTCGAAACTGGCCTCAGTCCACCTGCTGCACGACAACGCGCCCCCACGTGTGAAGGGAAGTTGGCGACGCTCGTCTGGAAGACGGTTGCCCATCCGCCGTATTCCCGGACCTCGCCCTCCGAATACCACTTGTTCCGCCCGCTGAACCACCATTTGGCTGGAAGAAAATTCACCAAATACGACAACCTCAAATCCGACATCACGGACTTCTTCGAGTCGCAGCCCCCGTAGTTCTGGGCGAAGGGCATCCGCGAGCTGCCCAATCGATGGGCCAGTGTTGTGGATAACTGTGGTGATTATATTGTTGATTAGACTTGTTTTTCAATAAAGTTGAAAAAAATAAAAATTGTGAAATTTTCGGACAAGAATTATTGGACAACCTGGTGAATACTTGCTATACTGTGCTTATCTGGGTCCAAGTCCGGTCAGCAATTGCGTCTCGACACGCTTTGCGGCCGCGCGCTTCCGAATCGGAAGAGTTTCCAGCGCCGCAGCTGCGGATCTGTTGACTCTAGGTGGGTTTTAGAAATTGGAAACTAAACAAAATTGAAGAAAATTGTATAAAAAAAGCCATATCGTGTCGGCTTTGTAGCAGGAAACTCGATTGAATTGATATATTTATGAGGTACTGAAGAATTGTGAGGAATAAGTAGTCACTACGCTAAGATTTTTGAAATGTAAAATCAGGGCAAAATGGAGTGCGATCTTGTCGAAGGTTCAATGTATTCGTGCTGAATATTCGAGATAAACCGAATATTTCACTTCTTTGAATATTCGAATATTCGAATAAACGAATATTCCACTTCTTTGAATATTCGATTATTCGAATAATCCGAATAATCCACTTCTTTGCCAGGTCCCAATCGAATTGGGGGGCGGAGCGCTTGGGCAAGTGGGGTTCCGCAGTGACGCGATGGCGATCCTTTGTCGATCCAAGCCCACCAGGAGGGAGTGGAATAAAAATATGAAAATTCAGATTTCGATTTTCAGAATTCAAAGAATTTTTCTCGGGTTTCGGTGATCGGGTGCTAAAAAAGCGCGCAAATACGGTTTTACGTAAGCGATGAAATTACTAATTGACTTCTCCTGCCCCTACACTGTCCTTATAGGGGTCCTGCAAACTTGCACCGACCGAAGATTGGTCGACGAGCGTCAGCCTCAACGCGGCGACAAAATGTTTCCGAATATAGAGCAGGGGTGTACATTTTCCGTTTACCGATTTACCGATTTTCTGGATTTACCGGTGTTTTTCGGTAAATTTTGATTTACCGATTTACCGAGTTTTTCTCGAAATTTACCGAAATTTTTACCGAAAAAAAATTTGATGTTTTTTCGTCTAATCGGCCTACTTCTTAATCGTATTTCACGGGTTTGCTACTGTTACGGCATGCCTTTGGCGCGATATTCTTCTTCATCCTTCTTTTTGTTACTCTTATTCAACAACTTGGCTAACTTTTTTGAATGTTCACACGATTTTTCCACCTTTTGTGTCATGTGCTTTTTCTTATCGAGATTATATGTACTCCGAGAAATACATATTTATTCAAAAATGTCAACAGGTTTGCAACGCAGCAGAGTCCTGAAGCAGATATTTCAGGAACTTGAAATTTTTTTTTCGGAGCCCCCGGACACAACACTGAATCCACTGCAGTTCTGGAACGACTCCATTGTGAAACCATCGTACCCGCACCTTTCCTCGCTGACCAATAAGTACTTTTGCGCGCCTTCTGGCACGGTTTAGGCGGGAAGGATGTTTTCCTCAGCTGGCCTAAATTCAAGTGACTACAGAAAGGCCCTGACGACAGAAAATTTTGAAATGTTACTTTTTCTCAAGAGCAACGTCCCACTGATCAGATTCAGCCGTTGAGCTCAGCTTAATATGTAAAACTCACTCATTATTTGCATCTTCATGCAGTATTGGAAATGATACATAAATGTTCTCGGTCATCTGTGCTACCGTATGGGGTAGGCACCAAAAAGTTAAAGTCAGAATTTTACCGAATGTTCCGTTTTTTGCCGTATTTACCGAAAAAAAAAATTCGGTAAAAAGTTTCGGTAAAAAATTTACCAAGAAGAATTTTTCGCACACCCCTGATATAGAGGTCTGCAGAGTTGAAGTCGCGGCGTTACTCGAAGCGACGAACAGCGGTGAATGATGCAATATCAATTACATTCGGCTGCGAGGGCGACCGACGCGGCGTGAAGGACGACGAGGGGGCACTGCAGAGTGTTTTGAAGCTGCGGCGACCCTTCATCACTGCCAGCGAGAGGCAACCGACGCGGCGACGATAAAGTCCGGGAACATTTTTGTCGCCGCGTCAAGACTGACGCTTGGCGACCATTCGCCGGTCGTTACAGCTCTGCAGACCCCTTATCAAGGTCGCCGCGTCAGTTCCCGCTCGCTGGCAGTGACGCAGGGCCGTCGCGGCATCAGAACACACTGCGGTGCCCCCTGTCGCTCTTCAGAGCGTCGGTCGCCCTCGTCTCCGAATGTCATCGATAATGCATCACCCTGCACTGTTCGTCGCTACGAGCAACGCCGCGACTTCAACTCTGCAGACCCCTTAGGGGTCGTTTATACTTCCGCCGCCGAGCGGAGCCGCGAAGGGCATTCCCACAATATCGATCGTGCTCCCCCGCGTGATCAATACCATAGGATTGCCCTGTGCCGCGCCGCCCCGCGGCGAGAGTATGAATGACCCCTTATCGGAACGGAGTTCCAGTCCGCAGCTGCAGTACGCAGCCAGAAGATACATGAAAAACCGCGAGGTCCTGACACGATTAACCTCTCACCACGGCTACAAATTGCGAGACAAATTACGGCAGTCACGTCGGAAGGCGCAGCAAGAAGCCCGTCTCTATTACGTCATATGACGACGCGATGCGGTACTGAAGCGCTAAGCGGCTACTATAGACGGCAGTAGATAATTCCACTACGTATGCTAGAGTGCGTCCTTTTCATGAATTTCTCTCTTTAAACTGAGAACCACCGGTTTTTCGAAACTACCGACAAGCAGTAATTGTAGTATTTGAGTACAAAATGATGGTCCAATTTACTTGGCAGGCACTATTTTAGGAACAAATGAATGTTAGGAGAACCGCGTAAAAACGCGACAGAACTAGTTTTGCAAAGTGCGAAAGCGACGTGCATAGGCCTAAAAAGTTCAACGAATTCCAATTATAGTGCGGGTTACGTGGACGGGAATTAATGAGAGCTGAACAAAATCCCGCGATCCTTTTCAATCCGCGGTTTTTCTCTTCTTCATCAATTCACTCGCACAGTTCGGTCGTCATTATTCAAGTGCAAATTAGAATGGAATACATCACAGAAGCAGGGGACCCTTTAAAAGGAAAAAACTAATTTACAAAACACGCAAAATGTGGATCCAAGTAGTGATAAGCGCGAAAACCAGCGATTTCACTCCCAAAGAGAATTGAATTTTTCCAGAAGTTCCCATAAAATTTGCTTGAAAAAATTTCAATTTGGAAAAAAAATTCCCAGAAAAAACTGAATATATGCTGCAACGAGAACACTTTTTGTTCAAAATACCGGACTTTCTAAATACAGCCGGACTTTGTTTTTTGATAATATTGGGAATCCTTACCTTTCGGACACTCCACTTTTCGAAAACAGCCGGATCTGGCACTTTTTGAAAATATCCGGGTTGGGATGTTATCAAATTACCTACTCTCCTCACATATGTAGTCGGACTTGAGAGGATTTGATAACCGACTTCCCAGATATGGTCACATTTTGAACGTCTCAGATATCGACACAAAAATAGTCGCATTCCGTGATTTTCGCATACTCGACAATTCGAACGTATGTACATACTTAGCAGCACTTTGGCCTTTCCGTAGACCCAACGTTCCGACTAGGTTCGGATTCCAAGCTTTCTGGATATCCGATAATTCAATTATGGCATGATTTTGATCTCCTACTGTATACCACCTTCGCAGTGTAGCCGTTTGTCGAGCTTTTCGGATATTCAACTTTCCAAATATCGCCGTAGTTTGTGCTATCTGGGCATATGACTTTGCGATTAAAATTGGATTTTGAGCTTTACGAGCACATAAAATTTCGAATATAATAGGATTTTGAGCGCTTTGGACACCCTACATGCCAAATGCTGCCGAACGTTGTGGTGTTCGAGTCTCTGAAACTTCAAACAAAGCCGTATTCGTACTTTTAAAACACCGATCTCCCTCATATGATCTGACTTTATACTTCTTGGATACCCCACATCCAGAATATAGTCGGACTTCGCATTTTCCGGATAGCAAACAATTTGAATGAAACTCGAATTTTAAGCCTTTCAGATAATCTACTTTCCTCGTCGAAAGCTTCACTTCCCGAAAACATTTGGATTTCGAACTTTTCGGATTTACGCTTTCCCGTAATCCATTCGGGCTTCGTTCTTTTTGGAGATGCGACATTTCGAACATAGTCGGATTTGAAGCTTTTCGAAATCCTGACATCGCAAACTGAGCCCGACTCTCTACTTTCGGATAGCCAACTTTTCGAAGGTACTCGGACTCAGCACCTTTCAGATATAGAATGTTTCGAATATAGTCGAATCTTGAGCATTAGGGGCGTTTATCATTCGGAGTACAGACGGATTCTGTGCTAATCGGATACTCAATGTTCCGTACACGGTCGGACTTCGCACTTTTCAGATAATCAACCTTGCTAACATAATCAGGCTTTGTACTTTTCAAATGGGCGATATTCCGAAAATAGGAAAATTTTGAGCTTTTTTTGATATTCGGCATCACGGTTACAGATAGAATTTTAGCTCTTCGCGTGAATGATTTCAAATGCAGCCGGATTTTGAGCATTTCGTACACTAAGCTTCCAGAAAATCGACGGAAATAGCTCATTTCAAAGATCCGACTTTCCGAGAAAAAAAAAGCAATTTGCACTTCCCAGACACTCTTGTTCTCAAATTTTAACTACTACATTTAAGGGGGAAGTTTAGGGAAATATGCGAGACCTAGGGCACTGGTTCAGAATGTATGACCTCAAGTCATGGAAAGTCAACGCGACGTCGCGATATGTAGCTCGGCGTTGCGGGAAACCGATCGTACAACTCTGTGGTAAGCAGGTTCACTAAATCAGCGATAAAAATCAGATTTTCTCTGACACCATACCCGTTATGCATTACTTCATAACATGTGCAGCCAAATACGTTCTTATCAAGTACAGAGAGTGAACTACTGAGCTCCCAATGCAAATAACATGGAAAGAAGATACTTATGCACAGAGTCCAGTGTCATGAGATCTGTCGAAAACATCCGTCAATTCAATGAATGACGCCAAAATACGATTAATCCACGCTTTTTTCTGCGGAAAATGCCTTTTCAAAGACATCAAAATAGATAAATGGACTCTAATACTTCGAGATAAGGACGTCGAAGCTGAAGAACGCGTTGATTAAAAATCAACAGATCGTGCAGCTCACATACTTCAAGGAGAAAACCCTTCGAAATCAAAATCAAAAACTATTCACAACTACAAATTGCTATGGGTTCCAAAATTTAGAAGCCCACATTGCGCTGCAAAATTATAAAACAATGGAAACTTCAGGCAAAATACGACATTTGTAAATTTGCAACAACAAAAGTCGGCGTGAGGATTAAACCCTCGTCCTGTTTCCATAACGCCACATCGCAATCGACTGCGCCACCGTCTGTTCGAGCATTTGCGCTAGAGTAGAGACGGTGTTGACCGCCAAGGTTTGCGAGCTTACAACTCTTTGAAACCAAGAGCTGGGCCCTAGTTAGTCACGCTTTTCTCTATAAATGACGTGAACATCCTCACCGATTACTTTATTTTGCTCTCATCAGGTCGATGGACGCTATAAAGGTTTTTCTTGTGAGGAGAGAAAAATCGTAATAAACATACTCAGGCGAATCTCTGCCTCCAGCCGCACATAACAGAAATCGGAGCCGCCTGACAGTTCGGCCCGCTCTCCCATTCTCCGAGCCACACCTGTTGCTGTTCGGGAGAAGCGGAGGAGCAAGGACAGCAACAGAAGCCTAGCTCCCCCACTTCGCCCGAACAGCAACAAAAGCCAACCCGCAGATTGGAAGAAAAGGGCCGAACTGCCAGACGGCTTAGGGACCGAAAAACGCCGGAGCACATTCCAGGCGAAGGCGAAAATCGAACTGAACGCTTTCCGGATAATGTCACAATCACGGAATCGAATCCCTGGCTGAATCGAGCACGGACCAAAAACAGATAAGAAAAGGCGACAGTGGACAAAATAAGGTTCCGTCAGCGATTCGAAATTCGGAGATCCGATCGAATAACTCGGCTCGAAAAAAATCGGATAAACGTTTTGAAAAAAAAACGGAGTTTGCACGACTTGTCATGCTACTGCGAAATAAGGTAACCGTTTCAATGGTCGACTTTTTGAATGAATCACAGATTAACTATTCTCGGATGACCGGCTTTTCTATCAGCTTAAAATGTTCGAGTAGTTCGCATAATGAAGTACGTACTCGAGCTACCTTCGGTCGGACAGTTCGGCTCGTTTTCCAACCTGGAGGTCGGCTTTTGTTGCTTTCCAGGCCACTGCTGTTGCTGTCCGGGCTCCTGCAGGTCGTGCGAACAAAAACAGCACTGGCCCAGAGATAGGGAGAACGAGCTGAAATGTTAGGCGGCTCCGACTCTTGTTTTGTGCGGATGGGGATCCTCTCTGCCAAATGAGAATTCCAAGAAAGTTTCGTTTCGAAAGCGTCTTTAAAGTGTGAGAAAAATAACATTTAGTTAATACCAATAAGGAGTTATTTTTGTTTTAGCTAGTAGAGAAGAACCATCTGCATGCACACAGAAGCGGACATGAATCTATTGACATAGCCTTTTCGCAAAGAATATTTTAATACATATCTTGGCTTGGTCTTAGCAAAACTTGATGAAACTTCAGTACGTTAAGGAGCATCACAACCCTTGCATTACACATACACAAAATTGAGTTTTAAGGGTGCAGTTTTTAAACAGAATTTATTTATCATTTTGTGGTAATATATCAAATTAGGACTATTCCCACAAAACATGGTTATTACAGTCGCAATCCTGTAGTAAATGTTCACTATTTGAAGATCTTCTAAGCCGTTGTATAATTTTTTTCAGAAAACAGTCTCTGTCAGAATTTTCTGGAAGCCGAAAATTGTATTGTTTTTTTTTTTGGAAATTTATCCCTCAATAATTTCGCCCCCGAACCATTCTAAGATATGTGCTTTATAAGCTTTGACGAAGTACGACTGGTACATAAATTTCGTTTTTTTTTCGACAACGTCAAAGAGAGATACTTAAAAGGAGCAATATCGCCTATATTTATTTCGAACTCATTTCTAAAAAAAATTTGATAGAGGTTATTTTTTTCAAGGTTATGCGACGGTTCTGAAGACCTTCGAATGGCGGGTTTGGAATCGTAAAAGCCATGTCTTGAGGGTATAGTCCTAATTCTAAATATTAGCACGGAATCGTTAAAAATTCCGTATTTAAGAACTATACAACTCAAAACCTAATCTAGTGTATGAGTAAAGCGATAGTTGTGATGAGCCCATAGCATACAGGAGTTTCATCAAGTTTCGCTAAGGCCAAGACAAGATTTGTATGAAAACATTCTTAGCGAAAAGGCCATGTCAATAGATTTAGGACCGTTACTGTATATATTATAAAGTAGTGTGCAGGCGGAAACTTTGATCCAGTAACCCTTAGTTAGAAAAACGAATTACAAACGATTAATTTACCTTAATGTACTAGGAAAGGTGGTTAACAGACCATAAAAAATTTCATTCAACCTTATATTCATAGAGTACTGGAAGTTTCTCTGAAAGATTTTTAATGACGTTTACCCATAAGCATACGTAACTTTTCTTCCTGTCATCTTAATAGCATTCCTTAAATAGCATTCCAGAAATTTAAAAATATAATCTACAAGCAAACAAAAATTGGAAATGAATAACTTCGAATAACTTGAATCTTACATAAAGCCGTGAAACATTTCCACTTTGGACAAACGCACTGCACTGACAAAAAATGGAGAAAAAACTTTCGAAGTCGTTTATTGTCCGTTCGACCACCTAGACGAAAATCGGGAAAAGAAGAATTCAGAAGAAGAACGATACGAATCAAAACCGACATCAGCACTAGGTCCACGGTCACGAAGTATGTTACAGTGCAAGTCACTAGAATATACTCGATCCCAGTTCATCATTCCCGCAGGGCACCTTGATCTGGTATACATGAGGGGCGCGCGGCCGAGCTGCGTGGCTTCTCATCAAGCGGGGTGGCGCTGAAAATACATTCAAGACCTGAATTGTGCTTATCTGAGCCAAACCGCGGTCCGCAATTGCGTCTCGACACGCTTTGTGGCCGCACGCGATCGAGTCGGTCGAGTTTCCAGCGCCGATACCGACTCGATGTGGCTTTTTTATACAGTTTTCTCCAAGTTTTTTTTAGTTTCCAGCTTCCAAAACCCACCTAGAGTCGACAGATCGGCGGCTGCGGCGCTGTAAACACTTCCGACTCGGGAGCGTGCGGTCGCGAAGCGTGTCGAGACGCAATTGCGGACCGGAATTTGGCCAAGAGAAGCACAGTATGTCCCGTCTTGAGCGTCGTTTATACTCCCGCCGCCTCCCGGCGCGGTGTAGTACATTTTTGCGATACTGATCACGCGGTGCGGCACTGTCGATACTATGGCATTGCACTTCGCCGCTCTTTTACGGAATTATAGACGACGCCTTAACATGTTTTATATCGCTCCGGGGTCACTCGGCTCGATGAGAAGACGTGCAGCTCGGTCGCACGCAACTAACACAAGCCAGATCAAGGTGCTCTGTCGAAATTGCAATTAGCTAGACTTTGATTTTAGGGAATGTTATGAAAACAAATGCTCAAAGCGCCTCGTAAGCAAGGTTAGGCTCACGCTTTGATGATCACAGAGGATGATGGCTTTGATGATATGTGAATACATAAATAGTTAACGATAGAAGAAAAAACAATAAAGTTTTAGGAAGAAGCGGAGAATGAAACAGTCACTGGACCTTAAACTGCAAAATATTTCACTTACAGGAAGGAAAAAAATGAGGAAAAGGAAGAAAGAAAAAAGAGGATTGGTTTGAAAGAAATACGCAAATTACCACATTTCAGCATTTTTTCCCGAGCTGAATCGAGGAACTGCGAAATCGCCAGATATTGCGGATGCTCCTGAAAACATAAATCTTGGAATATTACATAAATCTCTTTGCTCGAAACATTTATAAACACGTGCGCGTGTGAGCGTCGCCCGCCAGCGCGCGCTCAACCATTAAGTGGATTTACGAGGACGCTCGTTATGCATAACAGCGAAAATCACAACGATCAAATGTAATGCAATGCGATAAACAGTAGGAAACACGTAGAAACACGTATGAAAAGGAAGAACGAAATTGACAAATATGAAAAACACGAAGATAAATTGAGATGAATTATGCACCAATGTGATCAAAGCTTGTTACCTAGAAAATTTTCCAACTACTGAATTACGATTTCAAAATGATTTCTGAAACAAAAACCTGCGATTCCGCTCTAGCAATCTGTCTTTTCCAAAAATAAACATGAATTTCGGAATGCCCACGGAAAAAAATGGAATTTAGCTTTACAGCACTGGATCTTTTCTTCGAAAATTGCACAGATCTTGAACCTGCTTTGGAGATAATCCGCTGTCACCTATCTCATCTCTGAGGAAATTATTGCGAGTAAAGGAGCTGTCAGTTACATCATACGAGACTTACTCTTCACACACCACCTAATAACTACCAAACTTGTGGCAAAGCACATTTCATATCAAAAATGCTCAAATGTGGATTGAATAGAAGAGGGAAAACGGGATTCAGCCAAAATACTGACTTTTAAAACTTGTGTTCAAGGCATACACGCTCGCAAAAGTGGCTAAGGGCAGCATAACGTCGGCATGGATCCGGAAGAGACTTCGCGTTCACCGTTGAAGGTTGGCGCAAACTAGGTGCCATATGCTATAACATAGGTGCACCGAGTTTGCGCCAACCTCCAAGGGGGGAACGCAAAGTCTCTTAAGGATCCATGCCGATGTTACACGTTCGTGAATGTGTTTGAGATAACTACGGTAATAGAATGGTATGGCTCAGAACACAACGCCTTCGCATTTTGAAGCGTCAAAAACGATCCACAATGACGCTACATGAGTGAAAATCAGGCCCCGCCCCTGCATTTGCGTCCTCCTCCCAAACAGGGGTTCTGGGCCATTTCCACCGTTGTCTATGCATGTGGCTTACTTATTGTACTTATTGTACCGCCCGCAAACGCCGCTGATAGTGGGAATGGCCCAGAACCCCTCTATTGGAAAGGACTTAAATACAGGGGGCGGGCAGATACAGGGGCGGGGCCAACTTCTTACTCATATAGCGCCATTGTAGGTCGTTTTTGTCGCTTATAAAAAGCGTAGGCGCTGTGTTCTGTGCCATACCATTCCATTTCCGTAGTTATCTCAACCACGTTTACGAGCGTGTATGCTGCCTTTAAGATAGCGAAGCTGATTGACCCGTACGGCCTGTACTAGAACTCTAACATCAATAGAAGCCAAAATGATCGTATTCGAGCAATGAGTTCAAGGCTGTTTGTGTTGAGGGCGGAGTTTGGCAAGAAAATGGGCGGAATATCAACGCATCGGTGGATCAATGCGAATCATGGACATTTTGGCTCGTTTTTAACGCTTCCAATGGTGTAAAGCGTTCCAGAACAGGTAGTACGAGTCTACTAGCGCCAGCAAATTCACCACTCTTGTGAGTGTGGGTGCTGCCCTTAACCTAGACAATATCTGTCACTGGTTCAAAAATTCGAATGTGGAAATCAACGGAGAATTTAAACAACTCGTTTTTTTTCGAATATGCGATCAAGTTCCAAAATTTTACGTATTCGATTTTTCAAATACCGGTCTGTTCCAAAAAAAATCCCCTTGATTGGTTCAATTTTTCGAAGAACTAATGCGGGTAAAATAAAAATATGAAAGTTTTTGAGGGCTTGGTCTATTCAGTAATCTTAATAATTCAATTTTACAAATCTTTGGAGAATTCGACGAATCCAGAGGCTCCGTGTTCGAACTATTGTAATCATTCTAATATTGAATCTTTCGAAATTCTTGATTATTTGGCTCATTAGACAAATCACAGAACCCAATTTTCCGAACTTGTGAAAAAAATTTGTCCGGCAATATTCGAAAAGACGCGCACCATTCGGAAAATCATTCGAAATTTTCGAAAATTAATCAAATATTCGAATAATTTCTCAAATATGCAATCAAATCGAACAGAAGACGGACACTTATTTAATTTACCCATTAACCTCAAAGTGTACGACCACGGCGTGTGACGAAAAACATCCATTTAATCGAAATATTCTGAACATTTTTCAATGAGAATCAAACATTCTGGGAACTTCTGAAAACCCAAAGAAAAATTATTCTCTCGGAACTCTCTAAATTCGTCATTCGAATTATTTCACCATTCAGTGAGCCCAGAGAAAAAAAAATTTCCGAAATGATCATTCATTTGGAAACTAGCGCCGAATGTTTATGAATACATGGATATAAGGATTGGCAAAACATGAGACTCATGATTTCTAAACAAGTTGATGGCGACTTTAGCACGAGTCACATGAGGGATCAACGTAATTTATTGTTCATTTTGTTGGTAACTTTTTCCCCATTGGTTGGTGTTACATGAGAACTTCTAAAGAAACTTTGAGCGACTCACTTCAACCTTCACGCAACCTATCTCGCGTATCTTGCAATCAACTTACACTGCTCATTATTTCATGCTATGTTCATAAATGCAAGTTCGTAACTTGCAGTAACGTCAGAGGTAACTTGTTTACAAGTTTGTTTAATTCAACTTGCGTTGAAATGACATATTGGGGAAAAGAAATTACTCACGAGATAAACACAGAAATATGCGATAAGGCTTCAAATAACTTGCACGAAAGTTGCTTAGAAATGAGACAACATTGTCAGTGAGTAATCATGGTGGTGAACCCAAAACAGGATGTGGTTACAGCGCCTAGAGAAACCGTGTTTTTGGCCCAACCAGACACTTATTAGGAGATGAATAGAACCCTAATCAGGATATTTCTTTTCAAAAAAAAAAGGCCCTCTTTCAATAGCTGGACGGATCGTGAGCAATGTGATATGAATGCGCGCGCGACGCCTTTCAAGCATGAACTGTATTCTCTGTGATCGTACTTTCAAGAGCTTCCACTGAGTGAGAAAAAAACACCTCAACACACAAACCGGTACTAGACTGTGAACAATCGCTTGAGAACAGGTTCACCTATCGAGCAACGTAATTAGGCCAAGCGTGGGTTAAATATGGCAATCACGTGAAGCGACAGAGAAAAAAGGCGTTCTATGGAAACGCCGCCGCGATTTTCACCCCCCCCCCCTCTTCACATATGGCTTCCAATCGAGCCGACAGCATTCCATTCCTACTTTGAACTGTTTATACACACAGCTGCGAATAACAGCCCCGATAGAAGAAAGAGTGCATGCGGACTGGCAGAAATCATGGTTTCAGCTTTCAAGCAGAATCCATATCAGCTAGAGACATTCGTATCTTTTTGACAGGGTAAGAACAGTTTTTGCAATAATAAATTCAAACGTCCGCAACGAAACACTGTTTTTGTTTTTCCTGAATATAGACATATACTAAGCCGTTCGTGAAAAAAATGAAGATAAAAAACAGTAAAAAATCTAACATACACGTGAATTTAATTGGCCTAGTCGGTAGAGCATGGCCGAAAACCTACCTGCCCAGAATTTTAAGGCACAGCCCAACCTCAGGAACGAAATCTGGACTGAATAACATCTGCCAGGTGCGAGTTTTTAATTCCTCCTTATTGGCGATATATAGGAAGAAGCCATCCTGGCCCGCCCACTGCAAGAAGCCACTCTAGTACTGGCCTTTGACGATCCTTCGTGGTCAATAGGGACTGGATGCGCAATGGGTTTTAACCAGAAACATAGTTTTTCCCTGCCTACTCGTCCTCTCTTTCCATCCTGATCTGCTCCCATGCCTGAGTTGCAAGCGAAAGGTATTACAGACCTCGCACAACTCATCCACCTTAATTTCGTCACTCAACTTTTTAGGTAAGTTGATCCCCTCAACCTTTCTAGTGTTGAAACCTCTCTAAAGAGCAGTAGCTTCTAGTGCACATGTTTTAGTGCGAGGATCGCTCGAAATATATTCATTTTTTGCCTGACAGGCACTTCTGTTTCTCCTGATATGTGATCGAACTGGAACAAGAGCAGACGTTTTCAGACCACAGAGAAATTTTCACGTGGCTGTAGTATTATGAATATGCAACATTCAGGTCTCAAACTTTGCCAACTATCTCCACTTACAAGGGAACTACTTCTAGTCAGCCTGGTCATCCCGGATGAAATGTACGTTTCTAGAACCGTTTTTATTGTAGAATCCGACTAAGATCTTGGCAGCGGCCTAAAACCGCTCTGTAAAAAGTTACACACGTTTTTCTTAGCCTGGCGGGTAGGTAAGGGTATCTCCCTACCCCCATGGAATTTTTAGAGCGTTTTGAGAAAGATTCAGGTTCAGCTCAAAACTTGTATTCATGAATAATCCAGAGTGCTAAACACGAATCTGAGGCCCGTTTGTCGCAATTCTGAAGTTTACTGTAGGTTAGGGTAGGTACCATGCTATTTGGGGGCTGAACCTAACATCGGCATGGATCCTGAAGAGACTTTGCTTTCCCTATTGGAGGTTGGCGTAAACTCGGTGCGCCTATGTTATAGCACGTGGCACCAAGGTTGCGCCAACCTTCCACAGTGAACGCGAAGTTTCTTCCGTATCCACGTCGAAGTTACCTTAGTATTTCGAAAATCGACAAATGAACATTACATTCGTATTCAACACCCCGAATAACTCCCGCATACAAAGTTTGAGTCAAATCTGAGACTGCGACCGAACTACCGTAATCTACCGTAAGCTGTCAAAAATCGATAAACGGACCTCAGATTAGTGATCAGCACTCTAAATAACCCGCAGAGGAACAATTTGAGCAATAACTATCCAAGCACTTCGGAAATAGTCAAGAGTCGTGATTTGCAATAAAATTTTCCCCCGACGGGAAGCTTCGAACGAATCAAGTACAAAACTTCGGGAAATCGACAAATAAACCCAGATTCTTGATCAGCGCCCCAAAAAACCCACCTTGGAAGATTTTAAGTCAAATCTGGAACATTTTTTCGAAACGCTTTCAGAGCCTTGTAATTGGTATAATTATACGCCCAACCGAGAATCCGTCTAAGTCCAAAACGCTATCAGTCTGCGCAAATTTTGAAAACTGGGCCTTTCCCCAACTTCGCTTAGGGGGGTTGCTTTGAGCGCTGAACACGATTATGAGGTCCGTTTCCGGATTTCCCAAAGACCAGAGCGCGTTTTGGAAGGTACAATAGGTTCAAAAATTTGGCGAAAAACGCCTGTAACTTTTTTTGAGAATGGGTTTAGGCAGCTGCGAAGATCATAATCGGATTCTAGGTCAAAAATGGTTCTGGAAAAGCACATTTCATACGGAATGGCCAGGCTGACTAACAGTAATACCCTTGTTAGTCCGAACATTGAATTGAGGAGAAAAAAAAATCAAATGTGGTTTTTCAGCTCTAATTTTGGAAAATTTTTGAAACTTTCATGAAGTTCTGCAGTATCCGTTGTTGCATAAGTTGTGTTGAATGTAAGGAACTAGAGATTTTGTAGGGTTTTACCATCTTTTAGAATTCTGAGGTTTTTTTTTCATTTGAAAAATTGAAGAAATAAAAACCTTCGAAAATTCGCATTCCGCTCATTCCCGCCTACAAAGAAGCCATTTCAGAAATGCGGTTCTTAATACATATTTCAAAATTGAATTCCAAAAAACCTTTGAAAATACAATATTCGCGAAATCTGAATCGAAGAGCAACTAGGTCGAGGAAAAATTCTAGTCAGAAATGAGTACTGAAATGAACTATTAGAATCTGATTTTAAAAAAAAAAACTAGTTTTTAATTTCATTTTTCAGATTCCGTAGGTCAGATTTTTTCTGCAAAGGCATCCTCCAACTGGATGATTCTAAGAGTTAGGCAAGGACAAGAAGTCCCTTTTCCGATTTTTGATGGATTATTGTGAGCTGCCCTAGCTGGGTAGAATGATACCTAAAGCCGCCAACCGCAACCCCTCCGAAACATGAAAAAAGTTCGAGTTGGTGGTCAGCAACCCGAAAGAACCCCATGGGTAAAGTTTTAGCTAAATGTGAGAAATCGGCCAAATAATACTCGCCTTTGGCGAATTAGGAACGGGAAAAAGGCCTACGGATTCCGGACAGCGAATTGAAGGACAGCAAAGCACATAACAAATAGCTACCACTACAGTCGGCACGGATCGCACTGATAATATAGTTCCTTATTAATGCTTGACGCAAACTCGGTGCCCATATTCCATTAAATACGTTCACACGGTATACGTCAACCGTCAATAGGGCACTAAACGTATCAGTGCGATCAGTGCCGACTGTATCCTCTGTTTCTGAGTGAAATTTATTTCCGCCATTCGCGTGCGTCTGCGCGCGTACGCTGCGTCTCATTCTCTCCACACTTTCTCGCTGTCTCTACCCTCGCGCGGCACAAGCGCGCGAGGGAATAGAGTAAATTTGGCCCGGAAACAGAGGGTACATGCACCGACTTCGTGTCAACGCGAACGACGATGTCATAAAGGAACCAAAAGTACCAGCGCGATCAGTGCCTACTATATATAAAAAATTACATAGAACTGAGCATGCAGAAGATTACAAAAAATATTCAAACTTCAAAATAAAAGATTGAACAAAAAAATTGCATTACTGAAGTCTAAGCCATCCAAGGAGATTATGTAACTTTTCCGCGTTTAATCATACCTCCCACCCCAAAGAATCAGTGGGTCAAAATTTCGCACAAGGAAATGTACGGAAATCGATGCGAGCCCGATTGTTGTACAAAAGGTGGGGTTGAAGGAGGCGGAACGCGGTCAGCCAGATTCAATAGTGGAGGAGGAAGGTCGTACGTACACGCGCTATTTTCCGATGACGATAACCCCCATCACACGCCGCCACCTCAACCTTCACCCTCATCTTCGCCTTGCACATGGGGCAAAAGTATGGGGACACTCGGTTTTTCAACTGAAGCAATTTCAAAATTTACAAGTTGAAATGGATAATTCTGGGAAAAAACTCAAGCAGAATATGAACGGTACAACGAAATCCTCTCTGGGCCCACCAGCAGGAAAATTTGAAGCTCAAAGGCAGTGTTCACGATAGATTTCACTTCAATATCTCCTTTGTTTTGGGGAAGGTCTGCTGCCTATATAGCAAGGCATGCCTTGAAAGAACGCGAAAGCCGCAATTTTGAGACAAAATAGGCCCTTCCTTGTTTACGTTGAATTTTGAGCGTGAAGTAATTGACCGCTATAAAGGATAACGTCTATCAGAGCGGTCAGGCGATCAGCTCACTTATCAGCACTTCCTTGACTTGATCATTCCTGTAATCTGAGTGTTCATAGATTCACATCAAGGGGGCGAAAAGGGGGCACGGGGCGGTTCTGCGACTCCAAAACGCTTGTTTACAGCCTTTATTTTGCCACTCCTGGCTCGTTTTCTAGCGTTCTGTCGGCACTGGGAGCCTAGAATCCTTCTCGCCTATCATTTTACAGTGGAAAGCCAACGAGGATGATCATCGTGAATGCTGCCTTTGAGCAAAGAATAAACAAATTCATTCCTACAATTAATGAAACTACTAAAGGGCCCTATTCAAATGTAAATATTAAATTTTTTCCCTAGTAATTTGTTAAGAAGGAGATTTCAAGTCTTTGCAAATGCAGCTTTTTCGAGCTTCAGTGCAGATTCCTTCATATTTTGCCCCCAAAACGTCAATAGGATGCAAGTTTTCACAGCCAAGAAAACAACTTTTCAGATTTAATGAAAAAAAACCAAGTGTCGGAGTTTTGGTTCCAGAACCTATCGAAGGAATGGGTCATTAGTACAAGAATTTCGATTAAAGGGGCTTTTTCTCACAATCAAGCTCTTTAGAAACCGAAATAGGAATGAATAAACTTTTCTCACTGATTTCATTCCAGCCACCAATTTCGAAAGTCATGGTCCAATTAATCTGGAAGCTAGTTCTTTTAAAATTTGAACAAACGATCTTTTGTAATGCCCATTGTTAAGAATCTGTAATGAACCCTTTTGAGAGTTTCGAAAAATGACTTTTTTTTGTATTCTCACAACCAAATTTTCTCAAGTGAATGAGCACATCGTAATAGTTAAGCAAAGTTTGATCTCAATATGCTAGAATATTTTGAAAGATTACCCTGTGTTTCAAAAAAAAAACACCTAACCCGCCTTTTGAATTGTTCTCAAATAACGCTCAAAAACGATTGAGCACTACCTTTTGAACAAAATCTCCAGATATGGTCACTTAAGGTCTTTCCAAAAGTGACTGTCCGTCCACGCGGTTGGCGTGCGTGTGGAGCTGCTGTCTATTTCTAAGATCCTTTCCATGTCTGCGAACAGCTGATTGGGACATTATTCACCAATCGAGAAATATTTCTGTCAATCTAATTCAATGTCCGAAAAATGCCTTCGCGAAGGCTGCTCGATACGCATGCCGACCGCTTGGGCGGATAGTCTCTCTCGTATGCAACTGGTCCTGGTCCACTACTCAACAAATTGAATGGTATAACCAAATAAAACCAAAAGGACAACTCTTTGAGAAAAATCTGAACAACTCAAATATCTGATCTGATTTAATAAACAGTAAAAAAACTGATTCCAATATTTCAGCTGTTTGAGACTGTATCATCCGAATGATTTTTTTCGTTTTTGATCCGAATATTTATCCCAAATCCGATCTGACTTGAACTTGTGAAATTCAAATTCATAGGAGAACCGCGTCTAAGTAGTGAGTGCGAATTCATAAAATAACCATAATATAACAGATTACAAACGAAGGATGCGATCGATGATGGATGGATAAAGCGGACAACTTGACCTTTCAATTTCTGTGGATATTTATGAGTTTTTCTGCTTTCACGAATATCTGACACACGTTTTCTATTCGCTTAAAGACAGTGGTGCAGATGAAAAACGTCATCGAAAAAAACAACAAAAATCAGCTTAGATCGAAAACATCTCAAAACTGCGAAGGTAGCGCGGTGAAAAACGGGCTAGCCGTCAAAAATCATTGACATTCAGAGAAAGAAATAAATGCAAATTTACCAAATAAAAACAGTTGAACAATTAATGCAAGCACTTCAGTCAATGTTTTGACAAGATGATTTAATGTTTATTGATTGAAATTCAATTTCAAGCCAGCTTATATTCTTTATATTTAGAGATCATCGATGTCGACGATGTGAAGTGGGCTCGTCCACCATCAAAAGAAAGTTCAGGCTTCAGATTGGGCCCAAAACAGCGGTTTTTGCGCAATTTTTCTTGTAGGGCCACTACTCGAAATCCAGAAAAGAGTTTAGAGAGGTAAAGAAGACAAGCATATTTAATTGCGACCACTGCATTTAAATAGACATAGAAGGCCAGCTCTGCGCATATGAGACGCTTCTCACATTTGAACACAATTATGCGATCGGATCTTCGAAACTACAAATAATGAAGTGATTCCATTCTAGATACTATGCATTGCCCAAAGAAATTTACGCATTGCCTGATTTATCCGATGAATCGATTTTGTGAATTTGGCAAAACCGGAAATGCAATATAAGTTTTGCCTCTAATGAAATCTCTACGAGCCACAAAGCCGGCTTCTTGATCGAATACCCAGAATGTAGAATTAGACTAGCAGCAGTTGAGCTCGTTCAAACGACACGCGCGACGGACAGACGCGCGACGCGACTGTCCCGTCGGTATGTGAGTTGTTTATGCTTCAGCCACCGAGCGGCGCGGCACGATCGATAGTGTAGGATTGCACTTCACCGCGCCTCTCGGCAGTGAAAGTATAAACGATGGTTTAAAGTCAAGGAGTATCTCGCGCAGCGTTCAAATGCGGACCCCACCAGGATAGATTTCTGAACCAGAACACCCTTCGTTAAAGTTATCAAAAGAGAACAAATAAAATAAGATTTAAAGTAGAAAGTACTTTCCAATTCGGACGAGCACGACATGAACCGACCTGATCTAAGGTTGAACACAACGCTTTTAAGCTGGCTATAGGGCACAAAGAAAGGTCAGCTGCGCCCCAACCCCAACGCCATGATGGACGACGTCGAGGAGGTGATGGAGAGGCAAGAATGAGTCATGAAAGCGAGTGAAATGAGTTTACATCGTTTGTCAGTCACGAGATGATGAGCGTTAGAGAATGTGAGAGAGCAGAAGAGAACGAGAGATATAAACATCGGCAACAAAAAAAGGCAGAATGCCCAGCACCAGGAGCAGCAGGAATCACGAGAAAGCCACATCTGCAGAGGCTCCATAGCTGAGAGCATCGAACGGCAAGATGATGCCGCAGTCGCTTCAGGAGAATAAAAGAACTACGTGACTGTGGCGAACAGAGTTCTGCTATAGATAGGATCAGACACCGGCTCCAAAGGACGAAAGTAGGGAAGAGGATCAGGAGAGGGCTGGTGAATTCTTCTGTGAACACGGGGTTCCGATATTTGTGCTCTGACCAGACGAATCGGAATCATTGCATGAATGAGTCGTCTTGAAGGTATTCATTCGAGGAACTGATGGTTTAGAAAAAACATATCACTGACTGTGGAAGAAACGGTTTATCCGAAGATCAAAGAACTGGGAATTTCCAGGAACAGAGCTGGGACTTGCACGGATCGAGCAGGACAACTCATTTTTATGGCCCCTCGCGCCATGACTTCAACAGGCCAGAACCATCCCCCTCCACATTCTGAACCTGGAATCAAGGGTCTTTTTGTAACTTCAAGGACCCCCCTCTGCAGTGTCTAGCGGGGTTGTATCACGACGGAACACGTGGTGGAGCGGGTCACAACAATTTTTGGTACTGATACATGAGTGAACAAGAGATAACCGATGCTTCTCTTCTACGAGAAGTAACGATGTGATAAAAATCATAGAGGACTTCAACTCGAACCATTCTATCACTTACTAATGCATCAGTAGCAAATTCTCGCCAAGAATTGAAAAAAGGAAGGGTTTCTGGCCAAAGAGTTTTCCAACCGCAAAAGAGGCGGGGAAAAGGGGGAGGAGCAAAGTGTGAGATTGGACGGAACACGCGGCTAGCAACAGCCCACTCTCTACGTTTCTAACCGTTGTATCCTTCTCTAACGCCGCGAAACACTGCCCGGATGATCTGTGCGTGAGAGGGAGACAACTATCAGAGACATAGAGAGTGGCCTGTCGTCAACCCCATGTTTCGTCCAATCACGCGCTTCGCTCTTTACCCGTTTCCTCCGCCTCCTTTACGGTTGGAAAGTATTGCGACGACAACTCAAAAAGGAGGAATCGTAGAAACTTGGGATCAAAAACTAAGAGCATGAATACACTATAAAAGTTGAGCTCATCGGCGTATATCAATTCCACTGGGGATGCGCCACACATTCGACTTCCTCTAAGAATCGTAGAGGTTCTTGACTTGCGGTGGCCAGCCGATGTTCACGTCAGTGTTCTTATTCTCCCAGACAACTGTGGTACCAATTTACCGACCCCGCAGGGTTGGAAGGCTTGATTGGCCTTAGGCGAGGATCGATCGCTCGACCATGTGCGTGACAGTGGCGCCTCTTGCCATTGCCCTACACGCGTCCTATACTTTATAAGCTAGTATAAATATCAAACTGTTGACATACAAGTATTCCTTCCTTCTCTTCTTCAACCATTTTGATGTGGTTTGGTGAAAACTGACAAATCTTAGGAAACTTTTGATATATCACTACACAGAATCCGGTGAAATTTCCGCCCGCTCAGCGCAATCATCGATTTTCATCGAAATTTGAAAATTTCGGTTACTAAAGTGGAAGTGCATGTTTGCTCCATAAAGGTCTCAGACAACTACACGTTTGACCTCCCCTACCTGCCTCCTATCCCCCCGATGAGTGATATTTTCAGTGATCTGCGCAGACCCCCTGGAAATAAGATCCGATTTCCAAAGAGTAGGATAATTGGAAGGTGAGATAAAAAATGTTCGTGTGAAGGATATTACCTGGATGAAATAGGAATAAGAAAATAATTTCTTGACGAGAACAAAAAAAAATGAAAAAAAAGGCAAACATTAACTTTCGTCGGAATTGACAAAAATAGGATCTTTTTGAAAACGCGAAACGGATTAGCCCAAAAAATCACAGTGCGAATTTAATAACATCAGTGGCCATGGGTGCCGGTTGGATGCTGGCGAGCGGAAGGAGACCACAGGCATGATCATTGAAATTTTCGATAATAAAAAAAATTCAAGCGCATGAAGGTCAGGAAAAAATCAAGCGCATAGATGATTCCTCCAAAGCAGACCTTTATGTCGAAATTTCGAACCCCCTTGGATATTTTCAGCTTGATTGTGTATAACGTACACTCGGTACAGATCGTACTGATACTTTGTGTTCCTTATTGTGTGTTCGTGTAAATTCGGTGCGCGTGTGTTGCAACGAACGAGCAGCGAGTTCGCGCCAACGCACAATAAGGAACGCAAAGTATCAGTGCTCCTCAGATTAAACTAGCTGTCCAGAATCGGACGAATAGCTGTCGAGAATCGGTCGACAACCGAGAAGTTGTCCAGAAAGTTGATAGAAGTTGCCGAGAATTCCGAGATTCGCAGTATTTGTCGAGAATCGCGGCCGATTGTTCAGAATTTTTGAGAAAGTTGTCGAGAATTCGGAGGAACGAGTGTTTGCCTAGATTTCGGACAGATTTCTCGACAACTTCTTCCAAAATTGAGAATATGTTTCGAATATGTCGAAAATTTCCCTAGAATTCAGGACATCACTTCAGAACCCTCTTTACACCACATTCTTCAGATGTTGCAACTACTGTTTTTGTTCTTTTCTTTTCGTGTGGGTCCTCTGTGGTTTTTTTTCTTTTTTCTCCATTCTTCTAGCTGGTTACCAATTATAAAGTATATCGCCGATTTCTTGAATATCGTGTTTTTTCATCTTCTCAAAATAGCGAACATACCAAATAATGAGATTTCCGTGCTAGTGAATTTTGAAAGTTTTCGAGCTGTAAAATACTGATCTTTTTTCCATGATCGGTAGTTGCAGCAGTCAGATTTAAAATACATTATTCAAGAAGTTATCCAAGATGGATCAGAACAACGATTGAATTTAGGATTGTTAATTCGAATAAATTTCGAATGATTCAGTTCTGACCGAAATTTGCAACTCTGAACCCCGAAATGGTTGTTTCGCATTATATTGATGTACAATATGTGGACTTCTGGCGGGTCCACACTCACAGGCAGCAGTTTGGCCTCTAGCTACAGGTGTGGACCCGCCGGAAGTCCACATTTTGCAAAGTATGCATGGATCACGAGAGTAGGATATTTGAGTCTAGCCGGGTCTTTTCACCTTCCATGCAAACTTTCAAGATGGAGGCTGAACACCGCTACAGTATAATTACTCACACCTTTCTCAGATGTGGACCCGTTGGTAGTCGACCATTTTGGAAACTAGGAGTCATAAGAGTAGGATATTCAAGTCCAGAATGGCCGACATACTCTCTACACAAACTTTCACCGTCTTAGAGTAATTCCGAGGACCGCTCCACTGACAGCGCACTGGTGCTGGGCAAGGCCAATTGCAGCCCATGCTGAGCGATTTTGTAGACCCACAGCATATACGATGCACAGTTTGCCTCTGGCGGACGTCGAAGAAGCGGCCCAATTTAGGAATTTGGCAAACAGAGTGGTGTGCAACTATCTCCATGGGCTTCACCGACCGTTGTAATTAACGGTTGGGCAGGAGCTCCAATTTTCGGTAAGTACGTACAGTTGTACGTGTGTATAAATCTGTGTTAACTGTCTCGAATCGGGCAAGGAGTTGTCGGGAATTGGGCCAAGAGTTGTCCACAATTCTCTAGAGTCTGCGAAAGTTGTCATGCATTCGTACGCCTGCAGGACAACTTTTCGTCCGATTCTCGACAACTAGTTTTACCTGATTACTATTCGTGCCGAATGTTTATTGCCGAGTATAAACACTGAATACGATTGAAATCAAGAAATAAAACACATTGCCATAGTTACTCAGATTGAGCAGTTGAAAAAAAGCCATTGCGTGCTTCAAACGGGCGCTTTAGAAGCGGCAACCAGTCAAGATCAAAACGGACGCGCGCATGCGAGATACAATAAAATCCAGCAATCATATTCTGATTTTTTCAAATGCTGGAGGTTTTATTGAAGATGAGACGTTGGATACTATTTCGACTATTATTTTTCATGACGATTAACGTGGCATTGAAGAAAAAAATCCGACTGAGCAGGAAACGCAAAATATTTTTCTGGGAAAGACGAATAATTATAACGCAGTGTATAAAGTAGATGGCACAGGAAATAATTAGTGGGGAATGGCAGATTTCAGACACTGCACGATCTCGTTTGTTATTATGTTTCGACAATATCTAAAAACCAGATTCCATCAGGAGACAAAAGAGAACATAAAATTTCAATTTATTCAAACGCACGTCCACGGAATTTCGGAACTCAACTATGTACAGCAAAAAATTGAATTTCTCCTATGCGAAAGTGTTCCGTTTGCGATTCCGTTTCCGCACTTATTGTACTTTTTGAGACTTTATTCCGTTCAGTATCCGCTATTTGGGCCCGGCACCGGAAGAAAACACGTACTGCTACAAGGCTCATGGTCAGAACAATGAGGATTACTCGGCAATACTGTGTTATGTACGTTCCAAGGGCGGCCAACATTGTCAGGCAGAGTTCTGGGATCGGTTGGGCAGGAATGCAACCCACCAATCCTTTAGGTCAGTCACGAATGCGCCCCCCCCCCCCTCCCTCACGAAAATCTTTTTTTTTTTCAGAAATTAAAAACTAACTTTTTAATTTTCTATATTTTGGGACAATTAGTGTATTCCCTAGATACCCATCCTAACTTCACTCGACTTTTGCCAAAATGCTGTCTTCGAATCGCTAGGATCTAGGGCTCTATCCTTATAACCGGCATCTAGCTTGCGGTCGCACAATGACCCTGGTTGGGACGGTTCCAATGTTTGTTTGACCCTGGCGTCTACAAAAGGTAATGCTGAAGATTGCTAATCCTGGAACATTGAAGAGCGAGAATTCGAGATGGTGAAATTCCTCATATAATTTCATTTTGAATTTTTGGTTCATAGATTGACGATTTTTTTCAATTTTTTTCAATTTACCGGAGGTCACCTGCAAGCATTGCGCGAAAGGAAATGCACATATTTCTGGGACACCATATAATTCCTGAGTTGTCATCCGTTTCCGTTTCTGGCCATTTTTGGCATACATAAATTCATTTCTCTCTTTGGCAGCATTGTGCTCTCTCCGGTTTTCCTATATTATTATCGTTTTAGTAAATCAAATCAAATTCATTTGGAACTTTCAAAAAGGGGTGACATGAAAATTGATTCATTCGGGATATTTGAAAAAGGATAGTTAAAAATATATCATCCATTGGAGTTTGTAAAAAATCAAATCCAAAAAATTGATTAGAGATAAGGCCACAATCGGAAAATTACGTAACTCATATGGGGTTTCCGACGAAGGGTGATTCGGGGAATTCCTTCATTCGACAATTTTAGTATAAACCAAATTTCACAAACTGAATCCTCCGAAACCAAAATAAAAATCAAAAATTCGACAGAATCAGTTAGAAACGTCCAATGCCTTTGTCTAGCGGGTACTGCCAAAATAGTTCTGAAAATTCATACCCACTTGGAAAAAAATTTCAAAAGATGAAACGCAGTGAATGAATTCGGTGAGAAAAGAAATAGAGAATGGAAAGCAGATATTGAAAAAAAACGAGCGAACACGATGCCGACAGGGAACTTTCAAGATAACATTGCCACTTCTCCTGACGGGCTGTTCCAGATGACAGTAGTGGCTAGAATAACCCATTGCACTGCACAAATGGCCTTAGGGCAGACAAACACGCACAGTACTAATTATCGAGAATATTGCTCGAATAATAGAGATAATTATTCGATTAATTTAATGAGCAGGAACGTTTCCAATGAAAAGGCAAAATTAGGGATGAATTCTCAGTGGAACGAATTATGAAAGGTGCAGGTAAATGGGGTTACGTAAATGCGGTGAACTTTAACGGATTAATCCAAAGAAAGCCACAGTGTGCGGGAAAAATAGCAATAATTTGCGCGATTTGTGTGCAAATGCCACAGAACTAGCCGGGATGACGTATGTGATTTGTGTGTGCGTGTCTGTATGTGGCGGAACTGATGAGGGATACTTGACGAATATGTGTCTGGAGAAGAGCATTATTGTTTGTGGGTGGGCTGGCAGCAAGTCGACGTCGTCCGATCGATTGCAGCAGCACAACCACCGGGTGACGCCCATGAACAGCGGTCAGAAATGGGCAAAACAGCATGGGGAGGACGGGAGACGCAGCCTCACGTCAAGCACAGACCACCTTCAGAATAGTCGGGAGCAGGAGCACTGCAGGCAAGTTCTATCAGCTTCATGATGGGTAACCCTAGCACAGATGGCGACAACCAGACGGGGTCTGGTGAGGGAACGTCTGGCGAGAGAAATGACAGCTGTCTGTGGGATGGCGTCCCGGGTGAGTGGCATTGGTCAGCGAGGTGGGACACGGCAATCAGGTTCAAAACTCAGACCGACGGGATGCTTTTGCTCCCAGGAACATAATCCAAATCTATGTAAAATGCTCCAAAAGGAAATTCCTTCCCGTGAATAGGAATATTCAACTTTTCTCAAAGTTTGGATTTAATTAGATTGTCGCAAAATGTATTTATTTCCAAATTTAAATTAATCGGTCATTCAAATATTGTGTCCATTCTAACATATAATGTTTGTTCGGGAAGTTAAAACAGTCGGTTTCAGAATATTTTGCCAAATTGAGAAGCCGAAAAAGCAGCTTTTTTGAGTATCCCATTATTTTTAGGAGTTGAATAATGGCAGGTTCTGAACACTCGAATTAATTGGGATTTTGAAGTACTGTTTTCAGAAAAAGAATTTTTACAGTTTTTTTCCTTGTTTCAATGACATCTAATATAGTTTCTTGTAATTCCTTATCGTTTTGGTTCTTTTACCACAATTCTCAATTCGCTCGAATAAGTGAGAAAAAAAGAGGAAAAAGTCAACAACGTCCCAGAAAAGAGCAAATGGACACGCCCACCGACAAGTCTCTGATCTTGATAGGTTAGAGACGCGCGATGGACTTTAGCTAAAATATATTAGGCCGAGGAATAGGTTTGCGCTTTTTTTAAAAAGGTTATTTTCAGCATTGTCTAGCAAACGATCACATAACCATCGAAAGCACATTTTTCCTGTATCTGATGATCATTGTCGTCTCTCGCAAAACGAGTCACTTTCGAATTTCACATTCGAACATACATGCTGTACGGTCTACACATGTAGGTCCTAATATTTAAAGTGTTAGCATTCGCTCTCTATTGAAGCACCGAATCGGCCATGATTGATTCAACATTCACAGCTTTGAAGACTTCATGTCAGCAAAAAAACAGGTTTGCGCAAATTTATCGAAGAAATGAACTTCCCGTTTTTTTTTTCGAAAAGTTCCACTTCTGCAACTTCTCTTCTACACAAAGGTTTCGTAACACAAACTAAAAAAACGGAGAAATCGATCAGAAATTGATTTTTCCGAAAAAAATCGATAGGACAAAAAATAGAGACTTTTGAATGAGAAAATACTTACAGTAGCTAAGCACGGAGTTGGGTGCTCTGTCTGAGAAATTTTAAAAAAGTTACGCGAGAAATATCAGAAGTCGAATTTTTTTGAAAAATTTGCCAATTCACTCCACTGCTCCATTCACGCAAAACTCTTGATGCGTCATCTAGTGCTCAAAAAGATCAGAAGTATAATAAATCACGGCTGATTTGTCCGTGGAAATAGAATCAAACATTTAAAAAATTGCTAACCTGAACCGCATAGTAAATGCAAAAGTATAAATCGAAAGTGATCGAGAAGGCCACATAAAACATTAGATAGAGGACAATTTTTAGGTCCCCCTAGAAAAAAATTTTAAACTTCCGAAGATCTTCACATCCCCTCTAATGTCCGGCCGAACAACACCAGCCTGACTCTGATTGGATACCGAGGTGATACATATGTATAGGGCGCCGCCCTCCATTTCGCTATGGATTGGACACCCGGGATTTTATAAAGCTGACCTGCGTGCCAAACGTTCTCTAAACGTTTCCTAGAGGTATAGGAACCTTGAAGCGGA
Source organism: Aplectana chamaeleonis (assembly GCA_029168955.1). Classification (NCBI taxonomy): domain Eukaryota; kingdom Metazoa; phylum Nematoda; class Chromadorea; order Rhabditida; family Cosmocercidae; genus Aplectana; species Aplectana chamaeleonis. The sequence goes on from JAPDOI010001145.1 coordinate 54,939, forward strand.
CGAAATCGCTACGTGAGTGCGGGGTTTTTCAACTCCCTTATATCGAATCCAACCCTTTTTAGCCTTTTATAATGCCTGTTCGTGATTTCGGATACACCTGGTGATAGTTCTATCTGAAAAAGTCGGTACTAAAGGCAATGATAGTAAATGGTGGTGATAGTTTTGAATAGTTTTGAACGCTTTTTTTTATCTTCTACGTCCAGGTGTTTTTCTTACAAACTTGTCAATAAGAACTTTTTCGGCGAGACTACTACATGTCTTCAATGGAGCATAAATGTTTTGAAAGCCTCAAATCGAGGATTATCCAGACGAAAAGCTAGTTCTCTAGAAAGCCATCGAAATTATTTTGGAATGCTCATGATTTCGGCTTTCAATATTTCCTTCTCTGATATTTTCCATTCTTCAAAAGCAAGGCCGCGACAAAAAACATGAAGAACAGCCACCATGTCCGAAATACATTTAATTAAATTCGAATTTTCTGTCGGTCCGCAATCAACCCCAACGAAACGTTCATACTTACCACAAGATTCACGGTTCATGGCGTTTAACCAGCAATGAAAATGCATTCTCAGGTAAAACTAGGGGTCGAGAATCGGACGAAAAGTTGCCCTGCATGCGTACGAATGCAGGACAACTCTCGCAGACTCTAGAGAATTCTGGACAACTTTTCGCCCGATTCCCGACAACTTCTTGCCCAATTGTCGACAGCTAACACACAGTTATGCATATGTGCGACTGTATGTACCTACCAAACGGTCGGTGATGCCCAGGGAGATGGTTTCACACCCCTTTGTTTGCCGAATTCCCTACTTGGCTCGTTTCGCCGACGTCCGGCAGAGGCGAACTGTGCATCGTGTATGCTGTGAGTCTACAAAATCGTTCAGTATGAGCCGCTAGTGGCCTTGTCCAGCAACAGTGCGCTATCAGTGTAGCGGTCTTCGGAATTACTCTAAGACGGAGCTGGACTCAAATATCCTACTCTCGCGGCTCCTACTTTTCAAAATTGTAGACTTTCGGCTGGACTACACCTGAGAAATATGCGATGAAATAAATTTTAATCGATAACCAGTTAGAAGAATGGAATAAAACAGAAAAAAACCGCAGAAGACCCACACAAAAGAAAAGAACAAAAACAACAGTCGCAAAGTTTGAAGAATGTGGTGTAAAGAAGATTCTGGAGTAATCGTCCGGAATGCTTGGGAAATTCTCGACATATTTGAAACATATTCTCAATTTCTAGTGGTGCTGTCCAGAAATCTGTCTGAATTCTCGTCAAATACTGCGAAGCCCGAAATTCTCGACAACTTCTATTCATTTTTTGAACAACTACTTGATTCTCGACCGATTCTTAACAAGTTTTCGTCCGATTCTCAATAACTAGTTTTACCTGAGTTCGCGTTCACGAAAACATAACTTGAAAACTTCGTGTATACCAGGATTTGAAGATCATGGATGGCCTTGTGCGGGTACTGTCAAGGAAGAAGCGGGGTAGTAAGGACTATTGACATAAGACAGGGCCACACATTACCAAATCTTTGATAACTACATGGAAGAGCAAATCAAAATCAAACGCTACAGTCTTATGACCTGTTTGAACCCACGTTTATGAGCAGGCTTGCCTTTCGTGTAAGGTCATGAAGCCTACTCCTAACAGCGGAGCACGAGTTCACACCATGTTAGAATCTCGTTGTACTTTGGTGTTTGTTTGTCATTGGCCTCAGCGTTGTTCGCAATCTGTCAGCATTGTAATCTAACGTAAGCAAAATCTGACCCGAGTGCCAGGCAGCGAAACACCGAAGCATAGCGAGGCTCCTACCGACACGTTCAGCACGCAAGCATAACAGATTTCCTTCATCTTTGCAAACAGCTATAGGTTGCGCATAGGGACAGCTTTCCGCAGCTATAGGAACATGTTACCGAAAACTTGCGTAACATGTCGGCTAAGGTGTTCCTGACATGTCTGCAAAGTTCCGAGATTGCGTAGCTGACATATCGATTTTTGGTCAATATTGATGGTAAGCATAGCTCCTCTTCGCTTGAAGTATGATCCCGGCCTAAAAGGCGGTTCAAATGAGATTTCAAAAATATTCGATATAGGGCCGAATAGATCACTACACGAATGACATAATGCAATTTTTGGAAACCTACACCGTCCTCATTTGCCGAAATTGATGATGGTACTGAATTCGGACTACAGTAACACCAAAACGTACGTTTCTACTTTTCTGTTTCATATGTAACGCCAAATCATTATACACAACAAATTTCATCAAGTTCAAAACGAGTAAACCCAGCTTCAGAATTCGAGCATTTCTGTCAAGTTACTAATTAGGAGTAGACAAGTTGAAAAATGACGCTAATAGAAATGAAGCATCCGTAGGAATGTGAAGTTGGATATGAATATGATCGATGGGAGCATTACTCAGCTTGAGGATAGCGCGAGACTACCATGCGAGATATCACACCCTCGAGACAAAAAGGGTCATCCGTGATCAGAGAACGGGCACGTCTCGCCGCAGACGATATCCGGTGGCTGATATGAAGTATCAGACTCGTCATCACCGTAAACAGCATGGCATTACACTGAATTCAAATCAGACATCTCTTAGGGACCCTACTGAAGCGCTTTAACAAGTCTCTAAACCTTTCAGGTTCATACATGCAATACCGCTGCTATCCAAGGGTAAAAAATGGGCGAAATGTGCAAAGTGGGCAAGTAAAGCGTGTTTAAGAGCACAGTCCAACCTCGGAAGCGATTTTTCGTTTTTCTGCTTATTTTGGAGAAAATTTTACGCTGATCACAATGGTGTCTCCAGAACCGCTTAGAACTCACTATGAACGAAGTTACGGCTCCTCAAAAAATTTCAATTTCGAACGGCTAGAAGTACGCTGGCGCGTTGTCTCGAGCCTGTATTTTCTCGTTTTTCGCAGCCATTGTTCCGTTGCAGGCCACAATATGAAGCCAGACCGGAAACAAAAAGAAGAACACACAAATAAAATCATTCGCGCGTGTCTTCCCTTTTGAGGCTGGAAACCTGGCAGTGGGCGTTACCCATTTTTTCTTTCAAGGGGGCGTGGTCGACTTTTCCCTAGATTTTTCTCGCCCCCATTTGAGCGAATTGAGATTTCGCGCTTGGCAGGGTTGCTATAGGCGGCGAGCGGACCATAATATCAAAAATTGCCTCTGGGGTTGGACTGTGCCTTTAAACACAACTCGCCTCAAAGTGCTCCGTTTTCAATTTCGAAAGAGCCAAAATGTTCTCCGCGCCAAAATCTATCTAACTGTATGGGGAGAAATTGGAATTTAGTTATGAAAACGCTTTTTTTTAGAATGGGGTTAGTTATGGATTTGATAATGTTATCACAAGATAACGAGCTCATTCTATCAGAAGCAGCCAAACGCGATCTCTAGCATGGTCAAAATGAAAATGTATTTTACCTTGAAAAATAATGTTCCTCCCAAATTTCCCGAAATATTTTCGCACGATTGACTAGATCACAACATGCTGTGCATTTCGGCGTTTTCCAAATTGAAAACGGAGCACTTTGTGGCGAGTTGTGTTCGAAAGACGCTTTAGTTGCCCACTTTGCCCACTTTGCCCATTTTTTACCCTTGGATAGCGGCGGTATTGTACTTCCATGAATTGTCTTAAATTATCGCAAAACAATAGTTTCAGAGAATTTTCTGAAAACTTTTTGAAGTATTTCCGACATCCTTTAGACCCCCTTGCGTCCTTCAAAAAGATTCTTGGAGAAAAATTGAGAAGTCTTGGCTACAATACCCGCGTTAAGTTTTGTAAAAATGGGGAGCATCTGGCAAACTTGGCAAAAAAGCGTCCGATGCATGCAACTTTTTTGAATAAAGACTTTTTTGAATTCTGAAAACGCTATCATATTCACAGATTAGATTCCTACCTAATTATGCCACTTGTGTGCCGAAGTTCCCTAAGAGCGCTTTGCTTTCGAAGGAAATAGTTTTTGCAATGGTTTTTCAAAAACGTCGCGCGCGGCGAACGCGGCAAAACTTTGAGCAGTATTTGTACAAGTAATCGAAGAGCAATTGGTATGTTTTCTTCAAGAATTGGGTGCAGGTGGGTGAATCTCAAGGTTTGTTGAGGTTGAATTTTCGAAATCCCTCATTTCTGAGTCCGGGTATTTCGCAACAAAACTCCGACTTTTCAGGTAGTTCTCAATCCTGTTTAATGAAGGATTTCGAAAATTCAACCTGAACAAACCTTGAGATTCTCTCACCTGCACCTAATTCTTGAAGAAAACATACCGATTGCTCTTCGATTACTTGTAAAAACACTGCTCAAAGTTTCGCCACGTTTTTTTTTAAACGATTGCAAAAACTATTTCCTTGAAAAACAAAGCGATTTTAGGGAACTAAGGCACACAAGTCACATAATTATGTAACATGTTGGTTTGTGAATATGATAGCGTTTTGAGAATTCAAAAAAGTCTTCATTCAACAAAGTTACAAGCGTCGGACGCTTTTTTGCCAAGTTTGCCAGATGCTCCCCGTATTTACAAATCTTAGCGCGGGTATTGTACCTTGGGGTTTTCACGTCATCTGACTGATTTTTGGTCAGAAATAAACTCGAGGAACGCTATAAAGATAAGGAAAACATGATAAAGTCCTAGACTGGCGAGAACTGCACGCAGAAAACCACTTCGGCACTAGCCATCATTCCTGAAATCGAATCGAATAATCATTTGAGTGAAACTAGAAAAAATCAGATGTATGAGTATTCAAATGTATGTATGATTCATTCGGCGATTCATGCTTTCAGCTTATTCGAATATTCGTTAGATATTTCGAATAAATCGATTTTTGGAATATTTGATTTATGAGAAATTCGAATATTCCATTTTCATCATTGTCAGGGTAGTTTGGAAAAACAAAATACAGGAATTTCAGAATATTCAACCAATGTCAGGTGGCATTATTCGAGTATTCGATCACAAAAGTGGGGGAAAATTCGGGTAGTTCGGGAAAACAACATATTCGATTTCAGAAGATTCAGCCAATGTCAGGTGACGTTATTCGAAGATTCGATTACGAAAACATTGCTTAAAGGCAGTGTTCACGATAAATTTCACTTCCGAATTCTTCACGGTTTACGGAAGGTCTGGTGCCCTATATAGCAAGGCATGCTTAAAAAGGACACGAAAGACGCGTTTTTGAGCCAAAAGTGGCCCTCCCTTCTTTACGTTGATTTTTGAGCGTGGAGGAATTGACCGCTAGAAGGATGATCCGGATCAGTGCAATGAAGCAAACAGCCCACTTATCAGCACTTCCTTCACTTGATCATTCCTATAATCTGAGTCTTCATTTGTTCCTTTCAAGAGGCGGATCTGGGGCACGGGGCGTGTCTGGGGCACCAAAACGCTTGTTCGTAGCCGTTATTTTGCCACTCCTGGCTCGTTTTCTACTGTTCCTTTGCCACTGGGAGTCTAGGATCCTTCTCCCCTATCATTTTACTGTGGAAAGTCAACGAGGATGATCATCGTGAACACTGCCTTTAATCGTTTTCGAGTATTATTCAAGGGCAATTCGAAAATCTGATTTTCTGGGAGATCAATTGATTATTCAAGTAACTCCCGAGTATTCTTTCCAATCAAATAGCGAATAGTTTTTTTTTTCAAAATTTCCAATCATCCGAAAAAAAAACGTATGAAGTTAGAGGCATTCCTTAAGAATTTTTGAGAGGACATTTTCGAACGAATTCTGATCAAAACTCGAAAAAGTTCATACTCAAAATAAATAATTTATCCGGAAGTCTCGAACTCTTCATTCGATTCATCAATTCACTCAAAGAGTTTTGAAAGCGTCATATTTCAGTGATCCATCCATCTAAAAGCTAGCTTCGAATGCCCATGTTTGTTCTAATACGTGAAGTCTGTCCGAATGAGACTGTCCGCCCACGTGATTGGCGTGCGTGTCGAGCAGCCGTTTCTATTTCGTACAAGCCTTACGGCTGCGTACAGGTGAATGGATTATTGTCATTCACTATTGGTATAATATTCCCGCTAATCAACTGAAAAGTCCGAAAAAATGCCTCTGCGATGGCTGATCGGCACTTACACCAACCGCGTGGGCGGACAGTGTAATTCGGACGGCCTTTACGTACTGTCATTAGCGGAACGAGATTCCAGTACATCGTACTGTGCTTATCTGGGCCGAGTTCCGGTCCGCAATCGCGTCTCGACACGCTTTGCGGCCGCACGCGCACGAGTCAGTCGAGTTTCCAGCGCCAAAGCCCACTCGATGTGGCTTTTTTATACAGTTTTCTCCAATTTTGTTTACTTTTCAGTTTCTAAAAACCTACCTAGAATCGAAAGGTCGGCGGCTGCTGGGCTGGAAACTCTTCCGACTCAAATGTGCGTGGCTGCGAAGCGTGTCGATACGCATTTGCGGACCGGAATTTGGCCCAGAGAAGCACCGTAGCGCGCGCTTCCAAGGATGATCATGCTGGGACCACGCGAAATCGTGCTGGGACTACAAGCTTCTGCCGCGATTATTTTTGTGCTGAGTGCTGCAGCGGCGGTTGTTCGCAGCTGCCGACAGGAATTTGGTTCCGATAAGGTCACTCGAACACTACATATACTCTGTTCTTCTTGAATTGCACAAAACACGGTCCGCCAATAGTCCTCTAATCGGCCCGCTAGTACCGTAGCGTGCGTCCACGACGCGTTCTCGGTAGACCCGGATGTGCACCCGGTGTGCAGAGCGATCGATTCGTCAATGCCGTCACTCGGCCACCCACCCTGCCACTGTGCCGTCGTGTCTGCCGAGAACGCGTCGTGGACGTACACTACGGTACTAGCGGGCCAATTAGAGGACTATTGGCGGACCGCGTTTTGTACAATTAAAGATAAACAGAGTATATTTTCCCAATGTTTTGTTCAGAATGCGAAGTCCTTCTCCGAAAAAAAAATCTGAACGATCCAAAGGAAAACCAGAAACTGAAAAAATAGGCTTCTCCGACTCTCAGAGAAAGGCTTCGAGAGTTGCGCCATTCCAAAAGGATGGTTCGTTATCCACGTTGAAAATTCGACGTGCCACCGCGTACCCTGTTTTTAATAGGCACATCTTCTTCTGCCTTCGCCTCCTCCTCTCGTATGGGGAAACCCATGAAATTCTGCATGTACATTGTGCGTATGGCATTCGCGATAGAGGCGATTATCGCGGCGACATCATTATGACCGATAGCATCGAACGCGGCGAAGAAGATTCATTCCTACCTCCGCAAGCGCAATGTCGAGATGTCATAACGAGAGAAAAAAACCCGCACACATAACACGAACGATCATCGCACACGCACACATAACAATCAGTGGTCAGCCTTTTTTCCTCGCACATCTGAAGCACAACCGGTATATCAGTAATGAAGTTAGGCGAGTATGCAGTGGACATTATGAACATGTTTGAAAAAAAGGAGGCATAAAGAAAAAGGCGAACAGAACCACGTTACATTGATCTGCACACGACATTTTACAGCCTGAAAAGAAAGCTCCGACCAGGTATGGCAGATTTTTTTTGAATCGAAAGACGAACATTTGTTTCCGGTCAAAAATTTGTAGAATGCTTCGCTGCAATATACTATATACGTATGTAGCAAAAGTGCACTTTTTCCGTTTTTAAAATTCTTTTCTGAAAAGTCAATACCAAAAAAAAAACTCGAAAGTTTATTGAAGAATGCATTATCTTTGAAAGGCCTATCTGCACCAAAAAAATTTGGTCTCGGAACGAGAATTTTCATTTTTCGACTTCTCGTTTTCGTAAAGTTTTTGCACATCACTGGCTCCGACACTCAGTTGCAGTAATAAGTTACTGCCTCACCTTACAAAAATATATCGTGCTGAAAGCCATATTTTTGCGTTCAGTTTCACATTTGGGAAAGTCTATCTATTTAGCGGGTTTTGTTTAGCAGATTTTGCCACTTCAAAAATAGTTTGCGTTTCGAATTTTTAGGTAACTGAATTGATGTTGCCATTTCTGTCCCCTTGGTCAGAAATGTTCTGAAAATTAGAAGATTGCAATGCTAATATTTGAATTTTGGTATCTCAGATTGAAAAGTATACAGCACTGGATCATTTTGGGTCTGTCGTGGCGCTTCTCCTCCTGTGCTAGATGTCCGATCTCGAGCCCCAGCTTTGAGAACATAAAAAAGCTTCTACTCGGAAGTAAGTAGACTTATTGCGTACACTATAAGGCATTTAGCCCTCCACGATCACAGCGTTGAGAGCGTGGCGCAATCCTTCACGTATTGAAAGCAGCGAATCCTAATCTTTTCCATTCTTCTGAATCTGAATACTAAGGGTTCAAGCTTCAGAGCTTCACATGCCCGAACAGAACACATCGGACGACTTTCAATAAGTTTTCAGACAAATTTCAGTTCCAGTAACAAGCTCTTGATATGGGGGTAAAAGGTGATAGGTTGCGGAAACGCGCTGGGAGCCTGGATTAACGGTCCTTTATTCGGAGATCGAGACTAAGGGAAATGACTCCTGTTTCGAGAATCGGAACACGTAAATCAGAAAGTCGAAATCATTGAAAATCGGTTAATCGGAAAGTTGTGATCCTGTAGGTATTTTTGAATTTCTTCCGCGACACTAAGCAATTTTTTTCCTAAAACGTAAGTCAAAAGATCGAAACCACAAGAAATCGAAAAGTCGGAAACCGAAAATCAGCTCATCTCTGTTGAGGGAAATACTACTCTTCGTGCAAGACACAGGACACCCAAAAACAGGGTTCGGCGCGGGTTTGGGCCCCCAGGAGGTCCAAGCTCCGGAGGGGGGGAAGCGGGGGGGGGGGGGTGTGATCTTCGGACAAAGACCAATTGTACCAACACGTATGTGAGCAAAAACCGTCAGGAGCAGTTTTTCACGTTGACACGTTGATATAAACTGTGATTTAACTGAAATGGTGATTTAAGTGAATTACGAGTCGCGTAGTTCAATTAGGAGTTTAGGGTGGAGTAAAGGTCTCTTCGGAATGAAATTCAAGACAAATGAATACATCAGCTCTTGCTGGGAGTGGGAAAGAACTGTCAAAAATTGACCTACTAATGTTCCTGGGGGGGGGACTGAGCGAAATTTCCATTAGAGGGGAAGGGGTCTGAGCAAAACTGATCGGCCCACACCTCGTGCAGTACCCTGCCCGAAAATTATTTTTCAGATTGCATGCCTATTCCGGAGAGAATCACTCACTGGCCACGCTGGCGTCTTTAGAATCGTTCAAGGCCTTCTACAAAGGGAGTTAGGGCTTCTAAGTCATGCCTGTATTTTGACAACGAAAATTTCATGTACGAGTTATCTCATTTCTGGATAGACGGGTGAGGGAGTGGAAACCGAAGACGCGGTTGAAATTCATCCATCCATCTAGCCGCTATTGAATTCGAAACCTAAGGAAAGGCCGTGGCACGTTGTGGCGACTGAAGGGGTGGGGTCGTGATAGTCGCCAATACCTCGCTTTTTGTTGAGGAACTGAGACCTCGCACTTGGCATACATAGGTTATACAGGAGGGGTATACCACACAATCAAATGAAAAGCAGAAATTTCATACCTATGGGTGTACTGCGCCTTTGACGCGTATTATGTATCTAACGACGACACAGTCCGTAGATGGGTGGTCCTCACCATATTTTGGGCAGAAACGTGCGGAGAGTTTTTTGACAAATTCAAATTCCGAAAAAAAACCAAAAGGGAAAAAAAAGTTCGTAGATCGAAGGGGAGGTAATAAATAGACCGGAACTAAGAAAGCTGAGAAAAAAAAATTCTAGGAAATTGCCGTTGTGAGAAATTCAAGAAAAGCAGTCAGTATAAGAACGTAACCTTCACCATTCGATAGTAATCTGAACTTTCGGAGCGCCTCAGCGCTTGAATTGTCCCTGAAGCACATCGCGGAAGGTATTAGATATCGAAGCCTACCTCAAAGTAGTTTAGGATTGATTCCACATTTTCAAAGCATTTTTTCCGGGAGTCGCGGATCGTAAAGTCAAACCCATCGGAGACCAGAACATCGCTGTGTATTGAACTGAGCAACTCGTCCAAAACGGCGTGATCCTTGGTTTCTCTGCGAAGGTGGAGCCTTGGATTTTCTTCTATATTTTGCTTATATGGTGGTCTTGGGATCTGGCACTCGACAGGTGATGTGCAGGAAGGGCCAACTCTCTGCCGTTGATATCAGTGTTTTTTATCACATTAAGATCGTTTTGAAGCTAGAGGTCCACGAGGACTGCTTCTATGTGACTCAGCGAAAAGTGAAGTGAGCGAGGAGCAGTACCTGCTGCAGGGACCAGCCAGTAGGCGTTTCTCTGGGTATGAATAAGCATAAACACGCGTTTCAAAAATTTCTTTCACGAAAATCAAAAAAATTCTACACAACAACCAACATACCCTAGTAGGTTGGGGCGCGAAACCGTCCCAACATTGCAAACTGACCATGTATTCGTGCGCACAAAAGATCAAAACCGGTTCTAGCAGGAGCAATTAAATTCTCCAGATGTATGCTCGAAACCAATTTTCTTATGACTTCAGCATTATTTCCTGTGCGGATGACGCCTCCAATAAAGGAGTCTTAAATAGGTTTCGAACGCCTGAACAGGTTTTTGGAGTGCAGATATCTTGGGAATCCTATTTGCACAAGAAATTTGGTTCCCACTGAATCAGAAGAAACAGTCGAGGTTTGGAACTGGCTAAATGTACCATTTGAGGAGTCTCGCTGACTTTTCTAGCAGGGTAAGCACAATCAAAGGCATGCGAATAGGACTCCGAGATGATCAAGGGCATTGCGCTATAAAGAGTGGGTCAGACAGTTACAAGAAGCTTCACTTTAACTCCGTTCGGAATCAGGTATTTTAGTAGCCGAGAAAAGACACCTAATAGAATAATACGGATCATGGCTAATACGAATCGCAAATAGCCGAACATCCTTGAATATCCAATTTTTTTACAGTTTAAAGGTTTTACAGCATTCTAAAAACTTTAGAAACCATCGAATAAATGGATGACTCAAATTACGGATACTAAAACTTCCAGATAAAATGACGTTCTTCCGAGTTCTTCTGCCTATGTGTTCATTGGATGACCGAAAAAAATCAAAAAGTTGCTCATCACTTGATTTTTGAAGAATGGTCTACGTACATTGATCGAATCCATAAAAAAATTTTTAGATGATACTCGACACCGAAAGCTTTTCCTTTGTTGAGATCTGAATGTTGCCACCTGCAGCTTGTTGAGAATACGGGAAATTCAATTCTTCGTCTAGGGTGGATCACCCATTCAAGTAAACCATTTTCATTACAGAACAGGTTTGATTGAATGTGAATGCTCGAACGAATCCTCTGTTTGAAAAGATCATAGTCCGGGTGGTGGTCGGAGAAGGACCGTGGTTGGTGGTAGTCGGTGTGTCCTCCAATCACGGCCTTTCGCTCCTCCCTCGCCCTTTCAGCGGGTCGGACACATTACGACCATCACCTGAATAATTGAAGTACAAGATCGAACTTTTAAAAATTTTGAAGAAATCGGACACTCGAAAAAAAGAGTAATGTCAACGTCCGCTCTTCTTCAAACCTGGGCATCATATGTTGTTCTATGCTTCTGCGCCAATCCAGGTTTTTATTGGTGAAACCGTCTATTCGGCATCCACTACCTCGTCGACCGAGCGCCTTCTCACTTCTCACTCCGCGAGTTGCGAAGGTCCTCACGAACTGCGAAAGAATGAGATATCTCCAAGAACAGTACGAAACCGAGACAGTTCCAAAAACACTTACTAGGGCTTGCCTTACATTTGCGGTGGGCTTTTATAAAACCATGTGTTGATAGTTGTGGGTATGGGAAACAGCATTGATAAACCGTTTTCCAAATCCGTTAAATGCCTCAGAGATTTACAGGAGATTTCCAAAAGTGGGCATTTTCATAGCTTTGCGTAAAGGGGTGCTTGAATGGCAATTTTCAGGATGTTCAAAAAAGTTGTCTCGGATTGGGCTGAAAACTTGTTTCTAGGGGTTGTTTTGGGTGCTGATCACGAATCTGAGGCCCATTTGTCATTATTCGTTAAAATTCCAAGTAATTTGGTCCGAAGCTTCAAAAGAGGAAATTTAGCTGGAAAAACGCCACTTTTGACGATTTCGGGGATGCTACGATCCAATCGCCTCAAAAGTTGTACATAGAGGGAGGGTGATCGGCCAGCCGAACACGAATCTGCAACCCTTTTATCGATTTTCGACTGTTTACGGTAGATTACGGTGGGTATACGGTAGCTCGGTCAAAGTCTCAGAATTGACTCAAAATTTCACTGTGGGTGTTATTTGGAACGCTGAACACGAAATTGAGGTCCGTTTTTCGATTTCCGAAATTACAAGGAAGGTAACGCCAGTTAAAAGGTATTTTGCCTACCGTAACCTACCGTAACCCTAAGTAAAGCGAGGAATAGACCCCAGATTCGGATTCAGCGCCCAAAATAATTCCCAGATGCACGTTTGGAGCCGAATCCGAAAAAATTTTTCTCAACATCCCAAAAAATCCCTGTTGCCCTTACCTTTTTTTGAAACAATGGAAATGCCATTTTTTGGAATCCCCACAGCCATTCAGGGAATTTCAATCATGGATTATCTATGTACTGTCACAGACCTACAGCAACGACAAAATGGCTTTCCAAATCTCCACGGAAAGTTCAAAGCAGTCCCTAGTTAGCCCCAGTCGACGCGAAGAAAAAGAGACCAAGAGCAATTGAGAAACCCCGATGGAATCATTTCAGGCCTTGAGAACAGCGATTCGACCGAAACATTGGCCGAATAAACGGTTTCATCAATAAAAACCTGGATTGGAACAGAAGAATAGAACAACAAACGAGTAACTCAATTTCTAAATAAATTCTCCATAATTGATAATCGAGAGCGAACACGAAACCACAACGGGGTGTCGGTGGTGTAATGGTAACACTCTCGCCCGGAAAGCATGCAATGCAGGTTCGAGTCCTGCCTGACAGCTGAGATTTACGTTCAACTCAGCTACCTTGAGATAACTTGTGATCATACAGCATGGCGTAAAAAGGCATTGAATATTCAAAACATCGAACACGAAACCTTTCTAATGGAAGAAAGCAAATATGTAGGTTGAGTCACTGAGTGAAATGATAATTTCGAGAATTCAAGACCTCAAATGAACGGAAAACGCAAGAAAAGAACGGGTGTTTCAAATTATTCAAACCAGAAGAAAATTTAAGAAAGATAGAATAGTTAGATGCCTCGGGTGAATCAAAAACAAAGAAAACGAACATTCCGAATTCCGGAAAAACTTCACCTTTGGAATGACTAGGAAATTTGAAAAGAATCTTTTAGATTGAATGGAAGATCCATTTTAAAAAGTTCAAATTTCCTCATAAAAGTTTAGGTTAAGTCGACAAGTCTAAATTCCAACAAATGAAATATTCGACAAAAAGATCGATTCAAATTCACGAATGAATCGAGTATTCAAAAGACTGAAAAGTTTCAACTCAGTTTGAGGAGAAATTTTGAAAATTCGATTTACTTGAATTATCTGATTAATGGAATGTTTGAAAAAACAAATAATTCGAAACCTCCTTGATTTTCCGGATAATTATTCGCAAGACCACATAATTACAAGTCAGGAAAAATCAAGGGTAACGTAATTTCAAAAATGAATGGCAAATTTAAAAAAATCTAAATCCAACGTCCCGAATGAATCAAATACTCCATCGCGATCATTTTCGAGTTAATCGAATTACACAACGTAGCCGAGTTGACCACAAAACTTAGGGGTCAGGCAGGGTTCGATCCTGCACAGTATCGCTTTACGGGTGAGAGTGTTAGCATTGCACTATTGTGTAATGGTAACACTCTCGCCCGGAAAGAAATGCGATGCAGGTTTGAGTTCTGCCTGAACTTCAAGTTTTGTGTTCAACTCAGCCGCTTTTTTATATCCTATATGTATATATGTATATGTTTATTACACTCACATAAGGCAAATGCGTGATAATAATAAGAAGATATGCACATAAAAATAACAAAACCGGGAGAAAGAAAACAGACAGCAAACTTGAGCAAAAATGTCCTGTGATTATATACCATGCCATAAAAAGGCCTCAAATATTCAGAAACATAAGTGAATATCATTCGAATAATGACTCGGTTCCAAATGCAACTTAAATACTCCGCACAAGATAATAGAAAATGAAAAGTCTAAAACCACCAGAGTAATGAGCAATTTCTGCCAGAACCCAACGCGTTTTCTGGTCAGCGAGTTGAACCAGATATTTCAGCCGATTCCATGGCGGTTTCAGGCAAAGTACAGTTCGAGGAGTGAAACGGTGGAGAGAAAAAGAAACAGTTCAGGTGGAACCTAAATTCCTGACACATTACCGCTCTACGTCTTCAATTCTTCAAACGCCCTCCTGCGAAGTCCATCCAAAGCCCAGTTACTCAATGATTACCCTCACAGAACAGGTCATCATTGTTGATGTTGCCCACACACTCCCTCCTAACCCGATGTGGGTGGGCGTACACGCACTATCGCAGCGGTAGGGCTATTGCTTACCTCCAAGAATCAATCAATACGGGATCGTATCCGATGACCTCTAAGCCAGCACGGAGGTGAACGCGTTGACAAAAAAAAACTGCGTTGTTTTGTTTGAGATGATGCAATGCGCGGAAAATCGCCTCGCACATACACACGTTGACGGCGGCAACGCCTAGGGTTCATCGGCGCTGAGTAGCCGATAACAAAAAACGGGTTTGCAGGTTTTTTTGTGGCATTGGATAATAGATACCGAGATATTCCTGACATAACTGAACTCTGCGAAACGCTGTTTGAATTCTATCGGAATTGGGCGGTCCACCGACCCGGAAATGACTAATTTTGATCCATGACCGTTTATGAAACCTTACCGGCATAATACACGCAAAAATCATATTTTCTGCCTTTACCTGACGAGGTAACTACCATTAGTCAGGCCTGCCATGCGGAATTAAATGCATTTTTCTTGAGTCTAAATCTGTCCTTTTCATCTGCCTAAAATCACTCCGAAAAAGGTTACAGACTGTTTCTCCTGATTTTCGTACCCAACGCACGGCACAGTAATCTTTCGAGAATCTGGAAGCTGTCCTCATAATCGTGTTCAGTTCCCAAAATAACCCTCTGGACGATGTCTGGGTGACCTTCATTCTTCGAACTTAGCATAGAGTAACAACGTTCTGGACTTTACGGATTGTCGATTGAGCGTTTACTTATATCTCAAACAAATCATCGCTCGGAGCGGGACCAGAGAGCGACTCGAGCGACGCTGTCTCTCCGCTCCGAGCGATCTACTCGGGCGACAGCAGCCGCTCTCCGGGCGACAGCAGTCCCGCTCGGAGCGATCTTCGGTCCCAACTGGCACTGCGGTCCCTGTCCGGGCGATTCTCGAAATTTTCCAAACTGCTATTTTTTCTTCTTTTCCACCTCTTCTGGAGAGGATTGAGCCTCTCAAGAGGATAAGGCACTTGTTACATTCTGTGGGCCAGGAGGTTAATCCTGCCACAGGCCGCAACAACGATACCATCCCAGCATGGTCCGCAATGAGGGAGCCTTCCCGCGGGCCATGGGGGATCCCCTCGGCCGCCAAAATTTGTCTTCCTGAGAGTGATCCGAGGTCACCTCTCAAGAGTGTCCTCGAAAGGCCAAATACCCGTCTACACGAGACGAGCCGCCTTTTATACCCGCAGGATTGGTTGTTCTTTGAGTGATAACGTGGCCCGCACGTTATCACTCATACCAATCCCGCGTCTCTCTATCTCTGGCGATGACACCGCTGTCGCCCTGAGAGCGACCGGAGAGCGGCCGACGCTGATATTCCTACCGGACAGGGACCGCGGTGCCAGTTCGCCGCTCGGCCGCTGTCGGGGCGATGACGTCATAATTGGGAGGAGCCGGTCCCGCTCCGAGCGATGGTTTGTCTGAGTATGTATCAATGAGGGGTTCTGAAAGCGTTAAAGAAAAAAATTTCTGCTTTGGCTTAACACTTCCCCATGGAATTTCTTCGGGTTGCTGATCACGAATCTGAGGTTTAATTATTTGTCGGTTTCTTTAGGTTTTAGACTCACTTCGTCCAAAGCTTCTCACTGGGGGTAATTTTCAGGCCAAAACACGACTTCCGGCGATTTCCGGAACGCTACGGTAAATATGGTCCAAAAAGGGGTTACTCAGAGTGCCTAACACGAATCTGAAGCCCATTTGTCGATTACGACAGATTACGTTGGTTTACGGTAGTTTGGTCGATGTCACAGATTTAACTCGAAATTCCACTGCAGGAGTTTTTCGGAGTGGTGGACACAAATTTGATGTTCATTTGCTAATTTTCGGATTATTGGGTTGAGTTTTGCCCTTTAAATTGCATGACACTTACCGTAACCAACAGTGAACCTCAGCATTCCGACAAGCGGGCCCCAGATTCGTGTTCAGCATCCTCATAAAAATTTTGAGCAGAATTTGTAAATTTTTTTCAAAACACCCTAAAAATTCCCTGATGCCGTGAAGCTTTGGGAAACGCTCATAACTCTGTTTAGGGTGGTTTTAGGCAGCGGAGAAGAGTGCTGCTTGATATACATGTCTTAGATGGTTTTAGAGAATATAAACTTTCATTCGGAATGGCCAGGCTGAATGGAAGTAGTTCCACTGTCAGAGATAATCGCGCGCTGACCACAATAATATATTTAGCGTATATGAAAAACCGCTCGATAGGACGAATCGTCTTAAACCTCCATTTTTCGTCATCCGTTACCTTTGAGTGGAGGCGAATTGGAATGAGAAGGCAGGAAAAAACAGGGGAAAACAAAGGTTCCGATTAAAATCCATTGCGCACCTGGTCCGTAGTATGCTCTATAGCTCGTCTCTGGGGCGTGGCCCCTGGTTTCTTAGGGAAGACGGACAAATCGCACCACGCTAGTTTCATAAAAACGCAGGATTCAATCAAAATTAATACACACACGTCAGAATTTCACTCACCAAGGGGTAACTACTCAAAAAGTCGCGCACTTCCGAACAGCAAAAGTTTGGTGGACGATTGGTCTTAGATCTGCATCTCACGTCCTTCTTAACCATTGAGTCCGAGCGAAATGGAATGAAGGGAAAAAAAAACAAGAAGGAGTCAAAGATTCCGAATAAAAACCCTTGCGCATCTAGCCGGTGATGTGCTCCGTAGCTTCTATAAAAGGGTGTGGCCCTTGGGTTTTTCCGGGTGTATGGAAAACTCGCCCTTTCTCTAAATTTTCACAATTGCACACTTCAACCAGAACTCAGAATGCCTTGTGGATTTACTGTAGGTTACGGTAGGAGCTTTTCACTGGCTGCGGTATATACAATACCCGCGCTAATACTTTCAAAAAAAAGTCGCAAAACTAAAGAAATCACGACTTTTGCGACTTTTCGTATTAAAGGCAGTGGTCACGATAAATCTCGTTTTCGAGGTCTCGGTGTGAAAAACTAAGTTGGCAGGTGCTGTGGAGGATAGGGTCGAAGAAAGCAACGAAAACTGGCCAGAAATAAATACAAACGGCTTTGAAAGCTCTCCCGGTGCGCCTACCTATCCCGGTCCGCCCCCCAATCGGACGAACTTGCGGCGCCGCACACGTTTCGATGGCAAATTGCCAAGCAACTCTGCCGCAGTTAGCATTATAGATTCGCGCAGATTTCGCGATTAGCTCGCGCTTGCCGAAATCAGCAGGGCCCATGATTCTCGTCCACGCCCTGAGTTTGGAAACCGCTATTTTGACTTATTCTAAACCTTTTTCTTCCCTGTTTCTTCACTATTAGTTACCTCACGACCAAACAATCCCATTTTTGGGTCAAACTCGAGTAATATTCAGGATACTCATCGTGAACACTGCCTTTAACACGGTTCACAGTAACCCGTTCTAGAGGCCCAATTCCGGTCCGTGTTTGCGGATAATGGCTGTTTCATCATGAGACACGTGGTAATCGTGCTGAGACCACTTGGAACCGGCACGATTTACCTTTCTCCCAGCACGATTACCACGTGTCGCATGATGCAGCAGCCGTAGTCCGCAATCGCGGACCGGAATCGGGCTCCGAGAACGACATTATCTGGAATCACCATCAAGAGCTCTTCATTTTGAGCACAGACATCTTTTAACCTGGTCCCGTGTGAAGCGAGAATGGACTTGGCACACGTGAAGAGGATGAAAAATATACTTTTTTGGATTTGGCTGCCGCAGCGCTTATTTGAAATAGGATCAGATAGTAAAGTTGTAGGCCAAGTCCTAGGTCGATTGGCCCCGTTTGAACTGAAAACGGGACGTCGGTGGTGTATTCGTTCACCCGATTTTTCTGCTAACCCTATATTCTTTGTTTGCAGTTCAAGAAATCTGTCTGCACAAAATGAAAAGCTCTCGATGCTAATTCCAAATATTTTCCTAGCTCCCCGAACGGGTCACTTTGAGCCGAGTTATGACAAAAACTCGCGAATTCGCGACTTTTTTTGAGTAAATTAGTGCGGGTACTCTATAATACCGTCACCAGAAAAAATCTTTTTTCTTCATGAATCTTTTTTCATGTTTCATGCATACTTAATGCTATTATACGTAAACTTTGTTCAAATGAGACTGTCTACCAATGCGGTCGGCGGGCGTGTTGATAGGCCATAACAAAGGTGTTTTTTGGACCTGTGAAACGATTGGCAGGAATATAAGACAACTTATGATTAATGTCGATTACATTTATATGAAATCACATTTGTAGGTGAAATCTCATTCAGAAATGTATTTCCTTCGCGCAAGTTTCAAACCTATATGATTCGAACGACAATCAATCTCGACGGTATTTGGTCGCGCCAGCAATTTCCTTTTCAGAATGACTCTTGCTAAAAATAGGGCTTAAATCGAGAGCTTATCAGTTTGAAAAGAAAAAAAAACGCAATCCAGCAGTGCTCAACAAATGTAATGTCAAGAATGACAATCAGATGAAAGCGCAAACTATTCGAGAATGCACAAGGAGTATACATAACTGTTGGGGCAAGACAGTACAACAAAAAGCTTTACCTAGGAAAAAAAAACGGCGAGATTTTTTTCCGATTTTCAATTGTTTTCATCAGTTTCTTTAAAACCAAGTGAAAAAATATTTTATCAAACTCGATTAAGGCTTTTCCAGTCAGTATTGTTCACTCAAATGTTTCCAGCCGCAGATTTTGGCTGATAGAAGCCTCTAGTACGGAAAAATTCCAATTAGGTAACCTTTCAGAGATAGGAGTGAGTGAATGGATTAATCAAATTCGATCCATCTGTCACAAGTCATAAAATAGTGAACTTGTTTGGAAGACAGAAACTGTTCTCCTTCCACTACTATGTGCACACATATATCTGCACGAAATCCGGTCCAACCTGAAATTGGGAAATTTGGATTAATCCGGAACACGATCCGGCGCAAGAACGCAGTACAAGGAACGTCCATAAACCACATAAATAAAGAAATCATATCATAAATCGAACGGACCGATTATGAGATTGTGTGAAAACGGGGAAAACCATTAGAAAACATGACAAAAGTAGAATAATCGATCGCCTGAAAACGAATAGTGATCGGATAGAAAAGACAAATTGGGTTATTGAAGAAATCCATGAAATGGCATCTAAACGATTTCGATTCGAACTGTCTGATCGGATACAGGAGACTCGAATTACGATCAGAAATTGGAAAAATCCTGTTTCGCATCTGTACGAGAAGTTTTTTTATTGGTAAATCTTCATTTTATCCAGTAATCTGAATTTGCCAATCAGGTAACATCTGCAGTCCAATCTGACGCAACTTCTACTTTTTGATGGAATGATTTTGGCACAAAATGCATAATATCTAAGCTTATTTGCATAGAAGAACGGAAGATCGATTTCCAATTATTTCTGTCCTTCCGATTTTCGATTTATGGGAAAAACCTTGAGGTGAAGAAGAAAACAGGAAACTCCTTCACATAGGAGTGATCCTCAGCCCGAACATCCGGTATATCAATTCGCTGATTTCCTATGTTTTCCCGAAATTGAAATCGATGTTCAGTTTCCGATTTTCGAAAACATAATAAAAATTTAGGGGCGATATCGGCCTATCATACATGCGTATCCATACTTTAAAGGCAGTGGTCACGATGAAAAACGTTATAGAAAAAACTACAAAAATCAGCTTAGATCAAAAACAGCTGAAAAACTATGAAGGTAGAGCGGTGAAAAATGGGCTAGAATTAGAGTTTCTAGGGCCCAAATAAGCCAGTTCGTGCACACGTGCACAGCGATGACGAAAAAGATCGCAGTCACATGCCGAGCAGTCAAAAATCATCGACATTCAGAGGACGAAATAAATGCAAATTTAACGAATAAAAACAGTTGAACAATGAAAGCATCTTTTCAGGCAATGTTTTTGACTAGATGTGTACATAAATCCGAAGCTTCATTGATTGAAATTGAATTTCAAGCCAGCTGATGTTCTTGATATAAGGGGTCATCGATGCCGATGATATGGAGTGAGCTCGTCCACCGTCAAAAGACAAGAAAGTTCAGGCTTCAAATTTGGCCCAAAACAGCGGTTTTTCCGCGATTTTTTCTTATAGGTCCTACTACTCGAGACCCAGAAAAGGGTTTAGAGAGAAAAAGACGACAAACATATTTGATCGCGACCACTGCCTTTAAGTCGAAACCAAATTTAATTTGTTTCTTCGCGTGCGTGTGCGGAGCGAGAGGAGAGACGGTGAGAAAGTGGGGGCGGGAAACAGACGTAGCACTCGTATGCACTCGCACACGACCGGCGTAAATAAATTTCATTCGGAAATAGATGATATGTATGTAAAGGTTCGAAAGAGATCTGTCGCCGAGCGGTCGCTGCTTGATTCCAGCCCTGATTGAGAGGAATTTTTCACATTTTCGGAAATCAGAACGATGAAAACCCGATCACGGAACTCTGAAGAACAGTAATCAGCACAGGTATTTGCAGTTTCGTTTCATATCTTGAGGCTTTGTCTCAGGAACCGGAGAAAGGACAGCAGAATTTCATCAGACTTCTGAGGATCTGAAGTCGAATATCTGCTCAATTTTGGAGCTCGCCCTAATCTTTTACAAACAAAAATTTTGAGCTTACTGATTTGTACAGCTTCGGTCTCGAATGTGGCGAAAATTTCGATTTTTTTCACTTTTCGGTCTTTTTAGCGAATTGCCAGAGCATGCTCAAACATGCCACGAAAAAAAACACCATAAAGTAGAAGAAAATGGTTGAAATTGTTCAAAAATTTTTGACAGAAATTGGCAAGATAGTGGATTCATCGAAATACGGAAAATCTCGGAATAAACGCTACGCCACCCTCAGGCACCTGATTACCTTAAAATTCGGTGAATACTCGTAAGAGCCTTGCTTTATCTGACAAATTCTAGGAATCTACCAAGGCTGGCTACATATTTCTCAGGCAAAGGCTCTGAAGGCAATTTGCAACGGTGGAACGGGCAATTCCAAATCACCAGTGGCTTCGCAGCTTTTTTTTGTAGTGGAATTCAAATGGATGTCTGATTGCGGCTGCAGAATACTGGCCTGGTAGACATGTGGCCTTCAAAAAAACCAGCAGTGTGGGAACCAGTGGTCTGTCAGGCAAACACGCGTCCTTCGGCTTGACGTTCGGGCAATTTTCTCTACAAAGGGTAGATTTCCAAAGCAGTGAATCATCAAATAGAAAGTTCGAACACTGACAAAATCCTACAGAAAAAGACGTTGACTAATAGGATGAGTTCATCTAGAGAGCAGATCGTTGTGCTAGAGAAGGGTGTGGGGGGCGAGGATCGAGTCTATGTGTGTGTGTGTGTGTGTGTGCCACCATCCTCCTTGTTTGCACTTCTAGTGGAGCGGGATATAGAAGGGAGAACTGGTAACAAAACCAGTATGAATGAGATGAGCGGGAAGACTCAGACATGTCAGTTAGACGGAAGTTCCCATCGTTGACCTTGCGTATGCGATAGATAGACGACCGCAGAGCGGTCGTGGGTGGTCGTTTGCTATAGTGCAAATGTGATTGGTCATGAAGGTTTTTTCCAATCCTTGAGTCGAATTACAGAAGAACGCAGGTTACGAACTTCAGGAACAACATAGAGGTTGGGGAACGATGAAAAATCAATGTACTTTTCTCAGAAACATGTATGCTCTTCGCCGAAAGTTTTGGCCTAGCGAATCGACGGCGCCGCTGCAGTAGATCGTCGCTCGCGATGAAAATCTCACTGAACGGCAAAGTCACTATCGCCACACGGCCGGCCGCGAATAATCGAGTCTTGTTTAATCGCTAGACCGGAAATGGCAAAAGGTCTCTAACTGGGTTTCCCTTCACGATATAGCGTTTTTTGAAGTTTTAACATGTGATATTACACAACTGCGCTCTTGTTGGATCTTTGAGCGTTCCAAAAAGACTTCAAAATTTCTGGTTGGGCATTTTTTTTTCAGGACAGGCCGAGTTATACTGCACGGATTTAGACGTTTTCTCGACGAGTGAATATGATGTCAAAGGCACTTGCTGGCACGAATTCAAGTTCACGTTAAATAGTACAGGTTACACTCTGAGAGATATCTGAAGGACAGGATGGAATGACTCATTTGGAACAAATCTGCTTGAATGTATTTTTTTCAGGGCTGGAGAGATTCATTATCTCCTTTTTTTTTCGCAAAATCTTCAAACTTGATATCCGTCCACTTGTGGCTGAATACGTATGACGCCAACTTTTCTGAAAGGCAGTGTCTGCGACAAAAAAGTTGCTCGTTTTTCTACAGAAACGTAAGCGTTGGGTTCCTCTACGAACAACAAGGACGGAAGTACGACGAAAGTGGCCAAGAAATAGCTGAAAATCTCATCAACCGGCCGACCCATTGGATCACCCCGCCCACGCCATAAAACAATTGTCCACCGGTCGCTTCACCCAAGGAATAGTTGCCGAATTTCTAAACACTCTTTAGCACAAAAATTCTAATGTACAAACAGGGGCACTTAGCTATCTTATTTGAAAGTTTTTAATACACGAAACAGAAAACCACGTCACTTACCTAAAAATTTTAAAGCTCAAAACCGTTTGCGAAGGCTTTGCTTACCGTTTTGTCCGCAGTGCGCAGAACAAAAAAAAAACAGGCGTAAATTAATATATAAGAGGTTATCTTCGAAATAGTTTTTTTCTACGATATTGGAAATTTTTTTCAGGATTTTCCCTATTATCCCCCATTTCGAGGATTTGAAATCTAAAACATAGGAAACTAGAATAAATTTTTTTGTCGCAAACACTGCCTTTTGAACCATTGACTTGGTTCATATGTGTAACCATTCTCCCTCTTCCAAACCGGAAAACGTAAGACTTATCGCGCTCATCATACCGAAATCTCCTTGTCTAGGTTATTTTTTACCATTACCGACCGCTCCGCTGCTAGCTCCGCACGGACTCTTAGAAGAAGGAAAGTTTATATAGTGCGTTTCAGAACCACAGAGCCGCTCCTGAAATTGAGGGTTTCGCTTTCCGTTCAAATAACTATGGCACAGCACCAACACTATTGGATTCAGCGCCTCCGAAATCCAAACCCCCGATAGTCTTAGAAATATTTCCATCTAGATAAACACTTACAGAAAAATTATCGGTATTCCACTGTTTTAAAGCGATAGAGCCACCAACGACGATTACCCTCCCAAATGAATATCCGTTTTTTCGATCCGGCTCAATAAACGTCCATGCATGTGCATCTCTCCGGTCCCTATTTACCCCGCCTAGCGCAACCAAGCCGTCAGTCGGAAATCAAGCCCAAATTTCTGCTCTGCACTCTGCAGGTTGGACCAGTTGTTATAAAGTTGCACAGCTCGGCCAAGAAAGAAGCGTGGCAGACTACTTCGTGATAGATTGAAAGTTCAGTGGAAAGACTGATTCCTCCGACAGCTCTCACATGCTATCTATTCTTGACCTTGGTAGGACACAGCGTTTGGTGTAGAACATCATCCCCTCGGTCCAACCAGATCGGAAGATAAATGTCGCTCTTTGCTCCGAAGTTGAAAGACTGGAGAGCCGTTAGCAGCGGTTTCGCCAATATCCAAGAGTTGATAAAGACAGCCTCGAAGCAAGCGGCTCGCCACAGAAGTGTTCATTCCGAGTTCTGCACGCAGGAACAAGAAAGCAAAAAGAGATTTTCACCTCTCAAGTCACGCATAGTAAATTCAAATGGTTCCTATCTTTGGTCACTCCAATAATCCTATAACTCTGTCACTTTGGAAAGGAGGAGAGTCGATATTTTTATCTGGATGAAATAAATTTCCGAAATCGTCAGTGATAAGGTTTTCAAAGATTCTGAATCCAACGGTGTTGGGGCCGTGTCATGAACCATTAAAGGCAGTATTCACGATAAATCTCGTTTTCAAGTTTTCAGTGTAAAACACTACGCTGGTAGATGCTGGAGGGGATAGGGTCGAAGAAAGCAGCGAAAACTATCTGGATGGAATAAATATCTGATACTGTCAGTGGTAAGGTAAAATAGCGGTTTCTAACGTACGTACAGGTTCAGGTTCTGAGCGCTTCCCAAACAATCACATTTTGAGTCGAACTCGAACACTGTCTTCAAAGAGAAAGCGAAATCCTTCATTCAAGAGGTAGCTCTATGATTTTGGAAGGAAGTCTGTAACAGGGACAGTACAAGAAGTCTTCTCTAGCACGTTCTCAAGATGACATTTTACGGGCTGCCAAATTCAAAGTTCTAAAACCGCTCCGTTGTTGATCTTCTAGGGAGCACTTATCGAGTTTAGCGTCTCGAAAGGGCTCACAGAGATGATAGCCGATGACCTGCCTATGAAATTCAAAATTTAAAGACTAGCGCAAACAGTTGATACTTTCCGCAGGTCTCAAGAAGCTCAGGCGCTTTCCATACTCCTCAACGCCAGCACTTCACGCGCATGACATGAGGGCGTATCACTGGAGTATTAATGCCTGATGGCACTCCCGCGCGGTACGCTCGTTACATTTGCTTCGTGACGCATCGTTATCACTATTGATCCATCACCAATTTCATTGCCATCTATAATAATTAAATGCACTATTATCTTCTGCTACAACATTACCTGCGCTGCAAAGCTGAGGCGTACTTCAATCTTGTTGTCAAAGTGCCATAATCGACGGCAAAGTTGTATTAATTCCTGAATTTCGAGGAAAAAACACCGGAAGCGTTGAGGAACGGTAGGTGTCATCCCTCACCCCACATCAACACATCTGGAGTCTTTAACATAGATACACGCAAAGATAACAAGAGAACCTGAATACAAAAAAGAAATTAAAATAACATAGCAAAAATCTTTTTTTTTGTTTTTCCGGCGGTAAAGAGTGTAGGTATGAATATTAACAATGCCTCAGTGTGGACGAGGATTCACCGTTTTTCAACGTTCACGATGTATTTTCTCCAAAGATCTGGAGAAAATCACAGTTTTCCCGTCAATTATGGCGCAACCTACTGAATGATTAGTGGAAATACGCAACCGCGCAATTGCCTTTTTCCGTTGCCGTGGAGTGTAAGACGATTTAATCCATAGGTAAGGTGTTTATTACTGAGTTTACAAAACATAGAGACTGAAAATCACACCACTCAGGATCAGCGAGTCTTGTTAGTTATTGTGCTTCTCTGGGCCAAATTCCGGTCCGCAATCGCTTCTCCACATGCTTTGCGGCCGCGCGCTCCCGAGTCAGAACAGCTTCCAGCGCCGCAGCCGCCGATCTGCTGACTCTAGGTGGGTTTTGGAAATTGGCAACTTAGACAAATTGAAGAACATTGTATAAAAAGCCACATCGAGTCTACTTTGGCGCTGGAAACCCGACTGACTCGCAAGCGCGTGCGGCCGCAAAGCGTGTCGAGACGCAATTGCGGACTGGACTTTGGCCTAGAAAAGCACAGTAAAATTCGCTCTCCCGTGCACAGAATGAGAGATGAAGGTCAATAAAGGCCGGAAATGATTAAAGGCAGTGGTCACGATGAAAAAGTTATCGGAAAAACTACAAAAATCAGCTTAGACCAAAAACAGCTGAAAAACTATGAAGGTAGCGCGGTGAAATACGGGCTAGAATTAGAGTTTATAGGGCCCAAAGAATCCAGTTCGTGCACACGTGCACAGCGATGACGAAAAAGATCGCAGTCTCATGCCGAGCAGTCAAAAATCATCGACATTCAGAGGACGAAATAAATGCAAATTTAACGAATAAAAACAGTTGAACAATGAAAGCATCACTTCAGTCAATGTTTTTGACTAGATGTGTACATAATTTCGAAGGTTCATCGATTGAAATTCAATTTCAAGCCAGCTGATGATTTTGATATAAGAGGTCATCGATGCCGATGATGTGGAGTGGGCTCGTCCACCATCAAAAGACAAGAAAGTTCAGGTTTCAAATTTGGCCCTAAACAGTGGTTTTTTCGCGATTTTTTCTTATAGGTCCTACTAATCGAGACCCTGAAAAGGGTTTAGAGAGAAAAAGACGACAAGCATATTTGATCGCGACCACTGCCTTTAAGGGCACAGTACACCCTCAGACATGAATTTTGTGATTTTGGTTTGATTGTGTAGTAAACCCCCACCCCCGTACAATATCTGCTAAGTATGAGATCTCAAGTCTTTCAAAGAAGCGAGATATAAGCGACCACCACCCCCTTCGCTCACCACCACAGGCTCGACCTCCTACTAGATTTTCGAACTCAATAACAGCTATATGAATGTATGAATTCTCAACAAATCATCGTTCTTCAGTCCATTGCCGAACTGTCTCCATCTCCTGGCTCGCTTTCGCGCAACGAGTGCGATTGAAGAGAAAAGAGGCCTGAGACAACTTGTCCACAATTTTTCACCCTCAAAATATAGGCATCTTTGAGGAGCCACAACGCTGTTCATGAGGAGTCTTGAACGATTCTAGAGACGCTATTGTGATCAGCGGATGACCCTATCCAATGTTGTCAAGTTGGAGAAGATTTCTGTACAGAAGTTTGTTACAAAGCTAAGGAAGCGAGAGAGAGAGTTATTAACAAACCTCCGATCATTTCCATGTGTCATCTTAGCAGCTGGGGCATGTGGCCGTGAAAAAGCCTCATAAATGCTCAGCACGAGTTTCGTGTACCAAGTTGAAGTTGCAGTTTGTGCGAAGAACATGCCCAACAACAACAGCTGCACTTTGTGAATGTTCAGGGTGATTAGTCAGAGACGCTCATTGCTACAATAGAAAAACGCGCGGAGGCCGAAGTCGAACACAGACAGATACTGCCAGATTTCAATTTGAAAACGACTTTTCTCCATAACACAAAGAAGACGGAGATTGAGGAGAAATGTGTCGAGAATCAAAGAAACACGTCTCTCTCTCTCTCCTCTTCTCTGCACTAAACGATCGACGACGGTTGGACGAACGATCGAGACCGGCAAAACCTCCTCCTCCTTTCGGTCGAGCAAGTGGAACCTCGGATCTGCTGAATGCTTCAGAGAGGGAATATTTGGATGACGCTTCACATCGCTGAACAGATGGCACTGGTAGCAAAAAGATGTGACGATAAGCCATTTCTAAAGAATAATGCTCGTTTCAGGAAGCACTGAAATGGTCGCTCTCATTTATGTGGTTAGAGCACCACATGTCTACAGTTGGTACGGATCGCACTGATACATTGTGTTCCTTATTGTGTGTTGGCGCAAACTCGGTGCGCATATGCTATAACATACCTGCACCGGGTTCGCGCCAACGCACAATAAGTAACTCTCATTTATGTGGTTAGAGCACCACATGTCTACAGTTGGTACGGATCGCACTGATACATTGTGTTCCTTATTGTGTGTTGGCGCAAACTCGGTGCGCATATGCTATAACATACCTGCACCGGGTTCGCGCCAACGCACAATAAGTAACGCTCAGTATCAGGACGATCCTCGCCGACTTTACATGTACGGTGCCATTCAGAACTGTGTGGCCAAAAGTGAGCCTTTCCAAAAACCCAACATATTGCGGGCCTCAAACTTGGTGAGTGCGATTCTTGTTGTCTCTTCGATCCTCTACCAAGAGGAGCATTGAGTTTGATGCGCCAAGTCTAATCGATAGCAGTTTTTTCGCGCGTGGCTGGTACGCCCTTTTTATACTTTTGCCACCCACGGCAAATGCCGAGCTTTGAGCTGCGGCGAAATCGGCGCTTCGGAATTTTATGAAATCAGGGCCGGCAAAAAGTCCAGTTGGGCAGTAGATCCGTTTTGATACTGGTATCAGTACCCTAAGGGCCCGATTAGAGCTTCGCGGCTCGAATCCGCGGTAACGTGCAAAAATGGGCAGGAGCCAAGGTAGAATGCCCAATCACCGGGTGTCCGCCCGCCCCCAATTAACGAGATTTTCACCAATGCTTCTTTTTCCTCTTTCCTTCTGCTCTTGAAGTAGTTGCCAGCTACTTGTAGAGACTATTAACTACTTTAAGAGCAAAAGGAAAGACGACAAAACAAGCATTTATGCAAATCTCGGTTAGGGGCGGCTGGACACCTGATAACTATGTAGCCGTCCCAACTTGTTACCACCCGTTTTCTCCGAATTTTCACTTATCTTCAACTTTGTGATGTGCAAGTCTAGCTTCTCATAAGGATAACACAACAACCGTTGTTGTCGCAAACCCTGCCTTTAGAGACAGCATTTATGCTCGAAAATGATACCAGTTTTAAGGAATGAATCGTAGGTCTGAAGTTGTTATATTCAGAAACAACGAAAAAACGCTAAAGAAAAAAATCGATTGAAATGGAGGTATAACGGTTCTTTCCTTATTGGTCCGGATGTGGACGAGTTACACCGCATTGGCTGAAATAGCGCAGCTAGTCAGGAATTGGTCAGGATAAAGACGCTAATACACTCGTACTGGAGAGCTTACGCCCTTACTGGAGAGTTTACGCCGTTAGAAGCGTAACAAATAAGCCAAAATGACCTTAATCAAACATTAATAAATATCACTCTATTGAGAGGCGCAGCCCGTATCGATGGGCGGAGAAAGGATAATTTGGTAACCCAATACTGCTCAAATACGGGCATTTTAACTCGTTTTTGACGCTTGCAACTTTGTGAGAATCCTTTTTGTGCCCGCACGACCCTACTAACGTAGCTATCTGAACAACGTTTGCGTGCTTGTATGGTGCCTTTGATAAGGGACCTCAGTACTTTGTCAAATATAAGATTTAAAGGCAGTGCTCACGAAAATCTTCGATTTTGAGATTAATCGCAAGATCGATTGTTTAGCCCCCGGGTAGAACTGAAATGTCGAAGAAATCGAGAACAACATACAAGAAGGGCACGAAATCCTTTACTCTCACCCCCCTCTTTACTCTGACAGGATCTGTTCGTTGTGAAATTGAAATCTTTTGTGAGCCCGTCTTTTGCAATTCTTTATTCTCTATTGCTCCGTTCTTTCCTTCGGACCCAAACTAATACTGTTTTACCTAGAATAAACTTCCATTTTCGATTAGCCCCATTTTTCACCGGTCACAACACCCGTGAACGTGTTCATCCAACCGGACATCCAGTCCAGGCCAGAGGTTAATGTCACTGAAATGGTCCGTTTTAGTGCGTTACTCGCCGCTTTTTCATAATTTTGATAACACATGGTGGCCCACGCGTTGTTTTGAGTCGAAAACTCGGGACGAAAATCATCGTGATCATTGCCTTCAAAGCGGGAAATCTCTGCATCAAAATGACCCTATCGACGAAGCGTCACCACTAAAGCCTGTCGCGATCAATCGGACGGTAATCCATACCGGTGCGAGAGAAATAGTTTGGAACGCGGTCAAATGCAAACAGTGGAAAGCTGCGCCACGCGAAAACTCACAGCTCGTCGTCGACCGACTCGACCACGTCGATGACAGCTCGATGTTAGGGAGACTCAGAGAAGGAGGATGAAGACGGTGGAATGATGCACGTGGAGGTAATAGGGATTGTGAGGGAGTCAAAAAACTGGAAATGAGATTTGAAATCAGAATGGAGTGGAGCAGGAAGTTGCAGAGTGGAGCGAGACGGACATATTGAGGATAGTGTTCCCAAGGTAAAAAAATAATGGGAAAAAAGACAGTGGTCGCGATCAAATATGCTCATCTTCTTTTCCGCTTTAAACCCTTTTCTAGCTTTCGAGTAGTAGGACCAACAAGGAAAAATCGCGAAAAAAACGCTGTTTTGGGCCAAATTTGAAGACTGAACTTTCTTGTCTTTTGATGGTGGACGAGCCCACTCCACATCATCGGCATCGATAACCTCTTATATCAAGAACATTAGCTGGCTTGAAATTGAATTTCAATCAATGAACCTTCGGATTTATGTACACATCTAGTCAAAAACATTGACTGAAGTGTTTGATTTCATCGTTCAACTGTTTTTATTAAATAAATTTGCATTTATTTCTTCCTCTGAATGTCGATGATTTTTGACATCCCGGCATCAGATGCGATCTTTTTGAGCGCAGCTGTGCACGTGTGCACGAACTGGCATCTTTGGGCCCTAGAAACTCTAATTCTAGCCTGTTGTTTTTCACCGCGCTACCTTCATATTTTTTCAGCGGTTTTCGATCTGAGCTGATTTTCGTAGCTTTTTCGATAACGTGTTTCATGGTGACCACTGCCTTTTAACGAACAAAATGCAAAATGGCAAGGAACAGAATGGTTTTGCACTTTGTTCCGCTACAAAACCCATCAAGAACGCTGTTATGGATCCAATCAAGGCGAAGCCTTGTTCAATCACTTAACCCTTTGAGAAAAGAGTGAATTATGCCTCACTAAAGCTCCCAGTAAACACACTCACCACACAAATGACGGCCATCGTTCTGGCAATTTCTTCTAATTTTGAGATAGAATTTTGAAAAAAAAATTCCATAAAAAAGGGAGGAAAAAAACTGCAGAGTCCCCTGAGGCACAACGAAAAGCTTCTGCACGCAACAATCGACGATGAAAAAAGAAAAAAATAGTGAAAAAGAAACAGGGAAAAAGAAAGAAAAACGAAAGCTCATCCCTTTATTAGCCGTCCGGCCGATCAATGACGACACTTGGCAAAGAACCAGGATCGACCGCATAAATACAGTGTACCACAATGTTGAAAGGCTATGGTGCGGGTGCGGTTTACACACTAAGACTACGGTGGAAAACGCATCGATCGCCAGCACAGCTGATTTTCTGGGTGAGTTACCGCTTTTCTTTTCTCACCCTTGTTTCTGATTTATTCATGTTTCTGACAGTTGAAATATTGCAAATAGGGGCTTTTTTTGGAACGTGAAGGCAATCAGCTGTTTGTTCGGGCTGTGAAGTGTGTTTTATTCAAAATTCTACTTTAAAATTGAAAAAAAAAACAGGAAACTCCCTTCGCACGCTAAGAAAAGCCCAAACTCTCAATATTGCTTCGATCGATGACGAAATCTGGCAAAGCGCCAGGTTTGCCACCGTAGTTTTGGCGTGCCGACCACAACCGCACCATAGCCTTTTAACATTGCGGTAAACGGTACTTAGCTGACAAGAACCGCTCCACCGCCTCTTCCGTTGCAGTGCACTGAGTCTAGTCGGACCCCACGTAACCGATGCATTACAGGGTGCGTATTAAAGGCAGTGTTCACGATAATCTTCAATTTTGAGATTATTCGCTATATTGACTAAGTGACCCCCGGGCAGAACTAAAATGACCTAGAAATTGGGAAAAACGCACTAGAAGTAGCAGAAATCCTTAAGTATCACCCCGCCTCTTAAGTATCACAGGAAGTGTTTGTTGTGACAAGTAATTCTTTTGTGGACCCGTCCTTTGCAATTCTCCGTTCTCCATTGTTCCGTTCCTTCCTTAGGGTCCTAACTAATCTTGCTCTGCGAAAAAATATTCTTCTATTTTCGGTTGACCCCATTTTCCACCGGTGACAACCAAAATGAACATGTTCGTACAACCGGACAACTAGTCCATGTTATAAAATAATGTCACTAAAATACGACGTTTTAATGCGTTTCTCGCCGTTTCTTCGTAACTTTGGTAACACTTGGAGGCCAACGCTTTGTTTTATGTGAAAAACTCGGGGAGAAAAAATTAAATACCCGTACACTTTTGACGCGCGCATTTGAAAGTGAGGTTTTGATTTTCCTGACTCGCTTGTGGTGTGTTCGCAAGGCTAAACCCTTCCCAATACCTGCACAAAATTCGGTGTTCTCACAATAGCTTTTCGGAACATGGTAGCTCCGAATTCGAAAAGGGCCGCAATTCTTCAGCTCAGAAATGCCGGACACTCAGCTTCGAGGATCGCCCGTCTTCTCAAAGTTCCCCGCCAAAACGCCTACGGTGCAGCCAATTGAAGTACGCTTCATGACCGTATTCCTCCACTACCGCCGGTGACTGTAGCGATAAGACGTCTAAGAAAAATTCGGAAGAGACGCATCAAACGCAAAACCACGAGGAGTAAGTGAAAAATGGCTCGAAACTTGAACGTGTCGTAGGGAACCGTGAGGAAGGAGGTCAAGGAGCAAGTCCATATGCGCCCCTACAAGCTGCAAAAAAGGTGTGGCCTAAGCGATGCAGAAAAGAAGGGGAGAGTAAGGAAATATTAGGGACTACTGCGGCGGGTCGAAAAAAATCAGCACTTGAGGATGTTTTTCACAGATAAAAAGCTGTTTACCGTGGAGCAGAGCTACAACAGCCAAAACGTCTGGGTGCTTGCACACGACAGTGAGGAAGCTACCAAGACGGGAAGAACTGTTTCGCGCAGGGTAAAACCCAGCGCGTCCGTAGTGGTTTGCACGCCTCTCACTTTTGTTGAAAAAGGTGTGGAAATCAATGCTGACACCTATCTGTAAGCCTTTCTTGAGCAGCATATGTTACTGTGGTTGATGCAACACTAAAAGGCAGGATAATGGATGTTCCAACAAGATTGGGCTCCAGCTCACGGGTCTAAGATGGTCCAGCATTGGTGTCGGGAGAAACTACCGGATTTAATCGCAGCGATCAAATGGCCAGCAAACTCCAGATCTCAGCGTTATGGATTATTGCGACTGGAGCATTTTGGAGGAGAAAGCCTGCGCTACAGAACACACCAGTATCAGCGCACTCAAATCTTCATTGAAGAAAGCCTGGAATAAGATTTCTCAGGACGTGCTGCGGGCCGCCGTGGATGCATACTCAAATCGTCCTCGAGCAGTCATTAAAGCTGAAGGAGGGCCACATCAAGTGATATCTGATTCTTTTGAATGGATATGTTGTCAGTAGAACATAGTAAAGATAGCTCGCAATCTGCTTGCTTCTTTGATGAGTTATGCGGTCCGAAGCATGTACGGATTTTTAATACGCACCCTGAAGCGACTTAGGGGTTCACGTTGGTTTCATCATAGGAGATAATTAACACTTACAATTACTTTGTGTTTTTGTGGCCGAGGTTATTAAAACAAATGTCGCAGAGCTGAGGTTTCTGTGATGGTTCTACTATTCAGAAATACATATTTGGCGCAGAAGTTAAAAATTAACACTTAAGAAACCGTGCGCCGCACGGGTAATCTACGCACCGACGGCGCTCTCTACGGCCATATTATGATAGATTTTCGTTATGAATGAACAGCAATGAAAGATTTTCGAGGTGCCTTCTCTCTGCCCGTCAGTAATATGTACAAGTTCTTTCTAATACGGGTTTTCCCGCTACAATGAGGAGGAATCTTTTTTTTTGGAGCAGCGACGAAAAACCGAGTTCATGGCGTGGGTGAGGAGCGCTGACACGCGATCTCAGGGTCAGAAGTTCCGTGGGTTCGCAGCGCGGATACGCGGTCCCCTAGGTGTTAATGATTTCATAATTGCGGGCGGTTGCAAAGGTTACTGCAAAACCTAGATCTTGACCTACCGGTTTTTTTCTACTAGTGAAGTACATGAAACAATCCAGGACGGAATAGAGTGAAGAATGTCTGTTTTAAAAAATTTTCTCATAGGTAGACGACTAGAAAGCAGTTCTGGTGGGTGAACTACTAATGGAGTTGAACGGCTAGGATCGACTAATTTCAGCGTGTTATGTTACCAGTGAGTAAATAGTAATATCAGGCTCAAGCGCTCATGGAGCTGCCTGAACGCCTAAAATCGTAGGCGAACCACGTATACACATTGGCCAATAGGCCCCATCGTGTGTGTGTGTGTGTGTGGCTCTCTTCTGGCCAGGCCGACTGGATGGATGTGGCTGTTTGACATAAACAATCTTCAATTAGTGCTCCCTCCCCTATTCATCTATCTAACTCTCTCTAGCATTTCCACTATATCTCCTCCTCCCCTCATTTCCCGCATACATAAACCCACTATTTGCTATAAAACTCAAGCGTTCCCCGGAGTAAAAATGCTGCAGTAGTTGGTTGACTGGAGCGAATTCGAACTGGTTTTGGCCGCTCTCGTTCTTAGGATCTGCTGCGCACAGGGAGAACGGCCTGCATCATGTCATTTTCGCCTTTCGGGTTATGGAATGGAATGCATTCGAGAACTATTAGGTCATGTAAAAAGCCTCGGTCGTTTTGAAGCGCAGTTTGGAGCTTTTTTAGAGTTTTGACTTTGGATTCACACTTGAAATGCCTTCATGCGAGCCTCGGGATTGGTTTTGGTTAACATGACAGTCGAAACTCGGTATTGAAAATGGAGGTTACGGCGCCTACACGGTAGTTTGGCCAAAGCTGTAGTTCTAGAAATTCTTCTTTGGTCTTTATTTGGGATTGGTGCTTATGAAAATGACTAAATTTTATTGATACCGAAATCCTAAGCTACGTTCCGCCATCTTAGTTTCATTGAAGCTGCCCGAATTAGGCTGTCCGCTCACACGGTCGACGCGCATGTGAAGCGGTCATTGGGGAAGCTATTCTCCATATAGGCCTCTCCGCGGCTGTCAGCTGCTGACTGGGTTATTACTCAATATTCGATTAATATTCCTGCTAATCGAACAAGAGGTTCGAAAAATGCGTTCGCGACGGCCGCTCGACACGCACGTGGTCCGCGTAGGCGGACAGCCTTATTCGGACAATACCTACCGTAGCCTGTGATAAGCCTCAGAAAATTGAGAGACGGACCCAGATTCGTATTCAGACGGCAAACTACTACCCCCCCCCCTTCCTGAAGAGAATGGTGTGTTCTTGTCTCCTAGCCTAGCTGAGAAAAATCCTTCATCACTACAAAGGGCCAGATCGGCTCAAAGAGCTTCTCTAGTTAGACTGCCTTAGTCATATCTTAGCCAAGATAGACTTACCGTCCACAGCAATGGAAAAAGGCGGTTGTGAGGTTTCGTATTTCCACTAAGCATACTGTAAATTGCGTTATAATCGACGGCAAAGTTGTAATTTTGTCCTACTTTTGGAGGAAAAACAACGGAAACAGTGAGAAGCGGTACGTTTTCCCCAATCACACATTTTGAATATACCCAGTCTTTATCATAGACACTCAGAAATAACAAGAAAAAATGACAAGTTACGAAAAAAGAAATATCAGAGAAAATTTAATTGTTCTTGTTATTCCTGCGTGTATCCACGGTAAAAATTTAGGTACACGATGCCCTTTGTGTGTAGGAGGAGATTTGGAGTTCCAAAGGCATCTCTGTACGTGCAGAAAACCATGTATTATTTTTTCATGTTTTTGTATAATGTATCATTTTCAGAGTCTCAAGTCTCGTGGATGATGTCAGCTAGCCCGTAAAAATTGAAAAGTATTTTTTATCGCGCACGATGCCTTTAAAGGCATCGTACACGATGAAAACATACTAGGGTTTTTGACGTTTTCTTCTTGTTATATCCCAATAGTGACTGAAGGTTGCAAAAAGTCCCCTCGAAAACGTCAACTTTTCAAGAAAAACCCATCTCAAGAAGGCTGAAAACAAATTTGAAGTTCACGCCGACATCAACTTGGGATAGTTGCGCGAAGAACGCAAGGAACCGTTTTACGATTCGTTCCTTAGCGCTGCGTTCGAAGAAATTCATCAAGGACGCCATTTAGACGAGCGACCATTTTTTAGTTGAAAGAAGTTAAAAAGGGTTACTAACATGCTACGTCCAATGCTGTCAGCTGCTTTCGATCGATGTCGAACGTGAAACCGAGTGGCGTGTGCATTGCGCCCTACGACGCGTCAACGCACGATCGCCGGCAGCGACCACGCAGTTTGTTCCTTGTAACAATGGATCGACTCCAAGGCCGGAGATAAGTGAATCTTCATTCAGGGGCGATTTTGTAACTCCAGACTTCCTGAGTGACATTGTTATGACCCACAAGTCTGACTGAACGCAAAAGCTGGAAATTGGTTTTCGTCGTGTACGATGCCTTTAAACAATTGTGATGTTTTTTTGGAAATTCAGAAGAGAGGAAAAACTTTGCCGTCTTTTATGGCGTAACCTACAGTATGCTAAGAGGTATAACGCAGCCGTACATCCGCCTCTTTCCGTTGCCTTAGACTGTATGGTTTCCGTTTTCATTTTAGTCTGATGCGTGGACCAGGCGGCAGGCCTTTCGGGGTTGGCGGCCTCACTGGAGAATGGGGTTTCGATTCGCGCGGGGTGATCTACCGTCGCAGCCACGTCCATTCATCAGACTAAAATGATTGCGCGAACTCTACGTCTCAGCGTTTCCGGTCAGCTCCCAGGACACGCCCCACCCAGGGACTATTCATACTCTCAACTCCTTGCTCTGCCAGAGCGGTCGGCACGGAAGAAGAGGTGAGTATGAATGAAATCTCATGCCTCCCGCCTCTATCGCGTCTCCGGCCCTACCACAGCGGTGCCTCTCGAGTGATTTATACTCCACTCAAGACTCACTTGTAGAAAATGAAAAATTTTCCCGATATCAGATATCTGATAGCATTATAAGTCATTGTTTACCTCAAAACTTCACAGAAAACTTCTATCTCTCAGAGCGGTGTCATTCACTCATCACTTGAGTTCTGAGTGAGCAGCACCTCTTCTCCCACTCCGCCATGGCGGTGACGCTGGATCATTCATACTTCACTGGCGGAGCGGGAGGTTAGCGGTTTGAATAGTCCGTAAAGACCAGAGGCCGAACAGTTCGAGATAGGAAATAAAAGCTCAACTGACTCAGATTTTCGAATCAAATAGCTCAGATGTAAAATATAAATTTATAAGCTAAACACCATGTGCATCGCTGATATGGCATCGGAGCTCTGCTATGAGATTTCTAAATGACGTGTGCATGGTGTAAGTACTCGAGGAAGAGACCAATCCTAACCACAAAAATCGCAGTACTGCATTAGAAAAACACAAAGCAGTCAAAAATCTACATATTTCCCCAGACGCCAAGTGTTTCACAAGGCAAAAAAGTGCAATGGTAGTCAGTCGATGGTGGAATTCGGACTGGCTTTGCTCGCATTCTTGCAACAGTCTGCAGTGCGCGGCCAGACTTATGTCACGAACCAATCCGTTCCTGAAGTCCATCTCACGAAATCCCCGAAAATCGCTCAAAAAATCGATATCAGGCAAAGTAATAATGGGCGGGTACGATGGCGAGGAATACATCGGATTGCAAATATTCTCAAATTAGCGTTCCACGAGGGCAAAGTGGGGTCCGACA
The DNA here is from genome assembly GCA_029168955.1 of Aplectana chamaeleonis. NCBI lineage: Eukaryota > Metazoa > Nematoda > Chromadorea > Rhabditida > Cosmocercidae > Aplectana > Aplectana chamaeleonis. The sequence goes on from JAPDOI010001145.1 coordinate 92,511, forward strand.
AACGGAGACAAAAAAGAAAACACTCCCAGGAAATGAGATTTGAAATTCGCTGAACTTGTGACAGCCATGGGAATAATTCCATGCACACAGTTGCTCTTTTTTCTCGGAGCTCATAATGAATACTAGGATATTCTGAACGATCTGAGGAATTCCTACATAGGGCCTGAAACCTACGAAAATCCGATGTAAATAGAGAAATAACGAATTGTTTTCGTTACGAGATGAAAGCGAACGAGGTACACCGCAGCATGATTGCCCAAGTATCAGATAAAATATCGAAGCCGGCTATAAAATAATTGAGATAGCGAAGCCAAATCTAGACTCTGACTGCTTTTCCTAGAAAGCTCACGTCGTTGTAAGTATCAAAAACTAGCCGAGGTGACCATATTCGAGCAAACGGTGTAGACGACTTTGCAACGAGGGGCGGGGACTGAAAGAGACATGGGCGGAGACTGCATGCTTTGATGTTTCAATATAACTCAAATACGGTAATTCTGGATCTCTCTGACGCTTAAAGGGAGGTGAGCATTATACTAGGAGCTGAACGACCCCATTTACGTCACTATCTCAGTAGCTTTTCGGGCGTGTATGCTGCCTTCGAAGGTAAGGTCCGGTCAAGCTTTGACACTACCGAAATTCGGGTCAGATACATAGATTGGGCTGCCCTAGCTGAACATCGTTCGGACGTTTCACAAACTCCAAGTCCTAATTTTCTGAAGAAAACAGCTTCGGAGTCAGGTATTACGGTATTCATAGCATGATAATCGTGAGCACAATGACCGATATTTTTTCGTCAGCTTTGAAGAATACGTGGACGATGGCTAAAACATGGAAGATGGACACAGTTTGTTTAGATGATGGTTGACGGAACTGGCTGGAATAATTTAAAAAAATATTATTCTTGCGCAGCTTTCGCACATTCTTTGGGACTACTTGTAACATAGGCTCCGATTCAGCCAGAGGCCGGATTCATCATTGGAAAATGAGTTAGCGCCAACTCTGGGCTTTGCAGACCTGGATTGGAAAATTGGGTTTGGGTTGAATAACCCAGCTTCTTTGATTCACGTACGCACATCCTGGGTTGGTCGAGCTAACCCATATTTTGAGCGCAAGGAAGGTGTCTGCAAATGCACACATAACTTTCGCGACGTCTATTTCCGATTTCTCGTCTAATCGACACATATATTTTGAGACTGGCAACCTCTCGTATCTCTTCCCTTCTGATTTTACTACTGAAATCTGATTATATTTCCCATTGTTTTTTATGCTTGCCTCATACTTTCTTTTAGCTTAAAATTTTACGTTTATCTGTATATTTATGTTTTTTTTACTTTTTTTTTTCAGTAAGCCAAGGGGAGAACCACACAAGAGGACTCCACCATGTAGAGAACTTTGCACCTTCTGGAGCTCTTTGGAGGCGATCGTAATATGTAGCACCTAAAAAAATCCGTTGTGGTCTTTCGCTTTCTAAATTTAACATCCGAAAAACGATACATTGTATATTTTCAAGCTTTTTGGATTCACATGGTTCTTTTGGAGCACCAATAGTGGCCCCTATAATTCTTGTACGGATTTTCTGAAAATGTTCTTCGGAAGTCATCGTCGCCGAGCATTGTTTGAAGAAATTGCGCACTACTGCGTTTTTTTTCTGCTCGATTTTTTCGGAATTCGTATAGTTGAGCACGCATTTCTGGCTCGTTTTTTTTTATTTCGGAAGTACCGGCGTTTCAAATAATGTGTTTCTGATTGGATTAGAGCAGTAAACACAGTAAAGTTCCACAAATTTTGGCTGAATCAAAATCAGAAACGACTGGGTACATATATAAGTCAAAACGAAAAGAAAAATTTGAGCGAAACGAAAAGAGAAAGATCGGACGTTTTAGTTTCAGTAGTTACTGCTGCTGGATTCTGTTTGTATTCAAAACAAGACAGCAATCACAACGAAACTTTTTTCTCACTGAACGCAATCCGCTGCGCTCAGCTTCATGAGAGGCTTGTTTCTGGATGGCTTTCTGAAAAAAAAAATAAACGAAACTGAACAGAGGAACATTGAAGTAGAGCTGAAAAAAAAAAGATCTGGATGATAAAAATTTAGAAAACAATGATTTATGGAATGATAAATGGACGCCTATTCAAATAGGGGAGCGACATGCGAGAGTGGCGGCAGTAGAACTCGAGAGCTAAAAGTTCAGGAGAAGGAGATCACGCTGAACTATGACAGAAAAGAGGAATGATCTCAAGCATAGAGTTTAAAAGCTCAGAGAATGTTCCAGAAACTGTTTTTAGCCGGGATTTAAGTCGATTTTGCCTCCAATCACAACAAAAAACGACGATGAAATTAAAAACCTAGATTTTGAGCAACAGTTAAAGGCAATGTTCACGATAAATTTCACTTCCGATATCTCCACGGTTTACGGAGGGTCTGGTGCCCTATATAGCAAGGCATGTTTAAAAAGAACACGAAAGACGCGTTTTTGAGCCAAAATAGGCTCTCCCTTGTTTACGTTGATTTTTGAGCGTGGAGGAATTGACCGTTAGAAGTATGATACATATCAGTGGAATGAAGCGATCAGCTCACTTATCAGCACTTCCTTCACTTGATCATTTCTATAATCTGAGTCTTCACTTGTTCCTTTCAAGGGGCGGATCTGGGGCACTGGGCGTGTCTAGGGCACCAAAACGCTTGGTTGCAGCCGTTATTTCGCCACTCCTGGCTCATTTTCTACCGCTCTTTCGACACTGGAAGCCTAGGATCTTTCTCCCCTATCATTTTACTGTGGAAAGTCAACAAGGATGATCATCGTGAACACTGCTTTTAAGTCATACAAATAGACAGTGAGGAAGAGCATCCATAAAATATGATACGTTAGAATCTTATCACGTCCGAAAATGTCCCTAGATCGCATTTTTTAGGAGACGATTTTGGGTTGGGTTGCGTGTACCCTCTCTCCCCACTCGGGTTGCGCAAATTCGGACCCAAACCCATTTTCCGATGGGTTATTGAATCGATGAATCCCGAGAATTCGGGTTGCGCTGGCGCTGAATCTAACCCAACACATCAAACCCAGGGTCTGCGCAATGATGAGTCCGGCCTCAGAAGTCCCGAAATCGAAATTCTGCCCGAAGCTTGCCTTTGAAAAGATAATTTTTAATTTTCAGAATGCTCTAATAATTTGAGGAATTGGACTAATCGCTTAATCGAATGCTTGATTTTTACATCGAATTCATCAGAAAAATCGAATTAATCGATTTTCCAAGATTTACCTGAAAAATCGAAACAGTGTCATTGCCGGAAGGAATTTACTGTCTGCGCTTGCAGCACGCAGCTCGAAGATAATAGTGCTGAAAAAAAAAACTTGTCGTTGAGGACCACGTGGTCTCAGCACGATTGTCTTCAAACGGTGTGCTGCAACAGCGGTTGTCTGCAACTGCGGACAGGAATTTCAAACCGATAAGGACAGTACTCGGCAAAGTCGCTAAGTTGGAATTTTAGTTCGATTTTCTACCAATTCAAAATCACGGCAGTTGAATAAAGTCACCGAGAAGGTTATTCAATAGTATTAGCGTAATTTCTGAAAATTCTAACAGTCTCTCGAATTATCGGCTGAATTCTCGAGAATTTGCTAAAGTCAGCAAAGTGCCAGGATTTCGAATAAATTTATTCAACCATTTAGAAAATTTAAAAAAGAAATGCAACGAAAATAAGTTGTCTGGAAATCTTGAAAAGATCATATTCAAGAGAATTCTTCATTTGAATATCATAAAAAAAAGGCCGGAAAACGTTCGATGTAGGTTCGAACCCAGCCTGTGCCCAACAGGTTTGCATACAACTCCACATGCTTTCTCGAGGTGATCAAAAGACTAAATATCCGAGTGATTCGCTGTCAGGAGATCAAGTGTGAAATTCTAACGTCTAGTACTGCCATCTTACACCTTGACTCACAAAAGCACGTCATGGTGGTACAAATTTATACGAAGAAGGGAAGGATTGTATGAGAGGAGGGAACACATGTACGAAAGAATGATTCGGGTTGTGGAGAAGTTTTGTGCGAAGTGATCCCCTCATTATCAACAAAACACGCGTACGACGAGCTAATCAGCTGTGTGTCATGTTGTGTCAGAGATGACGGTCATGGCCCTACAATTACACACGTATACTAGGGAACCTTCCTCTTGAGGGTAGGAATGAAAAAATAGATATTCCCCCAAAAAATTAGACTGTAAAGAGCGAATAAGTAGAGAAAAGTTTCACGAGAAACGACAGTTGGACAGAAGAGGAAGAAATGGCGGATACAAGGATTTGAAGGTGAGTATTCAAGGTCATGGTTGATCGTGGAAGGCGACCGCGATGAGGAGATTTTCGGCGAATTCAAGTCATGAACCACGCATGACACATCTAGCTTGGCGAACTGTGACGTGGGAGAGGAAGGAATAGTCTGCAAATTCGCAAATAGTGCACGGAGGCAGAGGGAGAATAATACATACTTGAGAAACAGCGGATGGCTGCTTCGATGATGAGTATGGCGGTAGAATGAGGGTAGTGGGGTGGGTGGGTGGTGACGATGGTGGCTTGACGACGACGTTGACGACGAGTGAAGAGGGGACTAGAAACGAGTTACTCGCTGGGTGGCCTAAGCAAGGATGCCTCGCACCCATCCGCTCAGTAGCTCGCTTCGCTTGCGAATTCGCAATCGCGCGGTTGACCGCGTACGCGATCGCGCGAATTCATTCGCCAGCGCATTCATGCGTCGACCGCGGCACCACAGCACGATGATCTCGGAAACCGGGACACGAGCCGCGAAAAACACATTACTAAACCGGAGCGCAAAATAAGAACGCACTCGCAGTGAAGGAGATCTGGTACGACGACGAAGGCGATGACGCGCTAGCCTGCACAACCTTCGTAGCGAGGCATCTGTATACACGTGTTTGCATGTCTGTGCGTACGAGTGCAGCGGCGAAGAATGCGGATCATTTGTTCGCTCGCTCGTTCGCGCAAATAGCTGTACCGCCTACGCCTCCACCCTCCTAAAACGTCAGTCCAATCGTTCTTCTTACCTCCATTTACAGTACCTAAGAGTAGTAAAGGGGAATAATTTCTCTGCGCGTGAGTGAGAAAAACCTCGATGTTTTGAATAATTGATGCCTTTTTACGGCAAAGTATATGACCACAAGATGTCACAAAATAGCTGAGTTGAACGCGAAACTCAGATGTCAGGCAGGACTCGAACCTGCAATGTGAAGAGCTGAGCAATGCAGAGCGGGATGTCGGTGGTGAAATGGTAAAACGCTCGAAAAGGTAAGGTTTTTAGAGTATTCAACAAAATCATTTGGCATTACACGATTATGGTTTTTTGCCGTAATGGCGGCTTCTTGGCTTCAAAAAAAAATTAGTTGGCTTGAGAATCCTTAAAGGCTTAGGACACCCAAAAAATTATTTTTCAGATTTCATGCTTTTCTTGGAGAGAGTCACACGCTGATCACAGTGGTATCTCTGGAATCGTCCCCTTTGAGCACCCCCTTTGAACAGAGTTATGGCTCTTCAAAGATGCCTAGGTTTTTAGGGTGAAAATTTGGTGGAAGAATTGTCTCAGGCCTGTAACTCTCTTCATTCGCAATTGTTGCGCGAGAGCGAGCCAGGAAAAGGAGAAAGTCCGGCAATGGACTGAAGAACGACGACTTGATTAGATTCATTCATCCATCATGCAGCTATCGAGTCCGAAAATCTGTTAGGGGGCCGGGCCTGTGGTGGTGAGCAAAGGGGGTCGGGCCTGTGGTGGTCGCTTATATCTCGCTTATTTGAAGGAATTGACATTCTGCCTTTGGCACGTGTTATACAGAAGGGGTCTTCTACACAATTACCTAAAAATCTCAAAATCCATATTTGAGGGTGTACTGTGCCTTTAAAGGCCCAGTCCAACATCAGAATCGTTTTTCTGTTTTTTCGCCTATCTTGAAAACGGTCCCACGCTGATTCCAATAATTTCTCTGGAACCGTTCAAGACCCCCTAAAAACGGAGTTATCTCCTCTCAAAAAATGAGCTACGGAAGCATGGTGGACGGGTTGTCCGAGGCTTGTAACTTCCGTCGTTTTCAACCGATGTATGCGAGCAGGCCTGAGCAAAGAGAGAAGTTGGAAGTAAAGGGAAGAACAGGGCGATTGATCGGAAACCATCGCTCATCTCGCCACTGGTGAGCTAGAAAGATCGTAAAGGGGCGTGCCAAAGTGGCTTTCCGATGTGGGCGCTCCAGCGTGGCTTCCTCCTATATCTCGCTCATTTGGAGGAATTGAGAGCTCGCACTTGGCAGGTGCTATAAACGGTTTGTCTGCTTCTCAATTATATGAAAATCTCTGACTTTTCCATGAGCTGTCCAAGCTCAGAGACGAAATCTGAGATTTTCACATATTTGTGAAGTAAGCGCACCCTATATAACACCTGCCGAGTGCGAGCTCTCAAATTCTCTGAATAAACGAGATATAGGAGGAAGCCAGCCTGGAGCGCCCACATCGGGAATTTTTCGAGCTCAACAGTGGCGAGATGAGCCATGGTTTCCGATCAGAAGCCCCGTTCTTCCCTTCATTCTCAACTTCTCTCTTTGTTCAGGTCGGCTCGCTTGCATCGGTTGGAACTGACGGAAGTTACAAGCCTCGGACAACTCGTCCACCATGCTTCCGTAGCTCAGTTTTTGAGAGGAGATAACTCCGTTTCTAGGAGGTTTTGTACGATTACAGGGACATCGTTGGAATCAGCGTGAGACCATTTTCAAGATTGGCAGGAAAATAGAAAGACGATTGTGAGGTTGGGCTGTGCCTTTAAAGGATTTTCGGTGTCTAAATGTGTAGCAGCTGACAATGTGTTCCATTTTTTGCGTGTAGGGTTCTTCGCAAACTTTCGTATTGCATGGAATATGTAGCCGAGCCAAAGCTCAGAACTTTTTTACCGACTTCACCGTTTTCACTGTATTGACTGAAAAAAACACAGCAAAAAATTTACCGAAAATTCTTAACCGCGCATTCCTGGTTTGACTAATACTCGATTCTCCTTCATATGGGTATAGCAATTCTGCCAAGCGCCAAATTCTAAATTGCTCAGATGAGCGCCAATAAAACGAGAGAAAATCCGACCAGGTCCTTGGGAAATCAAGCAAATTGGCTTCACCGAAAACACGTGTCCGATCTCAATGAGACGAGGAGACGCGCTATGTGTTCAAAATCTAAGGCTCTTCCATCTTTTGTCGGCCTAGCTTTATACTGAGCTTCGCTCCACTGCGATGGCTGCTAATGACGAAAAAAAAAATCAGTTTCGAGAGAGCTCGTCTGCTAAAATCCAGCCGTTCACATTGACAATCTCTCAGGGACCATAACTCTGTTTATAGTGCGCTTCGAGAGACTCTGCAGATAACTTTGTGATCAGCGCAAAAATCTTTCTCACAAGGGAAGTGTTTGTGGCGGTAAACTTATCTGCGGAAACGACTAGTATCTTGAGGTCTTTTGTGGTTCAATATCAAAAAGCGCAGTATCCCGCCCTGAGCTGCAGGTTCCAAGAATTTACAAGCTTAAAAAGTCGTTTTTTTGTGTTTTTTACACCTCCCGAGAAGCCCTCTAGCCTTTGGAAAATCCGGAAGCGGACCTTTAAAATGTGTTCAGCACCCAAGACTACTCCCTCCCTGAGCAAAATTTGGTTGGAGGCACTTTTTCCAAACTTTGTCCAGACTGAGAGCGTTTTGAACTTGTATGGATATTCGGTTGGGCTTCTTTTTGTAGCAGTTAGAAGGCTCTGACAGCACTTTAGAAAAATGTTCCAGATTTAACTTGAAATCCTCCCAGATAACCTTGCCCTTTCGCGGAACTTGAAAAACGCTCATAATTTCTTGGAACCGGCAGCTCGGGGCGGGATAATGCACACTTTTCCATTTGAGCCACAAGAGATACTGACGATACAAGTCGTTTTCGCAGATGCGTTTACCACTCTAAACACTTCCTATGTTAGGCAAACTGAAAACGATTTTCAGGTTAGACTGAGCCCTTAAAGGCACAGTACACCCAAAAAATTGTTTTTCAGTTTTTATGCTTGTATTGGGGACGGTCACACGCTGATCACAGTGGTATCTTTGAAATCGTTCAAGACCCTCTGCAAAAGGAGTTATGGCTCCTCAAAAAAAGCCTGTTATTTGAGGGCAAAGAATTGGTGGACGAGTTGTCTCAGGCCTGTAACTCTCTTCATTCGCAATTGTTGCGCGAGAGCGAGCCAGGAAAAGGAGAAAGTCCGGCAATGGACTGAAGAACGACGACTTGATTAGATTCATTCATCCATCATGCAGCTATCGAGTCCGAAAATCTGTTAGGGGGCCGGGCCTGTGGTGGTGAGCAAAGGGGGTCGGGCCTGTGGTGGTCGCTTATATCTCGCTTATTTGGAGGAATTGAGATCTCGCATTTGGCACGTGTTATACTGGAGGGGTCTTCTACACAATTACATGAAAATCTCAAAATTCATATCTGAGGGTGTACTGTGCCTTTCTGCTTTTAGCTGCCGAGATGTCGTACGTTCACGCCGTGGCAGTGTGGAGGAAAGAAGATCACCTCTATGCAAACCGACGTCACCCCCTCCACGAAGAGGGTTTTTGTCATGGGAGAGGTGCTGGCCGGCCGCGTCTCTCCTTCGGATTCTCCTGCTGAGGGCCGGCGTGGAAAGGAATCCTGGACCCGCTCAGAAGAAGAAGTACCTTTGTGCCACATGCGACAGAAATGTCAATTGGAATGGGACCAGCGTCCAATGCTTCGGATGCCAGAGGTGGGTGCACTTCTCTTGTTCGGGTCTCAGTTCTGTGAAGCATCATAACTCTTCTTTTCGCTGTGTTATATGCTCTTCACCTACCAACTCTGATTCCTCTTCCTCGTATCGCCCCCTTTCCATTGTACATATCAATCTCAATGGCCTTCGTGCCAAACTTTCTGAGCTCTCTCTTCGCACGTACTTACCATCCAGACGTGATCATGGTTCAAGAAACCAAGCTCTCTCCATCCCCTACCCGTCCTCATCCTAACATCCCGGGCTATACTGCCTTCCATGCTCCAAGGTCAGCTCTTGGCGGAGGAGTTTCAACTTTTGTTTTATCTTCTCTTCCCTCCCACCTCATACCCAACACCCCCACGGATGGTACTCTCGAGTACCTTCCAATCCATCTCCCTCTTAAAACAACTCTTTCTCTCTTCAACATATATATTCCACCTACTACCTCATGCCCCTCTTTTTACAATCCTATTCCACTTCTCAAGCAGCTGAACGACGGCTCCCTCTCATCCTCAGTTGTCTTCGCGGGCGATTTTAATGCTCACACCTTTTGCTCTTCTCTCGATTCTGACGCTAGAGGAAATGACGTCGAAGAATGGGCAGAGGAGTGTGACTTGGTCATCTTAAACGATGATCAGCCCACCCGTCTCCCTACCAACGGCCGATCTTCCAGCCCAGACATTTCTCTAGTCTCGTCCAACCTCTCTAACTCTTGCTCATGGTCCACCACAACCACTTTGCCAAGTGACCATGTCCCCGTCTTTATCCATATCGATCTCTCCAACTCTCTCGCTCCCTATTCTGGTGTTCGTCAACGTTCTTATCTTAATTTAGGCCGAGCAGACTGGAGCCTGTTCAGTGAAGTTGCGCTTCGCCTGTCGGCAAATTACCCGTGGAATGGCGACGTGCACCAGAAAGAGTGCCATTTATCTGACGCGATCCGCAGAGCCATGAAAGCAGCTATTCCTGTCGGCCGCGTTAAGACGTTCTATCCAAATGTCACAAGAGAGATCCTCGATAAGATCAGGACAAGAGATGCCAGGAGAGCGGTCAACCATCTGGACCCCGTCGTTGCTGAACTTGACGATGAGATCAAAAAGGATCTAGACAGGCACAAGAAAGAAGAGTGGGAAAAGTTCGCTGGGCAGTTGGACTTCAAGACGGACAGTGCAGCTACTTGGAAGGTACTACGGAAGCTCTGGGGTAAGAGCTTGCCTGCTACCGTCTCCACAATCGAATTAGAAAACGGTGTATTCAAATCAGGAAAAGAAGCCGCTTATGCGCTCGGGAGAAGTTTTTTCATCACCAAGGCAAAGCGTGGTCCGCAGAATAGAGTGACTGTACGAGAGCTGTGTCGCCTCCCGCTTATGAGCACGGCCGAAGCGTTCACTACGACGCAAGGTGAGAAGGTTATAAAGGATATGCGGAATTCAAAAGCGGTCGGTCCAGACGGGATATGTCCTGCTGTCTTGAAGAAGATACCGAATGAAATCCTTCCGCTTCTCACTGATTTGATCAATACCTCGTTCAGATCGTGCACCATCCCACAGAACTGGAGGGCAGCTAACGTTGTGCCGCTGCCCAAGCCGGGGAAACCTCAGGCTTCAGTCAAGGGATACAGACCTATTAGCTTGCTGTCCACGTTCGCGAAGGTAGCCGAAAAACTGATCGTAAAGGACTTGGCGGAGCACAATGAGAAGTAAGTGATTCAGCATGGATTCAGAAAGCTGCATTCCACCACGACAGCTCTGCTGGAAACTACAAGCTTTGCCATCAATGGGTTCAGATCTCACCAAGGCATTCGACACAGTAAACCATGGAGTTCTGTCAAGCAACTTACTCGAATCATCAATACCGCCGAAACGCTGGATATCGGCATTCATCAAGGGCAGACGAGCCAGAGTTATGTTCCAGAACCATGTCTTCAAAAGTATTCCTATTGCAGCTGGAGTTCCGCTGGGCGGCGTTTTATCGCCTGCCCTCTTCAGTCTGTACCTCGAAGACATGCCCGCTCCCCCCCAGGATATCAAGGTGGTCGCCTATGCCGATGATATGACAATAATGTGTCGGGATCGGGATATACATGTGGCCGCCTCGAAGATCAATGAGTACCTGGTCACACTGAAAAGCTTTTTCGACCGCAAAATGCTAAAGATCTCTGCATCGAAATCGTCGGTATCCGTACTCACAACGGATCCTTCGGAGCACAGCGCTCACCCGCATGTCGAGTGGGACGGAGATCGATTACCTGCTGCTCGCTTTCCCAAACTGCTCGGTCTGGTGCTCGATCCATAGCTCAAGTTTCATAAGAACACCGAGCAGAAGCAGGCCGTCGTCAAAGCGAAGCTTAATGTGCTCAGAGCCCTGGGCGGTACATCATGGGGCAGTAGCAAAGAAACAATTATTACGACGTATAAAGCGATTCTCCAGCCTGCACTAGAATACGGCGCACCAGTTTGGCAGCATCTAGTTTCGGAATCCTCTTGGACTAAGATGCAACGCATACAGAATGCGGCTCTTCGAATCGCCACCGGATGTGCAAGAAGTTCCCCAGTCGAGCACTTGCATGCGGAGACACGATCATTACCAGTAAAAGAACACCGTCAGCTCCAGGCCCAACAATTTTTCATCAACATTGTCAAACAACCAAATCACCCCTCTCGTAGAGTGCTAAACCCAGTCAGAGAAAGAAAGATCAGAAAGCCATTCGCCGATGCTCCAAGCAAAGTCAATCTGCAAAGATGGCACGATTCACAGCAAGAACGACTCCGTCTGTTGCGCGAGGAGCACACACAGTTCGTACGGTGTCATCTGGAAAAGACGGCGGTAAATCCCATCCTGGGTGTGGTGCCGCCCAGGTCTGCACATCCGAGTCTCAACTCGGAAGGAGGGCCAGATGCACCCTGGCATCGCGGCGCTGTGGTCACTCTACTATGCTTATGGCATATATGTATATGTATATGTATATGTTAGCAAGATTGACAGCACCAAATCGGACGTTTGCCCAGACTGTGGATGCCACGGCCACGATACGGCACATTTGTTTGATTGTCCGGAGAGACCAACCACGCTGACCACAATGGACCTATGGACGAATCCGTTATTGGTCGCCCAGTTCCTCAACCTATGACAGTACCCTCGACGTGGCTGCAAAGAAGAAGAAGAAGACTGTGCCTTTAAAAGCCCAGTCCAACATCAGATATGAATTTTGAGATTTTCATGTAATTTTGTAGAAGACCCCTCCTGTATAACACGTGCCAAATGCGAGATCTCAATTCCTCCAAATAAGCGAGATATAAGCATCCACCACAGGCCCGACCCCCTTCGCTCACCACCACAGGCCCGGCCCCCTAACAGACTTTCGGACTCGATAGCTGCTTGATGGATGAATGAATCTCATCAAGTCGTCGTTCTTCAGTCCATTGCCGTACTGTCTCCTTCCCCTGGCTCGCTCTCGCGCAATGATTGCGAATGAAGAGAAATACAGGCCTGAGACAACTCGTCCACCAATTTTTCACCCTCAGATTCTAGGCATCTTTGAAGAGCCATAACTCTGTTGAAAGGGGGTCTTCGACGACATCAGAGATACCACGGTGATCAGCGTGTGACTCTCTCCAAGATAAGCATGAAATCTGAAAAACAATTTTCTGGGTGTCCTGTGCCTTTAAGAAAGTTTATATTAGAAGGATGCACGCCCATGCCGCTACGCGGCGTACTTGTTGGCATTTATCCATTGACACAAAGACGCGCTCACTCCTCTGCACGGTCTGCATATACGTGGGCGGTGGGTGTAACATCCTGGTGTCAACAGTTCTGCAACCTTCCAAACTAAAACACCCTCAAACCCTCATTTTAATGCAGAATTGGAATGCTTGAGATGGATTTGTGCAGGAGCATCGTCTAAAATGGTCGGGCATGGTTCCGTTTGAGTCATGTAGATTATGATCGACTAAATTACTTTATGTGCATATTTTGGTTTTCTACTCTCTCCTGAAGTTATGGCGTGGTGAAGGTTCCGGTCCACCACAAAAGTCTACCGCGACTCTGCGAGCGAACAATAAATATGTCCTTTGAACGGCGCACGAGAAGCTGAGATAGTACCGCAACCCGACTGAGCAGTGCATTCTCGCTTCCATGAGTACTAACGTGGCTTAGAGTAAAGTAGAACAGGTGAAACAGACAATAAAAATGGCAGGACTCAACACAGCCGCAAACCTTTTCGAAGACTTACAGGCAGGGTCAAGTTCATGTTGGTCAGACGAGAAACGTGGTCTTGGGGGGTCGCTATTTCCTTGGGAAACTCCAAAATTTTGGGGGAGGTTATTTTTTTTGCGACCCATCCGAATACGTGCCCGTATTGCTCCAAACATGGAGAGAATCGGTCAAAAATCGGAAAATACACATGACCTAGTGTATCGGAAGATTCGCTAGGCAGATGTTAGGAGATGTCAAAGGCATCGTACGCGCAGAAAACCGTATATTATTTTCTCATGTTTTTGTGTAGCTTGGCCTCTCCAGTAAACCAGAACGTCGAAGGGGCCCATGAAAAACCTTCATTTGTAAAGAAAAGTCAATCGGAACACATTGTAAATACAAGTTTGAATTTCGCGTCAAAATCCTTTTCGAAGTTTTTCTGCTTCTAGATGTCTCGTCACTTTCATTTTCGGAATTTTTCTGGATTTGGAGTTTGTGCCGTGACTATTTTTCATGTTATCTTACGGTCGCACCAACATTCTAGGAAAAAATGCTAGATGACTGGTGAGAATTGGTGGCGGATCTTCATCTTTGGCGCCTTCCAACCTCATTGCCTGACGTTTTTTACGCGCCAAATTTTACCAGTGTGGTATACCGGGGTCAATCATGAAATTGAGCCTGAAAAATGAAAATTGATTCCCAGCGCAAACGATGCCTTCAAGCTCCGAAGATGAGCTCATAAGACCGATTCCAAGCCGAATTATGACCGGTAAAAAATGCGTTGGTCTCACGATGGTCAAAAAATCCACCGGATCATCGGGGCCAATAACGGAGGGCAGAGATATTTTCGGTTTCTGAAACGTTTCTCATGTTTTTCGGATCCGTAGATTGCCGAAATCGTCCAAAGTGAGCAGTGCATAGAGCGCTCTTCATTGGCTTCGGAATGGTGAGGCCTCAAAAATTGAAAAAAGCCAAAACGGATTTTTTGCGATTAGGCCCACATTCAGTTTTAGAGTGTATCACGTCTACCTTTTTCATCTTTCCAGGGGTCGCTGTTCCGGGCCACCAGGACCAACGCTGTGCCTGACCCTTACTGCGCCTCCCTGGTTTGCAAGAAACGTTCCAGTGGCCCCCTAGTTAAATTGTTCCACTCATTATTGTTTCCTATCTGATCGCTAGACGAAACTTCGTACACCAATCGTAAAAAGGTTTGCTTGTCGTAGACCTCTCAACATTAAACATAAGATTAAGATCAAAATGGCTGAAAATGATGTCCAAAGAACAAAGCACAAGTTTTCGTATGTGTGACAACTATGGAGAATCTTCGTATTTTTCGGACTTGTTTTTTTCACTATAGGTAGACATGCTCTTTCTATTCATGAATTTCCAGCAACATTCAGCAAAATCTACTTTCCGTAATGGGTTTTCTTAGTATTATTCGTGTCGTGTTCGGCGAAAATTGTGCCCAGTTGTGTCGTTCTGGTTCTATATGTTCATGGATTAAACACCACGTACACACAGTCGGCACGGATCGTACTGATACTTTGCGTTCCGTATTCCGCGTTGGCGCAAACTCGTTGTGTTATACCAAGAGCGCACCGAGTTTGCACCAACGCGAATTAAAGGCAGTGTTCACGGGGAAAAAGTTGCACGTTTTCTTTGGCTAAAACGTAAGCTTTCGGTCCCTCTAAGAAGATTAAGAAAGGAATTGCGACGAAAAATGGCCGGTAAGTGGGTGAAAATCTCGTGGGTCAGCCAACCCGTCGGGCCACTCCGCCCACGTCCTATAACAGTTGGTATAAAATCGTTATTAGATGGACGATGGTTTCCGTTCAGAAGCCCCGTTCTTTCCTTCGTTCTCAACTTCTCTCTTTACTCAGATCAGCTCGCATACATCGGCTGCGAAAAACGGGAGTTACAAACCTTGGACAGCTCGTCCACAATGGTTCCCTTGCTGAATTTCGAGGGGAAATAACTCCATTACCAGAGGGTCTTGTATGATTCCAGGAACATGATTAAAATCAGCATGAGACTGTTTTCAAGATAGGGGGAAAACAGAAAAACGGCTTTTATCGTTAAAACTGCCTTTGAGGAAGCGGCAGTTGCATGCCGCTGATGTTAGCGTGCGCTACACCTCTAGAACGGGAGCATTAACAGCTAGGCAGTATTTATACTCCCCAACGCCAGCGCGGCTTGGCGTTAGAAAATGAATAGTTTCTACGCGCGTCACGCGCTTGCATGGACGCCGTATACTCCAGCGACGACGCCATGTCGGAGCAGAAAAAAAGGGGCCCTAACTTTTCCAAATAAGGAATTTCTGTACATGCGTTCATCATCAAGATAACAGAGGATAGCAATGGAATCAATTATCATGAAACGAAATGAAATTGATGATGGAATAATAAAAAAAGTGATGAAAAGGTCTTTACGGCCGCCGCCGCCATTGCGGAGCGGGTGTCACGCTTGTGCCGCGTGGGCGTAGCGTGAGGCCATTCATATTCCAACGCCACGCCGCGCGTGCCGAGCTGGCGTTGAGAAGCATGAATAGCGGCTAAGTTAACGATAAGAAACCATTGCGTTCGCTGATGCTCGTAACTCGCCATCAAGACCCACGTATTGTCCGGTGGCAAAAGTCGTGCCCCAATGATGGGGCAGAGCACTCTTCGTCAAAAGCAGATATGAAATCCGCCATGAAAATCACCTGGGAGCTGAATGAATGAAGGGCGCGTGGCGGACGCACGCGCTAGCTGGATGGTCTGCGGCCAAGGATTTACTCAACGATAGCACAGTATGAAAATAGGAAATAGTAGCCTAGAAACAATGGAGCCATGCCAGCTTGTGTTCCCGTCGTCCCTAAATGTTAATACAACATTTATCACCCACACAGAAAACTCTTTCTGAATCCACCAATGTTATCCTACAGACAGACAAACTATGCCGTTGACCAGTTTTCTCCCCATCGTCCTATACCGATATTTCGGACGCCCATGATGACCCTTATGCCATTTAGACCTTTGATTTTCCAAGAGCTCACTGCAATATCGCTGACTCTTCGGCTCGCCTCCACTCCTCAGATTCAATTCACTTCGAGGGACTGTGTTCGAACAAGGATTGCGCCAGATTCGCCAGACAAAGAGAAAGATAGAGTAAAACGAGTCGAGACTCGAGAAAGATAAAGGGGGTCCACCGCCAAAGTTCATCCATGAATAGGCAGGAGGGCGAATCCTTACTCTTTCTCAGGCTTAGAGAAAGTTTTAATGCTAGCGTTGAGAACACGAATCGTTTGGCGATGCTTGTTTGACTACATCATCGGAAACAGCTTATCGAGAGGTATCGAATGTATTTTTAAATCTAGAAATGTCTACGTCACCCGGTACTAGATTCCTCGTAATCAATTTTGCCTGGTGAATGGACGGGACTGCGACGGTAGATCGCCGCGCGCGATTTAAACCCGGTTGGTCGGTGATGCCGCCAACACCGCATGGCCAGCCGCCTGGTCCATGTGTCAGGCTAAATATAATTCGGAAACCATATGTAGTTTTGGAAACGTTCCTCGTTCCCTAATTTATTGTTAATCGAATTGGTTGGCTCACATCCTAGTTTTCCAAGCAAAGGAATGTTGTATCGTTCTGTCGCTGTGAAATTTTCGATAATTTAAGTGAGGAGCGATTATGCAAAAATGCCGATGTCTTGACAGTTGCCGCTTTCTTTTGCATCATCTAGCACAACGCCTCAGTGGAACCGATGCTATCAAACCTGATCAGGCTATTCTTCTTTTTCTTTTTCATATTTACGACCGACGTGACATTCTATCGCGAGAATACATGAATCTGCGGTAGGGATGGGGAAACATTTTTTTGATTCTCAAAAATTGGCCGGAACAACTAGATTTACTCTGGAAAAATCTCACTGAGCATGTTCTGTGTTCAATATCTGAGATTATCCCCTTTTACTCAGCCCCCATAATGACATGGTCATCCCGGAAACAAAACTGAATAAAATTTTGCGAAAAGTTTTAAAACACTGAATCGAATGAAAAACATGGAATAGGATTTTTCTACAAACTCTGCTGCTTTATTGTTCCGCATGGGCTAACAGAAAGTACTTCAACGACTTACTCGACTGGCTTTTTTAATTCTTCATGTATACTGCTCCGAGGACGAATTAAGTTGTTTCTGCGGGGCGAGTGAAGACACAGCGAGAAAGTGTGGGGGAGAAGGAGACGCAGTAAAGAAGCGCACACGCACGCGATCGCAGCGTTGAGTTTCACTCCGAAATAGAGTACATGTTTATTCAAAAAACACTTTTCAGCCGGGGTACTGCACGGTGGTGTGGGCCGGCCAATTTTGCTCAGACCCCCCCCCCTCTAATGGCGATTCTGCTCGGACCCCCCAGAAACATTAGTAGGTCAGTTTTTGACCGTTTTCTTCCACCCCCACCAAGAGCTGATGTATTCTCGTAGTTTATCTAGCAGGTTTATATACCTCTAACGTTTCACTGCAGTAAAATTTTTCTTGTCGTATTTAAATGGTAAGTATAAAATTGTCACATTGTAAAAAACCAATATTGACAGCTCGAAGCCGATGTTTTGCCACTGAATTCAGATGCTTGAGAGGACGAGAGCACAAACAGCGCCTATGGCATTTATGTGGAGAGGAGCTGAAAGTGCAAAAGTATATGTAACTGGAATCAACTTGTGCTGTGTTATAAAATGCAGATGTTTGAAAAAGGTTTCGATCCCTCCGGCAGTCCATATTGTTTTTTCGAGTCGCGAGAGTAGGATATTCGAGTCAAGCGTGATTGATTTACAAAGTATACCAACTTTCACCGTCTAACTATGAGATGGACGCTAAAGGGCGCTGTAGTATACGGGATCACACCTTTTTCAGGTGTGGCCCCACCGGAAGTCGACAATTGTGAAAACTAGGAGTCATGAGAGTAAGGTATTTGAGTCCAGCGTAGTTGGTTTACTCGGTATACTCACTTTCAACGTCCAACATGGATGTTAAACACCGCTACAGTACAAGGCCGCACACTTTTCTCATGTGTGGTCCCGCCGAAAGGGGTATTTTTGAAACCTAGGTGTCACGAGAATAGGAAATTCGAATCCAGCGTGGTAGATTTACCCTGAATACTTGTTTTGATCATGTCAAATGATCGCTGAAGACCGCTACATATAGGGAGACGAAAAAAATCGGCTGTCCTTAAAAAAATTGTTTTTTTGGAACGTTGTAAGTTAAGTGCTGAACGAGTTATTCGGAAAAATACTGGCATTAAGAAACTAGACTTTACACTCTATCGTTTGAAACTTTTCTCAGCCCTGGAGAAGACCTTTGAAGGAAATTCACATGGTGTGGGTGCTTCTTTAAAATGCGCTGAGTGCCCACACTAAAGTACTGAGAAAACGCGAAAAATGTTGCAGAACCCACAACAGGAAAATTTTCTTCAAAGGCCTTCTCCATGGATGCGGGTGGATTTAAACGGTAAGGTTCAGAGCGTAGTTTCTTAAAGCTAAAAATTTTCCGAGTACCTTATTTAGAACTTAAGTTACTGCAGTTTTAAAACCCTTAGTTATGTTCGTGGACTTGGCCGATTTTTTACTCGTCTCCCGCTCTATGTGTAGCGGTCTTCGGCGTTACTCTGAGATGATGAAGGTTTGTATCGAGAGTAAATCGACCACGCTGGACTCAAAAATCATACTCTCATGGCTCCTACTTCTCAAAATTGACGACTTTCGGCGGGATCACAACGAGAAAGGCGTGATCCCGTATACTGCAGCGGTGTTCAGCCTCCATCGTGAACAGTAAAAGTGAGTATATAGGGTGAATCGACCCCGCTCAACTGAACTCTCGTGACTCATAGATTTCGATTGCAGAATTCAATTAGCTTTAGTAGTGAGACTACTTTTACTTTTTACATGGAGGATTCATATGTATCGCTCCAGCCGCGAAGCGGCTGGAGAGGTTTGGTTTTGCCTGGCACTTGTGATCACTTAGATTTTGGTAAAGTAGTTAATAAAACCTGTAAAACAAATTTTCTAGAGATTTCCTTCTGGATATAAGTGAGAGAGTATAGAAGACACCCGCTGACAAAATTTGAGCCAAATCGATTGAAAATTAACACAGTTAGATCGGCGGAAGCTTAGCTAAAATTCGCGTTTTTTCTTGTAACGCGTCCCTCGTGTCCTGTTCCTCGTTCCTCGTTCCTGCCACTAGCCACTGCCAGTGGTCGCAGGCTATCAGTACATAGGGCATCTGATGACGTCATCAGGGTGTCATGTAAAGTACATAGGGCATCTGATGACGTCATCAGGATGTCATGTAAAGTACATAGGGCATCTGATGACGTCATCAGGTGTCATGTAAAGTACATAGGGCATCTGATGACGTCATCAGGGTGTCATGTAAAGTACATAGGGCATCTGATGACGTCATCAGGATGTCATGTAAAGTACATAGGGCATCTGATGACGTCATCAGGGTGTCATGTAAAGTACATAGGGCATCTGATGACGTCATCAGGGTGTCATGTAAAGTACATAGGGCATCTGATGACGTCATCAGGGTGTCATGTAAAGTACATAGGGCATCTGATGACGTCATCAGGATGTCATGTAAAGTACATAGGGCATCTGATGACGTCATCAGGGTGTCATGTAAAGTACATAGGGCATCTGATGACGTCATCAGGGTGTCATGTAAAGTACATAGGGCATCTGATGACGTCATCAGGTGTCATGTAAAGTACATAGGGCATCTGATGACGTCATCAGGGTGTCATGTAAAGTACATAGGGCATCTGATGACGTCATCAGGATGTCATGTAAAGTACATAGGGCATCTGATGACGTCATCAGGGTGTCATGTAAAGTACATAGGGCATCTGATGACGTCATCAGGGTGTCATGTAAAGTACATAGGGCATCTGATGACGTCATCAGGGTGTCATGTAAAGTACATAGGGCATCTGATGACGTCATCAGGGTGTCATGTAAAGTACATAGGGCATCTGATGACGTCATCAGGATGTCATGTAAAGTACATAGGGCATCTGATGACGTCATCAGGGTGTCATGTAAAGTACATAGGGCATCTGATGACGTCATCAGGGTGTCATGTAAAGTACATAGGGCATCTGATGACGTCATCAGGGTGTCATGTAAAGTACATAGGGCATCTGATGACGTCATCAGGGTGTCATGTAAAGTACATAGGGCATCTGATGACGTCATCAGGATGTCATGTAAAGTACATAGGGCATCTGATGACGTCATCAGGGTGTCATGTAAAGTACATAGGGCATCTGATGACGTCATCAGGGTGTCATGTAAAGTACATAGGGCATCTGATGACGTCATCAGGGTGTCATGTAAAGTACATAGGGCATCTGATGACGTCATCAGGGTGTCATGTAAAGTACATAGGGCATCTGATGACGTCATCAGGATGTCATGTAAAGTACATAGGGCATCTGATGACGTCATCAGGGTGTCATGTAAAGTACATAGGGCATCTGATGACGTCATCAGGGTGTCATGTAAAGTACATAGGGCATCTGATGACGTCATCAGGGTGTCATGTAAAGTACATAGGGCATCTGATGACGTCATCAGGGTGTCATGTAAAGTACATAGGGCATCTGATGACGTCATCAGGATGTCATGTAAAGTACATAGGGCATCTGATGACGTCATCAGGGTGTCATGTAAAGTACATAGGGCATCTGATGACGTCATCAGGGTGTCATGTAAAGTACATAGGGCATCTGATGACGCCATCAGGGTGTCATGTAAAGTACATAGGGCATCTGATGACGTCATCAGGGTGTCATGTAAAGTACATAGGGCATCTGATGACGTCATCAGGATGTCATGTAAAGTACATAGGGCATCTGATGACGTCATCAGGGTGTCATGTAAAGTACATAGGGCATCTGATGACGTCATCAGGGTGTCATGTAAAGTACATAGGGCATCTGATGACGTCATCAGGGTGTCATGTAAAGTACATAGGGCATCTGATGACGTCATCAGGATGTCATGTAAAGTACATAGGGCATCTGATGACGTCATCAGGGTGTCATGTAAAGTACATAGGGCATCTGATGACGTCATCAGGGTGTCATGTAAAGTACATAGGGCATCTGATGACGTCATCAGGTGTCATGTAAAGTACATAGGGCATCTGATTACGTCATCAGGGTGTCATGTAAAGTACATAGGGCATCTGATGACGTCATCAGGATGTCATGTAAAGTACATAGGGCATCTGATGACGTCATCAGGGTGTCATGTAAAGTACATAGGGCATCTGATGACGTCATCAGGGTGTCATGTAAAGTACATAGGGCATCTGATGACGTCATCAGGGTGTCATGTAAAGTACATAGGGCATCTGATGACGTCATCAGGGTGTCATGTAAAGTACATAGGGCATCTGATGACGTCATCAGGGTGTCATGTAAAGTACATAGGGCATCTGATGACGTCATCAGGGTGTCATGTAAAGTACATAGGGCATCTGATGACGTCATCAGGGTGTCATGTAAAGTACATAGGGCATCTGATGACGTCATCAGGGTGTCATGTAAAGTACATAGGGCATCTGATGACGTCATCAGGGTGTCATGTAAAGTACATAGGGCATCTGATGACGTCATCAGGGTGTCATGTAAAGTACATAGGGCATCTGATGACGTCATCAGGGTGTCATGTAAAGTACATAGGGCATCTGATGACGTCATCAGGTGTCATGTAAAGTACATAGGGCATCTGATGACGTCATCAGGGTGTCATGTAAAGTACATAGGGCATCTGATGACGTCATCAGGGTGTCATGTAAAGTACATAGGGCATCTGATGACGTCATCAGGGTGTCATGTAAAGTACATAGGGCATCTGATGACGTCATCAGGGTGTCATGTAAAGTACATAGGGCATCTGATGACGTCATCAGGGTGTCATGTAAAGTACATAGGGCATCTGATGACGTCATCAGGATGTCATGTAAAGTACATAGGGCATCTGATGACGTCATCAGGATGTCATGTAAAGTACATAGGGCATCTGATGACGTCATCAGGGTGTCATGTAAAGTACATAGGGCATCTGATGACGTCATCAGGGTGTCATGTAAAGTACATAGGGCATCTGATGACGTCATCAGGGTGTCATGTAAAGTACATAGGGCATCTGATGACGTCATCAGGGTGTCATGTAAAGTACATAGGGCATCTGATGACGTCATCAGGGTGTCATGTAAAGTACATAGGGCATCTGATGACGTCATCAGGGTGTCATGTAAAGTACATAGGGCATCTGATGACGTCATCAGGGTGTCATGTAAAGTACATAGGGCATCTGATGACGTCATCAGGGTGTCATGTAAAGTACATAGGGCATCTGATGCCGTCATCAGGATGTCATGTAAAGTACATAGGGCATCTGATGACGTCATCAGGGTGTCATGTAAAGTACATAGGGCATCTGATGACGTCATCAGGGTGTCATGTAAAGTACATAGGGCATCTGATGACGTCATCAGGGTGTCATGGAAAGGACATAGGGCATCTGATGACGTCATCAGGATGTCATGTAAAGTACATAGGGCATCTGATGACGTCATCAGGGTGTCATGTAAAGTACATAGGGCATCTGATGACGTCATCAGGATGTCATGTAAAGTACATAGGGCATCTGATGACGTCATCAGGATGTCATGTAAAGTACATAGGGCATCTGATGACTTCATCAGGATGTCATGTAAAGTACATAGGGCATCTGATGGCTTCATCAGGATGTCATGTAAAGTACATAGGGCATCTGATGACGTCATCAGGATGTCATGTAAAGTACACATAGCATCTGATGACGTCATCAGAACGTCGTGCCAAGTGCATAAAGCATCTGGTGACGTCATCAGGACGTCGTGCCAAGGTGGTGCCAAGTGCATAGGGCATTTTCTGACATCATCAGGACGTCGTGGAAAGTGAGTAGCGCTTCATTTGTAGCGTGCGCAACAAGGTTGTTGCTTACTGATTATTATAGCAATCCATGCTATTCGAGAATTATTGATGATTTTCAAGGATATTACTACGTAATATCAAAAAAAAGTGAACAATTCTATCAAAAAAGGGTTTTCCAAGCAAAGAGGTTTGGCTGGCGTCAGAAACGTTCCAACAAAAAGGGAACAATAAATTAAGTTGAATGAGGAGAGTCTACAAAGAGTAGACAATATTCTATCAAAAAGGGTTTTCCAAGCAAAGAGGTTTGGCTGGCGTCAGAAACGTTCCAACAAAAAGGGAACAATAGGTAAGTAGAATGAGGAGAGTCTACAAAAAGTGAACAATATTTTCTGAGACTGATTTTCCTGGCCGATACTTCTTAACAGCAAAACAAACCGTTGCGGTGTTCTACACGGAAGCACTCTGTGGTTCCAAAACTCGTCTTAGTACACGAGAACCGTTAAAAAGTATGTGCATGTAAACCTAATACTTACCATCAGAATAGAAGATGATGCCAAAAACACAGACGGACGGTTAGCTCCAGCTGCTACGAGAAGCGAAACCAAAGTGCAGCATCTAATGAGAATATTTTCTTATATTCTCGTCAACGAATAGAAGTCCTTTCTTGGAAACCATTGAACTCTTCCTCTAGAAGTACCACAACGGTTTGTTTTTTGCTGTTAAGAAGTATCGGCCAGGAAAATCAGTCTCAGAAAATATTGTTCACTTTTTGTAGACTCTCCTCATTCTACTTACCTATTGTTCCCTTTTTGTTGGAACGTTTCTGACGCCAGCCAAACCTCTTTTGCTTGGAAAACCCTTTTTTGATAGATTCAATATTATTTTGAAAAGACCTTTACTTCACCCTAAACTTCCTAATTGAACTCCGCGACTCGTAAATCACATAAATCAGCCTCCTAGTTGAATCACAATCTATATTTGAAATCTACGTGAAAAACTGCTCCTTACGGTTTTTACTCACAAAGACGTTGGTTCAATTGGTCCTCGTCCAAGGATCCGACCCCCCGCTTCCACCGCTCCGGAGCTCAGACCCCACCCCTATGGGGGCCCACATCCGCGCCGAACCCTGTTTCCAGCCTCTATACATAAGTACGGTGTCGAAAGCGTAGCGTATACATATCATTCAGTACAAGTATTTCTGTTTACGCCCATACTTTTCAGCCAACCTGCGTATCTTTTCAAGAACGAAAATTTTAGGAAATACTGTCTTTGTCGACGCAAAAGTCCATTTCACAGCTGCGGAAAGCTGCTGCTGTGACACACACGTCGCACAAAAGCGTATCTGATTCACGGATAATCGTGCTGGGACCACAAGGTCTCGGTATAACTATCTCCCAGCTGTGTGTTGCACCAGAGGTGGTCCGCAACTACACAACTTACCAACGATAAGGACAGTACACTATGGAAACGAAGGCTAAGATTTCTTTTCCATCAGAGTAAGGAGCGTGCGGTGTGGGTGGGCAGAGACGCATAGGAAAAAACTAGGTCCCTTCGTGCTCTCGATGAGTTACTTCGATAGAGACAGCATTTTTATTCAATTTTATTTATTCATTTATTTGCAAGAGGAAAACCGCGAGTGAACAGCGAAACACGAGGAACAAGATAGACAACACAGAACTCGGAAAAATTATAGTGTGAGAATGGATGAGACAGGATAGTACCAAATGAGTTACCAAGCTGATGGAAAAAAAAAACTTAAATTAGATTGAGTATACAGTATTGACAACATAGGTAAGTTTTCCTACTATAATCGAATACACACAAGACAACTGTCATTCGGGCGTTGGCCACATTGAAATTGAATGAACCAATTTGACTGAATTTTCAAAAGTGTTGATTAAGATTGAAATGGACTCCTTGAAAGCAGTGTGCACGATGATTTTCGTCCCCGAGTTTTTTCACATAAAACAGTGCGTTGGCCTCCAGTTGTTAACAAAATTACTAAGAAAGGGCGAGGAACGCATTAAAACGTCGTACTCCAGTGACATTATTCTATAACATGGACTAGTTGCCGGGTTTGATGAACATGTTAATGGTGGTTGTCACCGGTAGAAAATTGGGTCAGTCAAAAAAATATAAATGTTTTATGCAAAGCAGGATTAGTTATGGCCCTAAGGAAAGAACGGAGCTTTAGAGAATAGAGAATTGCAAAGGAAGGGTCTACAATAAATTTCATTGTCACAACAAACATTTCCTGTGATACATACTTAAAGCCAGCATACACGCTCGTAGTCGAGATAACAGCATAGATCGGTCCGCACGGCCCGTACTATGTCGTCAACGACGTTTGAATCGCTGAAAACTGTCCAGTGTGACAGTATTTGACAATGTTTGAGCAATCTTGCCTTCCACGCCCGTATTTTCACACCCCTCTGAGTAACAGAATGAGAATCGATGTTTGTAAAAACGTGTGATAATTGAGAGTGATAGCACTATCAAATGGGAGTGCACGAGAGAAATAGCTTGGTTTACTTGAGTATAACATGTCTACATACCTAATGACACTCGTCCACTTTCGTGAATGCCGCTCTACTGTGGCTGACCTCTTGAAATGGAGGATTTTAACAGTGCACAAACATGTTATACTCAAGTAAACCAAGCTATTTCTCTCGTGCACTCCCATTTGATAGTGCTATCACTCTCAATTATCACACGTTTTCACAAGTATCGATTCTCATTCTGTTACTCAAAGGGGTGTGAAAATACGGGCGTGGAAGGCAAGATTGCTCAAACATTGTCAAATACTGTCATCCTGGACAGTTTTCAGCGCTTCAAACGTCGTTGACGACATAGTACGCGCCGTGCGGACCTATCTATGCTGTTATCTCGACTATGCTTACGAGCGTGTATGCTGCCTTTAAGAGAAGGGGTGATACTTGAGGATTTTATGTACTTCTGGAGCGTCTTTCCCCTAGGGCCACTTAATCAATATAGCGAATAGTCTCCAAGTTGAAGATTAACGTGAACACTGCTTTTAATGGGTATTGACTGGCTACAATCCGAATCCTGCATATAAATCTATGCGTGTCGAGCTAGTTATAATCTGTTTCGGAGACAAAATTAGTTTGTTCCACCACGTGCCTGCGCGGAGCGAGGGGATAGACAGCAAGAAAGTTTGGAGGGAGAGGGAGACACAGTATACGCCCGAACAGGCATGCTATCGACAGAAATAAAGCTCACTTTGAAATAGTGGACACGCAAAGTCCGTTTTGAATACCTGCAAACTACCGATTGACAGAAGTCGAACAGCAAAAATGACATGGCGATAGAGGAGAAATGGTCTTATGCTTTGAGCTCGCAATCTCAAAAGACATAACTGATCGAAACAGCTAATGGAGTGGCAGCCGACCCTCAAACGACCGTTAGGTAGACCTAAAACGAGATGGAGAGATGTTTTCCAGACATTTTAACACGCAACTGGCAAAGAGGAGAATATTGTAATATATATTGAACGACAGTTAAATAAATAAATAAACAGTGGAATGGAGATGATAAAATCCTCGGCTGTGTGTAAAGTTGGACGTTAATATTCCTAAATTCCTCACTCACCATAGGGCGAACAAAACCGAGTCATTCTATGAGAGCTTCGCAATAACATAACGAACAGTAAGTCTATTGATCAGAAGCAATCGTTTGGAGAAACATGTAGCGTACTTCCAGTAAAACAGAGGGCTCAAATAGAGAAATGGGTTCAAAAAGGAAAGTAGTCAATTGTAGGAAATTGGACGCTGCGATCGACTTTCTAGAGCATTCTCGCACGAACTCAGATATTCGAGGGGAAATCCCAAGAACGACATCAAAACTTCCCTCGAAACAACCGGGAAACTTCCCCAGAATTGATAGGCGAAATGGACCTCTCGACTGCAGAAAAATCACAAATATCTGAGAAGTTTCGTCTGCTCTCTCTTCATGGCTTGTTTGAAGGTGGTGTTCACGATGAATATCACATCACAGTTCGATTCAAAAAATGGTGTTGTTTGGTCGTTTGACAACTAACTGTGAAGACACAGTGAAGAAGAACGTTCAGAATAAGCTAAAATAACGGTTTCTAACGTGCAGGGCGTGGACGAGCTTACTGACCCTGCTAGTTTCGTTCAGCAAGCAAGCGCTAATCCCGAATTTCGCATAAATCGATCAGGCTGGACGCGGCAGGGTTGTTTGGCGAATTGAAGTCGAAATCGTGCGCGGCGCCACAAGCTCGTCCGAATGAGGGGCGGACCGGGATAAGCAGGCGCAACGGGATAAATTTCAAAGCCGCTTTTATTGATTTGTAGCCCGTTTTCGCTGATTTCTTCGACCCTATACCCTCCAGCATCTGCCAAATTAGTGTTTCACGCTGAACCCTCGAGAACGAGAATTTTCTGTGGACAATGTCCTAAATTGTATGTTATCTCACAGAATGAGGATTGGCAGCCTGGTGTCTGCAATGCTGCTGTTCGTTCTTCATAATAAGTCTAGTCTTCTACCATCACCTGGTGCTCGACTTCACATCACAAATCGAGTGCAGTTGGCGCGGACTGCACTGATACTTTGCGCTCCCTATTGTTTGTTGGCGCACACTAACACTTAATAGGTGACGCTATCAGTGCGAACGGTTCCGAGTGTATGTCTACAATAATGAATGTTTCACTATTCCATCTGTAAAGTTGGATCCCAGCGAGGTGAGCGAAAATGTGTCCTGAAGCCCAAAATACTCAAAGCGCTTCCAAAAGCGACTGGCCGTCCACGTGGTCGGCGTACGTGCCTAGCGGCAGGCGCGTAAGCACATTTAGGATTTAGCAGGTATACTTCACGAGTGGGGAATAATATCTCAGTCAGCTGTTTTCAGCTACAGGAAGGCTCCTCCTACATAATGAACTCGCGACTGCCGCTACAAGTGCACGCCAACCGCGTGGGCAGACAGTCTGATTCGGACAAGCTTTACGCGCTCCTTACGCAGCAGAAAAAGTACAGTGATGCTCGTGGGATTTTGTTAGAAAGCACGGAGACGCGTTTTTGCGTCTTTTTCGTCCTTCTTAAAGGCACAGTACACCATCAGATATGAATTTTGAGATCCACATGTAATTGTGTAGAAGACCCCTCCTGTATAACACGTGCCAATTGCGAGATCTCAGATCCTCCAAATAAGCGAGATATAAACGACCACCACAGGCCCGACCCCCTTCGCTCACCACCACAGGCCCGACCCCCTAGCAGACTTTCGAACTCGATAGCAGCTCGATGGATCGATGAATTCCAACTATTCGTCGTTCTTCAGTCTATTACCGGACTGTCTCCTTATCCTGGCTTTCTCTCACGTAACTATTGCGAATGAAGAGAAATACAGGCTTGAGACCACTCGTCCACCAATTTTTCAACCTCAAAATCTAGGCATCTTTGAAGAGCCATAACTCTGTTAAAAGGTGGTCTTGGACGATTTCAGAGACACCTCTGTGATCAGCGTGTGACTCTCTCCAATATAAGCATGAAATCTCAAAAATTATTTTTTGGGGGTCCTGTGCCTTTAAGTGACTCGCTTCAAACTCAACTCTGAGCGAAGTTCTGGTAATATCCATGATCCTGGCGTTAAAGGCACAAGACAACCGCTGATCACAATGATGTCTTCAGAATCGCTCACAACTCACCAAAAAAGGAGTTAAGGCCATTCAGACATTGTAAATTTGAACAGCGGAGATTTTGTGGACGACTTGTTCCGGGCCTGTTTTTTTCTCTCTCCATGCTCAGCCTTCCCACCGGAGCAGCTCACAATTTAAAGCTAGACCATTAGAGAATGGTAGAACATAGATTTTGTTCAGCATCCTTCTCGCGTCTTGTCCCTATTCAGACCGATAACTTGTTGGTGGGCGTTACCCATTTTTTCTTTTCTGGGGGCGTGGTCGACATTTTCCTCGCCTCTCCTCGCTTATTTGTACGAACTGAGATTTCGCACTCGGCAGGGTTGCTATACACGGTGGCCGGAGTATAATATGAAAAACTACCCCTGAGGTTGGACTGTGCGTTTGAGAGCTAGCCAATCGTATACCCATCGTGGGCTGGGGAGGGAGGATTTCGTTGAGAACCGAAGGGGTTTCGCAATCGACTAGGTTTCTAATTACGTCACCGTGGCAAGGGAGGAACATTGTTACCTTCGCCACGGTACCGTAATCTTAAATCTGGCTACCTGCCGAACTTCTTTAGAGGCAGTGTTCACGATAATCTTCAATTTTGAGATGATTCGCTATATTGATTAAATGGCCCCCCGGTAGACCTAAAATGACGTAGAAGTTAAGTAAAATGCATCAGAAGTACACGAAATCCCCAAGTATACTATTGGGTAGCTCTCAAAGCCAGGGACATGAATATCACCACAGTTTTGCTCAAAGCTGAGCTTGAAGTGAGTTATTCAAAAAGGACGGAAAAATTGGGAAGCGCGTGGTTGCGCTCTTTCTGATCAAATCCTGCACAGGATGGCTGGTCAAGCACTCAGATCGATCTTTGGATCGCATTCAAAGAAGTCATCACAGTTCGAGCCAGTGTGTTGTTTAGTAATTGGTATAGTTGTGCTTTTTGACTAAGCGGACCGAATGAATGAATGAATGAATATATTCGACTTCAAAATTTTCGAATAAACGAATGAATGAATAAATTCGACTTCAAATTTTTCGAATAAACGAATGAATGAATATATTCGACTTCAAAATTTTCGAATGAACGAATGAATGAATATACTCGATTCTCTATTTCGAATGAATGAATATCGAAAATCGAATAATTTCGAATAAATGAATTAATTTAACTACGGGCCAACCGAATTCAGAGTTTTGCGACGCTACTGCTCTGAAGAGGCAGTTTTTAAGAATGGCATCGAAAGCTTTTGAACTGCTCAATATTTTCAATATTCCGCTCAGGCAGGGTTCATGAGTGGCGGCACGCAAAATCGATACGCATCGTTTCTACACTAGCAGCTGTCTGATGCCACCCACAGCGGTTCTATTCGTACAACGCCAGCGCGTCACGAGCGGGCGTTTCGTTTATACTTAGTATCCGAATCACTCCATTTCGGATATCCGACCGGATATCCGAGATTCGGATAATCCGATATCCGAAAATTTGGAAACACGCATTATCTGAATCGAACCAATATCCGGGAAATTTAAAATCGGCATTATCTGAATCGAACCATTATCCGAAGGGTCAAAAATTCGGATAAAATCGGATAAAAACGGATAAAACATAAAAATCGGATAAAAACCGGATTAAACGGATAAAATTTGCGTAAAATCGGATGAAATCGGATAAAACGGATAAAAACCGGATAAAACGGATAAAAATCAGTTTATTTTAGGTTAAATGTAGGAAAGTGTGTGTGTGTGTGTGCGTGTGCGTGTGTGTGTGCGTGTGCGTGTGCGTGTGCGTGTGCGTGTGCGTGCGTGTGCGTGTGTGTGCTTGTGTGTGCGTGTGTGTGCGGGTGTGTGTGTGCGGGTGTGTGTGTGTGCGGGTGTGTGTGTGCGTGTGTGCTTGTGTGTGCAGGTGCGTGCGTGCGTGTGCGTGTGTGTGTGTGCAGGTGTGTGTGTGTGCAGGTGCGTGCGTGTGCGTGTGTGTGCGTGTGTGTGCTTGTGTGCGTGTGTGTGCGTGTGTGTGCAGGTGTGTGTGCGTGTGTGTGTGTGTGCAGGTGTGTGTGTGTGCGGTGTGTAGTGTGTGCAGGTGTGTGTGTGCAGTGTGTGTGTGCGGGCGTGTGTGTGCAGGTGTGTGTGTGTGCAGGTGTGTGTGTGCGGGTGTGTGTGTGTGTGTGTGTGCGGGTGTGTGTGTGTGTGCGAGTGTGTGAGTGTGTGTGCGGGTGTGTGTGTGTGTGTGTGTGTGTGTGTGTGTGTGCGTGTGTGTGTGGTGTGTGTGGGTGTGTGTTGCCTGAGGTTTGTTCCGATAATATCAGGGGAATTTATCCGAAATTATCCGACGGATATCCGTATCCGAATCATTGGAAGAATGGCATTATCTGAATCGATCCAATATCCGAAATCTTGAAAAAACGCATTATCTGAATCGAACCAATATCCGGTAAATTTAAAATGGCATTATCCGAATCGATCCATTATCCGAGGAATTACCTTCGGATAACAAGTATAGTTTCGTTAGGCGGCGTTTAGATTTCATTCGCGGCGCGGCGCGACAATATGATTAGCCTACGTATCGATCAAGCGACGTCGCGTCGCGTCGTCGCTAAGTGTTCACACTGAAGAGGCGTGATACGTCGAATTTGACGCGCAAATTATAATCGCTCCGCGACCATCGCGTCGCGTTGCAATGCAACGCGACGCGCTGGTCGCGGAGCGATTGTCATCATTTTTCTTCCGTCATCGGGGACTCAAGGAGCGTTTTTAATTGTCTCAAGCATTTTCAAAGACTAGGTTGATTGAAATTGTTATGGGTTATTGTATTGTTCTCAGATGATACTGCAAACAATTTTGTCTGCATATTTAAGGACAGTGTGATGAGGGTGATGGTTTCAAAGAGTTGACGAGTTTTTTTACGGTCTACAAACGACACAAGCATAATTCGGTCTAATTTCACCGGAACCTCCCTATTCTGTACTCCAAAAAAAAGTTCTAAGCATCATTTCGTCCCGATGTCTTTTTGATTGTTTCGTCATTGCAAGTTGTCGCAACGAAAACAAAAATGTGCTGTAATAATACAGATAAAAGATAAAAAAGGTACAATACGCCTAAATAGACAGAATAGGATCAAATATTGATTAGTTTTGCTCGGTTACGGAAAATTTCGGAAATTACGCAGTTGCGCGTAGCCGCCTAGCGTTCGCGCGCCGTTCACACCTTGATTTCCGCGCGACGTGATTTTCGCGTCGCGCTGACATGTGCCATCGCGTCGCGCCGTGAAAACTCTGAACGCCGCCTTAGACCCCGTTCAGAGTTCATTCGCGTCACGACGCGATGTTATAACCAGCCTACATCTCAATCACGCTACGTCGTGTCGCGCCTTCGCTGGGTGTCCACAGTGAAGAGGCGCGATACATTCTAAATGACGCGCTTTCTCCTAGAACGATAGCGGTCGTAAAGCGAGATGGGAATTGATCGGCCCGCCACGCGCCAGCGATTCCATCAGTGCTACTGTCTGAGTTGGGGATTGTGTTCGCGGAATTTCTGGATTAGGCGTGATTTCTAGTTTTTTTTTTCGCTTTTCGTGAATTTGTTACTTCGACATTGTCTGCCCTAACGAGTATGAGCCGCAGAACTTGCTGCTATTTGATATTTACTCCACCCCTTTGAGTATTACTCATTTTGTCACCTATTCGTTTTTATTTCGTTTCCAAAAATCGATAAAAAAGAACAAAGTCCAAATTAGCCATCGTCGACAGCCATAGAAGCACCTTGTCAAAGGTTGGGAAGAAATATACAAATCTCGCTCTATTGAGAATTCCCGTGCTTATTTTGATCTAGCGCATATGTCGTGGTTTCAATTGCCCTATCAATTTTCGCGGCTTTAGCTTTGGCTGCTAAAAAATGCTCAGTCGGTACCCTGGATCTCCTTCAAATTTCAGGTTCAACTTTGAAAACCGCAAAGTTTTGCTGAAAACCAAAAAAAAAGCGTTGGATAGAAGACGATTTACCCTTTCGACCAGTATTGCCCTTACCAGAAGAAAATTCCGATCCGCAATTGTGGACAAACGCTGTTGCAGCACGTCATGCGATGAAGTCGTGCTGGGACGAAGGTTGATCGTGCCGGGACTACAAGGTCCCACCAGTATTGTCATCGTGTCGCGTGCTCCCATAGCGGTGTCTGAGATTGCGGACCAGAGATTCGCTCTGATGAAAGCACTTTTTCAAGTACTCGTCGAAAACAGATTTATTTTGAAACACATATCATCACTGGGAAGTTGAGGCGTTTCCATGTTTAATGAGGTTTGAGGCTGTGTTTGAGCTCATTACTCATCAGTTGCGAATTACGATTCACGAGTTACGAGGATTTGAAAATTACGATTCACGCAATTCAAAATTTCAGTTATGCACAGCCCTGACTCACACTAGTGCTGGTGCACTGGCCCTTCGAAAAATTTCTTTGTAGGATCCGGTAATGGCTGTGTTAGATTATTCGAATATATTCGAAGATCGAATATGTTCGAATAATTGTCAGTGTCGATAGTCAATTTCGAATAATAATCGAATATGAGGTTTTTTCGATAGTCGATTTCGAATAAGGATCGAATATCTGTTTTTTTTTCGATAGTCGATTTCGAATAATAATAATTTTTCGATAACTCGATAATCGAATAAGTAATCGAATAATTTATTCGAATGTTTATTCGATTGCGAATATTCGAGCACAACTATAGTAATTGGATTGACTTTTTCCTAGGCCTCTGGAATCGTGTGCACTAATATTATTTCGAATACAGCCCACTGAAAACGCCTGAACTGATCTTTTTCATATAATCGATGTTCGAAGCGTTCCAGTGAAGATGCATCGCCAGTCGTAACGATGATGGACAAAAACTGAACGCCATTGCAGCTGGAGACGAGATGATGAAAAAGACTAGAGAAAGAGAGGAATAGGATTCTATTAGGAGTGACAGGGGCTCGCTCACACCTCAACCGGTAGGTAGGCTGAGAACACGAAGCAGCGCCAATGCTACTGTGCAGATGGAATCTCAATGTCATTTGCCCTGTAACTATGTGAAGGGGAGCCATAAAATCTCAATCCACTACCGCGCGGTAAGACATAAACGACTTGTCTACTGAAAATCCTGTTTAACTTGTCAGTAACTCCAGTCATATGCTTAACTTCATGCAAGTAGGCTCTGGGGCATTTATAGTAAACTCTCGATTTCGGCAGCAAGCGGTCGCTTTTTCGTCTGAACATCGTCATAAGCAGTTACATTTCTTGAACGCTCATCACTCCTTTGCTGGCGATAATCAAAAATCACAGCTCACTAGAGCTGCCTCATGGCTATTAGGATGCGAGGAGAGTATTGGCAGTTTCTTCTCAGCTTCTCGGTAAGTTTTGAATGCGCCCACGCTCTGTGATATATACTCTCTTTATCTCGAATTGCACAAAACACGGTCCGCCAACAGTCCTCTAATAGGCCCGCTAGTACCGTAGTGTACGTCCACGACGCGTTCTCGGCAGACCCGGGTGTGCACCCGGTGTGCAGAGCGATCGATTCGTCAATGCCGTCACTGGGCTACCCACACAGCCACTGTGCCGTCGTGTCTGCCGAGAACGCGTCGCGGACGTACACTACGGTACTAGCGGGCCAATTAGAGGACTATTGGCGAACCGTGTTTTGTGCAATTCAAGATAAATAGAGTATAAATTCGATCCGAATGAGACTGTCCGACACGCGTTCGGCGTGCGTATTAAGCGGCCCTTGCAGAAACGCTTTAAACTTGTAAATCGTATAGCAGGAGTATTAGAATAATAATGAATGATATGCCAGTCAGCTGTCTGCAGCCATAGAATTCCTAAAAAGCCTTCGCGACGGCCGCTCGACAAGCACGCCGACCGCGTTGGCGGACATTCTCAATCGGACAGGCTTCACACTGAACAATACCACTAGTGAAATTTGGTCAGAAAGTGCGTGGGGACGCATCTTAGCGTCTTTTTCGTCCGTTTTTTTAAATCGCTTTAAACTCTTCTTTGATCGAAACTGCATAGTGTGAAACTCGTGACGCTCGCGTTGAGGGTTACCCAATGGTATGGCCTTTGTGGGGATTCCGTTGGGAGGTAAAGAAATGTGGCAAGCAGCCGAGCTTCTAACTACTGAACCGCGGCGAATGGGGCGCTTGCATATATTCTGTTTCTTTGTCTCGGTACCGTAATTTGAAACTTTGCCGATTTTATGCCCCTGGGTAGCCCTCAGCGCCAGGGTCATCAAAATCATAAAAGTTTTGCTCAAGTTGAGCTTGAAGTGACTTATACCAAAATGCGTTTTCGCGCGCTATCTGACTTAAAGGCACAGTACACCCTCAGATATGAATTTTGAGATTTTCATGTAATTGTGTAGAAGACCCCTCCTGTATAACACGTGCCAGATGCGAGATCTCAATTCCTCCAAATAAGCGAGATATAAGCGACCACCACAGGCCCGACCACCTTCGCTCACTACCACAGGCCCGAGCCCCTAACAGATTTTCGGACTCGATTGCGGCTCAATGGATGGATGAATTCCAATAAGTCGTCGTTCTTCAGCCCATTGCTGGGCTATCTCCTTATCCTGGCTCGCTCTCGCGCAACGATTGCGAATGAAGAGAAATACAGCCCTGAGACAACTCGTCCACCGATTTTTCACCCTCAAAATCTAGGCATCTTTGAAGAGCCATAACTCTCTTCATAGGGTGTCTTGGACGATTTTAGAGATACCAATGTGATCAGCGCGTGACTCTCTCCAAGACAAGCGTGAAATCTGGAAATCAATTTTCTGGGTGTCCTGTGCCTTCAAAGGCAAAGGTCGAGATGAAAAACGTTGTTGAGAAAATTATGGAGATCAAGGTGGTGTTGATGAAGGTTAGGATGCAAGAAACGGGCTTTGTTACCAGTTATTTGGTTCCTAAATTAATGATTCGTGCAAACATGCACAGCTCCGCCCAGAAAGATCAGAGACTCTTATAGTCAAAATTTGTTGACTTTCAAAGGCAGAATGCAAAAGTTAAGACTGATAATTTGACCCGAAATAGGGGTTCTTTCGCAATTTTCCCATAGAGGCCCTACTCCTCTAAATCCAAAAAAATGGTTTGGAGAATGAAGGAAGACAGTCTTATTTTGAAGCGACCGTTGCCTTTCATCCTACCAGAGGTAATGCATTTTGATCTGAAGACTGACACTCATTATAAATAATAGGAAATGCTGGGCGCCAATCTTCATTCTGTCCATGATGACAATGCAGGAAAAGTGTCGTACAGACCTTGGAGAGTTAATGGCATGGTACGCGTAAAGAATCTTGTCTTCATTTTTCAATTTTTTTTTTGCTGGCAAGCCTCCGACTCACAGAATAATGGTGAAGAAACCCAGCAGAACTCTCAGCTTCCGGAAAAAAAAACTGTAAAATCTATGCAAACCATTCCTTTCACCACCCCCTATCTCCCCTCGTCGATTTCGGTGTATTCAGTGCAATACGTCAGAGGTTTTTCCGAAGCATGGGGATGTGGTTTTGCGCTTCAAGCTTATCAGGTATGTGTTTTTTTGTTTTTCTTCTACAGAAATTCACCCAGGATCAAGAAGATTCACAGTGCCAGTGTGGATGTTAGATTTGTTCAAGGAAAGAGTTTTCCATTCTGGATCGTTTGCACCTGACATGGCTCTTCTAATCTTCGTTCTAGATGACTGGTGAGAACTGGTGGCGTGTCCTCATTCTTAACCACTTCAACTTTGAGACAAATCGGTTCGACGCTTTAAGCATCACCGGTGTGGTGTATCGGGCTAATTCATGAATTTGAGCCTGAAAACTAGGAAGTGGTTTCCAGCGCAAACGATGCCTTTAAAGGCAGTGCTCACGATAAAAGTCGTTTTTCTGATTTTCCGCCTATCTTGAAAACAGTCCCAGGTTGATTTCAATGATGTCCCTGGAATTGTACAAGACCCCCCGGAAACGGAGCTATCGCCCCTCGAAATTCAGCAAGGGAAGCATTGCGGAAGAGTTGTCCGAGGCTTGTGACTTCCGTTTTTTGCAGCCGATGTGTGCGAGCTGACCTGAGTAAGGAGAGAAGTTGAGAATGAAGGGAAGAACGGGGTTTTGGTCGGAAATCATCGCTCATCTAACCACGAATTTAGGGAAACTGTTATAGGTCGTGGGCGGAGTGGCCCAATGGGTTGGCTGGCCCACGAGATTTGCACCTACTTACCGACCGTTTTTTCGTCGCACTTCCGTTATTAATCTTCTTAGAAGGACCCAAAGCTTACGTTCTAGCCAGAAAATTATGCAACTTCTTCTTTGTGAACACAGCCTTCAATCTTTGGCAATGAGTGGCCAACAAGCTAACTTGAGTGCCACCGTTTGAATTTCTTCGCCTGGACGATTTCTGTGTCCGAATCCACATGGCACGGATGTTGTTTGTCATTTCACGAATCCCAGACGGAGGTAGAGCTTTCGCTCTTCCAGCAGTGAAGTTGTCATCCCAAAATGTCTTTCCATCATCAATCTTCGGACACATTTCGAAACTTCACGCTCAGTCCGTGGTTCCATCTTGACGTCGTACTGTGCTCTCTGAAATTGCGAGTGCTCAGGTACTTCTGGCGCTGGACGATTCAGTATGAACTGAAGTAATCCTTCCATATTGGCAGCGCAGCATCACCAGCTGCAACTCCACTGGTAGTGCTGAGGACAGGGGAACATCTCTTCATCTTGCCTCTATTCTGTCGTTACAGCCTGAAGGTTTTCTTGCGGTTATTCTCCTCCCAAGCCTTCCCAGACTCCTTAACTCTACACGTCCATCCTCGTTCGCGATCTCCTTGAAGCTGCCGACGCAACTTCCTCCTCAAACGCATCTCCTCCACGATGTTTCCTGCTGTTCAGAGAGCACATACTGTGTTCTCAGTTGATTTTGTTTTCTCTGGAACGTAAGCGAACTTCTTCGTGAGCTATACAACCGGGAATGCCTTTTTGGAAGCGTCCTGAATGCTTTTGTAGAAAGGTTCTGCGTCGCAAAGTTTCCGATGTGAATAGAAACGCGTTTTCGGATTTGCCATCGTATTCGTCATCTCTGAGACTTGTCATGTCAATCCTCTGAAGAGGCTGAGTCCTTTGCTTCCTTGCAGAGAAGTTCAACAGAACTGAACGGTGATCAAAATCGATGGCGACAACACACACAGCTCTAGATCTTCGGTTGTCCGACACTGGAATAATCCTAGTCAAAAAAAGTCAAGCTGGGGTTTAAAGTTGTTAAAAACCGCTCTTGCTGCTATTCCGCAAATAGCTGTGTGGTCCCTGCCAAGCAAGCTGATGACGGCGATGATTCTTCTTGAAGGCAGTGTTCACAATAAAAATAGTTTCTCTGTTTCTCCCACCTATATTGAGAACGGTCAAATGCTGATCACAATCACGTCTCTGTAATCGTACAAGACCTTCTGGGAACGGAGTTATGGTCCCTCGAAATTTGAGAGCTAGAGAAGCATGGTGGACGAGTTGCCCGAGGCATGTAACTCCCGCCTTTTCCGGCCGATGTATGCGAGCTGACCTGAGTAAGGAGAGAAATAAGGAATGAAGAAAAAAGAACGGCGCTATTGATCGGAAACCATCGCTCATCTTACAATCTCGAATTTTCATTTGTCCACGTCGGAGGACGGACATTGCGCTTTTGGGGGTTGCGTCGCGCTCAAAGTGTTAACTTCGGGCTATTTTGGGGCTCGTCCTGGCTCGTTTTCATGGGCTCTTACGACGTTAGCGTTGCAGGATGCCCCTCCACTACCCATTCCTAATGGAAACTGAAACACATTTTTTATCGTGAACACTGCCTTTGAATTTCGATGCAACAACCAGATAAATGCATTCTCACAAATCGACAAGGCAGTAGCCAGTTTCCGATTCTTGATACACTGAGCACAACCGTTTCCCGAGTACTTCAGATTTCTGATGAAGTCCCATGTTTGCGTTAGCGTTGATCTCCACCACCACAGCATGCTGACTAGGCATCCTGCTTAGCAAAGTGTTGAGTTCCTCGTAAAGCGTATCTATCTTTGGAAATGTTTTCGGGATTTCAATGGGCCCATGAGCACTCACTATCCGCAGATTAAATTCTCTATAATCTCAACGTTGACACAAACTCCTCGATCATACCATTGAAGCCATTCCTTACGGCTATCGCACAGCTTCCCACTCTCCTATCATCAGCATTACCGCGGTAGATGGCGTGCTATTCGACGTTGATGGAGGGTCTATCCTTGGGGTGAAATTCCTGCAGAGCAGCAAACGGTGAATAGGAATAGATTAGAAGCCTAAGTAGCGCGGATTTTCGGACATCACTCGACAGTGGCCGGCAATTCAGGGTGGCGGAATCGTGGCTTGTGATCAAAGACTCCAAGACTTCCGTAGATACAGGAACAAGGGTGAGGCCTTAGTGTGTCAGACTCGACGATAAGAAAAACCCTGACGCCGCCTACACGGGCTACGCGATTGAGCCTCACCGGCCGCTCGCTCACTTAGGGTAGATGGACTGCGATAGGATAAATAATGAGAAGTCCAAGAATGCTATGAAGGAATGCATCCAAAAAAATATTATTCTTATCGCAAGTTATCTAGCAGAAGTGAACACGCGGCTCGATCGCGTAGCCCATTACGGCAGTATGGTGGGTGTAGCCGCGGAACAGATGGCTGCGGATCAGGGCTGTGCGGAAACCAATTTCAAGATTTCCGGAAACGGGAACGGAAGAAAAATGGGTGAAAATCGCCGGAAACGGAAACGGAAGTGAACTAAAAATTACAGTATGATTAAATGGTAGGTTTCGTCGCTGCTCATGGCATGCAGATATACTTCTGTAGCTTGTGATCTCACTCTATTCCCTCAAGCACAAGTGGGGCTACAGTTTAAAACTGCAAGCGAGCCGAGTAGAAATAGATTTAAAGCATGGAAGGAAGACGTGCTGCTGCAGGTTCTCCTAGTTAGCTGAAATTAAGTCTGCTTGTGCAACTCTTTTTGTATAGTGCTGCTGATTTCTCTGATGTCGAGTTTCTACCTTCGGCTGATTTTTCCAGTGCGATCGGTGTTCTACGACGGCTGCGGGTACATATATATGGCACCCTCCATTGTTGAGAGAGCAGTTGTCCGTTTGAGGCCGATCCCAGAAGGTGATCTCAAGTACTCAATTTTCCGAATATCAATTTTACGCTGAAGTGGGATCCCTACTGCACATCACGAGGAAAGACTTTTTATAGTGGACCGAAGCGGGGATCATGCCTTTAATGGGTACATTGGCGAGGTTGGCGTCCTTGCTGCCAGCCATAACAAGGATCGCAACTCCAGCTCCGGTAGGAAGAGGTGGTGGCTCAAAGACTCTCTCCATTTGAATAACGTGCTGCTGCTAGCAACATATGTAATGAGGGGTCGCACTCCGGGCTGACATCGGGTTGAATCTCTCGTAGGCAGCAACAGGGCTGTTAGGTGCAGTACAAGCTGCCGATGAGAAGTGGCCGAAACCCAGCATGCGTTGGCAGCACGTGCTGCAGAAAACGAGGAGTTGGGGGCTATGGCGTGCAATTTCTATGGCGCTGAAGTTGAACCCCGCAAGTGCTTGAGTAGCTAAAGAGACGAAGAGAGAAAGTTTCTACCTCTCTGGTTTCTCAATCGGAGGACTCGATTGTAATAAAGTATTGATGCATGAAAGGGTAGTGGCCAGCCTATAGTGCAGCGCTTCGAAAAAATCGTGATAAAGGGTTGTAAAGGCAAACTGTAATGGTTTTCAACTGAGATGAGACTGATAACCACGGTTTGACTGCAAGATAACACCACTTACTCACCCGGCAACAGTATTTAAAGTATGCCTTCTGTAGCCGCCAAGGTCAAGCCCACGTTGGGATTGCCCTGTGCGTTGATGGAGAGGGGGAGGGGTGTATACCGTGTGACGGTTGAAAGGAGCAGGACACCGATCCAAGCGATCAGGATTAGACTCATGCTGTGATGATCGCAGAGGTACCGCGACTTTGTGCGCTGTGGAGGCGTGATCATTCACCTTCTCAGACGATAGCAGGCCCTGAGCCCACCCCGAATGCACCCGGAGCCGCGTCCATGTTGCGCTCAGGGTGACAAATTTGGCAATTTCCAGGCCACATATGTTGCGATCCAGGCCGCATGCGTTGCGCTCCGGGTGCTACCGACGATATTGATTCACGCAGCGCCCTGAGCGCAACTGTCGGATGATGACGTCACAATACATCATACAGCGTACATGGTTGCGCCCCGGGCGCTTTCTATGAACCCATTTTAGCAACTGTTGCAAAAATCGATACATCGACGTGGTTCAGACGCTTCGCTGATCGATTATCGCACCCATTTGAGCTAATCGATTTTTCAATGAAGAATCCAACGATTTCCACACATTCACCGAATTCCCCCACCCTACTGATTTTCCTTGGATTCATGTGACCCTTAATTGTCCCTTTTCTAAGCTAGTGCTGATTATGAAATACAGTTGAGCTTAATACACTTTCCCCTGCTTAGAATTTTGGTTTCGTCACAACTTCGCTCGCAACTTCACCCATTAATCTTCTGATTTCACCTGATTTTCTCCAACTATTAGGAATATTTCCCTGAAATTATTAGGTATTCATAACAACCGCCCCTTCCTCAGAGTCTTTCTAATGACCTCGTTGAACGATTGAAAGCTAACAATAGAAAAAATGCATGGCACATATTTATTCCAAGCATTAAAATTTAAATATAAATTCAAATATACACTGAAATAAATTTAAATATCCGAGCGATTAGTTTTTATAATTTTTTTCGAAATGATTGAATAAATCCGAAATATTCCCTCCATGAATATGTGCAAACTGTGTTCGGAAAGTCATGTTAACGTTTATTTTTTGAATACAGTCTAAATATTGCTCAAATATGAAGAATATAGTGGATTCTATGATGGTCGAATATTGAGCGCAAATGGAGCAGAGGAAATCAATTACAAGCCCTACAAGAGAAACAGTGAGAATCCCTCTCAAAAATCGCAGGAAGCTCAGATGCTCTTCCTTGTTTCAATTGATTCATCCGATTTCGAAATGCGCGCGTCAGTCAACGCGTTTGGCTCGGAGAGCAACCCGAACGCACTGCACGTTGCAATCACAACCGAAACGCACCGCAAGTTCGAATATCAACTGCTCTCCGTTTCGGTCGCAGTGGGCGGGGAGGGGCCTGATCGGTTGCGCTCCGGGCCTGCTACTGTCTGAGTTGTGGTACTATTTTCTTCCGCTTCCGGGACCAAAAACCCGGAAACGGAAATGGAACGGATCAGCTCAAAAAGTACCGGAAATACGGAAACGGAAACGGAACAGATCCGCACAGCCCTGCTGCGGATGACTCAGCAGCCCGCGCGCCTGTCGCTTGCGTTGATCGATCGCCACGTTACTCGTAGGCGAACACGACGCAGCGCAGGCTGCTGAGGTGTTTGCAGCCATCTGTTTCGTTGTAACCCCAACAATATCAGGGTCTACCAGCGTACTGGTATGTATATACGCCCTCATACTTTAACTAATAATTCGAAATACGTAACAAATCTGACCTTATGCACTTCTTAGAAAAAATGTTTTGATTTGAAACTTCCTGGACGAAGCCATTTGGTCAAAAAACTGGAACCATTCCCATGCTTCAACGTGTCTCACTTCAAAGTTAAACGCTTTCGATCTGTCACACGCAGACAGTTGCACCATTCTTGAATCATTTTTGCACAATCAATGCATGCAGGATACTTCGGCACTGCGCATGCTAGTCAATAATCAGCTCTCCGTTAAGAAAACAGCATCATAAACGAGGCGGACAAAAAAGGTGGCGTTTGACGATGTTGACGAGTTTTCCCAAGCAGTAGCGTTGCAATGAAGCGGACGAGTTTTCGACTTTCTTATGCCGGACAAGTACGTCATCACACATATACAACACACGGTATTCGACATCACGACAATAGAAAATTGCTATACGATTTTCTCTAGGGGAAACTCAACTACGGAATACGGCGTGTGAAACGATCGGAAGACAGAGGGATAAGAGTGACATTTCGAAGTGAAACACGGAGGTAGCATTCTCTAAATTAAAAATCCCTCAGAATCTTCAAACATCTCTAAATATTCAAATGCCACGACCTAAACTCTCGGATTACGGATGGTTTAAATTTTTCAATCGTATAGTTTTTGTTTGTGAGATTGAGTCATTTTAGTGTATCCAAAACAGGATCATCGACTTATGTTTCGAATACTTACATATCTGGTCGGATAATTCGTATTGTGACAGAATGGGCGTGTCAAGGTATATTCCGCAATGTATACACACTAGCGTCCAAAAGTTTGTGGGCACCCCTTTCGCGGTGCTTACCGTTTTGTTAACTGCTGAGCATGGACTCGATCAAATACACCAGACATGAGTTGAGAGTGGCCTATTACAAGTCTAAAACATGACTGAGGTTAATTCTTATGACTATGCATTTAGAGAAAAGAATTCCTATATGGACATCTAGGGTTTTCACTTAGTAGAGCCCTTTCCATCCGAACGGTTTCCTTTGCGACTCAAATTTCTTAAAGGCAAGGTCCGGTCAAATTTTGACCCTACCGAAAATTGGGTTAAATAGATTGGGCTGGCCTAGCTGAACATCGTCTGAACGTTTCACAATTCTGAGTCCTTAGTTCTGGAGAAAACAGCCTCAAAGTCAGGAATTACGGTATTCACAGCATGATAATCATGGATGGAATGACCGATAATTACACAGCACTTTTGAAGAATGCGTGGACAACCGCTAAAATATGAACGATGGCCACACTTTTCTGACTTTTCTGGATCATCGGCGAACGAAAGTCGCTGGAATAACTTGCAGAAGACCGGTTTTTACGCAGTTTTCGCATGTTTCTTGAGACTACCTGTAGCAAGAGCACCGATTTAGCGGGAAACCTCAAATTCGAAATTCTGCCCGGACCCTGCCTTTAGGCTTGTTTATCAGTCGTAAAAGTTTATGAACTAATTATGTAGTCGAATAAATAACTTTCTGATGGAGTTGTAGTGCATTGGCATAAAAAG
Source organism: Aplectana chamaeleonis (assembly GCA_029168955.1). Classification (NCBI taxonomy): domain Eukaryota; kingdom Metazoa; phylum Nematoda; class Chromadorea; order Rhabditida; family Cosmocercidae; genus Aplectana; species Aplectana chamaeleonis. The sequence goes on from JAPDOI010001145.1 coordinate 136,210, forward strand.
AATTGCATACTCTATTTTCCCACTTTGCAGGTAACTTGCCTTAACCCAAACGAAATTGGGTAAAATCCGTATGTGGTTAGAGACAGGCAATACAGTGCGTTCGGAAATGATAGGGACACCTCTAAAAAATGAGATTTTCAAAAAATTTCTGGAAATGGTGATGAATACTGTTCATCAATGAATTCAGCGTGATAAAAAACCTCTGTTCGCAACTTCCTTGAAACCTTGCCTAATTTCATAAGATTTTTCCTTTACATTTAGAAAATTTCACCATTCGGAAATGATAGGGACACCTTGCGAACATCGCTTACTGTTTCCGAACAAGCCCAAATACGTGCCCTCAACGCTGCCGGGCTGAGCCAACGTCTAATTGCCTCCCAGCTCGGACGTTCCCCCAACTGCACCAGCCAGTTCCTACGAGATCCCGACTCCTACGGCTTGGCGAAGAGTCCTGGACGCCCAAGAAAGGTCAGCGGCAGGGATGCACGGAGGATAAGTCGACTCTGCTCAAACAGTAGTCTGTCTCTCAACCAAATGAGGGCTCAGTTGCCGCTCAATGTGTCGAAGACTACTGTTTGGAGCGTCGCAAACGCAGACGAAAACATCGTCCGCCAAGTGATGAAGAAGGCTCCATCGCTCTCAGAAGCCCACAATGTAGCTCGACTCCGGTTTGCAAGGAACAACATGGCAACAGACTGGTTAGAGGTATGGGATTCTCTAAAAACCCGATAAAATTTAAAAAGATAAAGGCGACATGTTCCAGGTAATTTTCTCCGACGAAAAGAAGTTTAACCTTGATGGACCTGGCGGTGCTCGATGCTACTGAAGAGATCTTCGCAAGAATCCGATGGTATTTAGTCGAAGAAATTTCGGAGGCGGTTCGCTGATGTGTTGGGGAGCATTCTGCAGCGAAGGTGTTTTGGAAATCGCCTTCACTTCGTGTCGGATGGATTCGAAGGAGTATCAAGAAACATTGCTTGCACATCTTCTGCCGTTCTTCACTGGAAACAGGCGTCAACGCTACATTTTCCAGCAAGATAACGCTGCGGTCCATGTCTCCAGATCCACAAAGGCGTGGCTTCAACAAAACCGAGTTCGCGTGATGGAATGGCTCGCGTGTAGTCCTGACTGCAACCCGATAGAGAATATCTGGGGCATAATTGTGCGCCAGATTTACGCGAATAACAAGCAGTATGGGACCGTATACGAGCTAACGGCCGCTGTACTCGAAGCCTGCAGAAATTTGGATAAAAATGTGATATCCAATTTGATCACTTCTATGCCGAATAGAAATTGAGAATTGATTTCCAACTTTGGAGGTGCGGTATCATATTAGATTTCATGTATGTGTTGATCCTTGTTTGATAATTTTTGTTTTTTGATAGTGTCCCTATCATTTCCGAACGACGAATAATGTGATAATTTAAATTAAAATATTACATTATTATGCTAGTGTTTTAGAAACAAGTAAACATAGGTTATTTACCTTGCTGAATTCATTTATGAGCATCACCGAACGCCGCACGCAATTTAAACATAAAGACTGTGGTTTTCAGGGGTGTCCCTATCACTTCCGAACGCACTATATTATGCTAGAATTTTCTACGAAGTATGTGAAAGAAGTCTTTGTGACTCCAGTTTTCTGGTCAGAGATTGTTTATTTCTTTTCGAAATTTTCGTCGATTGCTGCTTCGCTGACATGACCTACTGTTCAGTTAAAAATCAGGGATAATGAGGTGGAGTTACGCAGCTTACCATAAATTACTGAAGTTGAGTCTATCATTTGGTCTCAGAATTGTACTGGCATCCAGTTAATAACTCAAAGTAGGCTCAAAAATCGAAATCGAATCATTTCAAAGCAAGTAGGGGTGATGCAATTCTTTGAACACGCAGAAAACGCCAAAAAAAGTCCATTTCAAGAAACCTGCACGGTACTGTAGATTTTGATGCGGGCAGTGCCAATGTTTGAACTACAAAATGAAATCGTAGTATTTCGTCTTATAAGTAAAACAGCATATACATAAGTATCCGTGAAGGAGGAGGGACGAAATTGTGCTCTGTAGTCTAACCGCTGAAAACCATTCAGAGGCCCGCGCTGGGTAATAAAGCGTCAAGCTAGCTGGTTTTCGACAGAAAACAATCCAAAGTTGTGTGTAATAACAGCAAATCACTTCGAAAGCAATGATTAACTGTACAGTTGTGCGTTTCAGGAAGAACATTCAATGTTGAGAAAAATCCCACCCAGCGGTATACATTATGAAGCCATAAATTTTTTAGGGACCATAATTTCGTTCCTACGGGTCTTTTCTTCCAGAGATATTATTGGAATCAGCGTTAGACCGTCTTCAAGAGAAGCAGAAGAACAAACAACGATTCTGAGGTTGGACGAAGCCTTCAAGAGAAATGTTCCTACTCTTGACGGAAAATCGATTATCAGTCCATTTATGCCGGAATAAGTGGGATATTTTCCTCTCAAAATGGTGTCTAAAAAGCGATCTTGAATCAAAGTTTGGAAAAAAAAATTCTCTGAAGCTACTCTTACTCCGACGAATAATTTGCGCGCTTACGCACAGCGTAACCGTTGTCAAGAAATCGAATAAGACAGCCTACAACTTTTTGAAAAAAAAAACTAGACCTTCCCGAATTCGTTGGTGGTCAAATACTTCGTCATGCTTGATAACGTTCTCTGCAGACAACACGGGAATGGCTTGCATCTTGAACACTGATTTTGAAACAACAATAACCCTAGATTGTGAAAATTGGTGATCAAGGAAATCCAGAAGACAAATGCCGTGGAGATCCGAGTTCAACAAAACGATCAAAGGTTTGCGATCGCAGCGCATGGTGGGTGACTCCCGTCACTTGCATCCAACATAACTGGAATTCGAAACTCGCATAACGATCGCCGCTCAGGAAGGGAAAAAAAACGACCGGGGGTATTGGTATTGTTGAAAGGAGGTCACGCTACAGGCGCGAGGAATAAGGTTTTCAATGACATTTTCCACAACAAAATTCCATGCAAAATCAGAGAGCGAACAGTGATTAGCGGGAGGGAGAGAAATGAATCATAAGAGCAGCGTTGTGAAGAACAGTAGATGAATAGAGGAACATCGCTGTATAAATACGGATAAAGAATTAAACCGATTCAGCAGTTGTGAGGGCTAAAAAGGTAGTTGCCTGTTCGTTCAAAGGCAGTGTTCACGATAATCTTCAATTTCGAGATTGATTGCTATATCGATTGTTCGGCCCCCGGGTTGAACTAAAATGACGAAAAGATTACGAATAACGCACCAGAAGGACACGGAATTCTTTACTCTCGTCCCGCCTCCTTACTCTCACAAGAACTGTTCGTTATGACAACGAAATCTTTTGTGGATGCATCCTTTGTAACTCTCTACTCTCTGTTGTTGCGCCGTTCTTTCCATCGGACCCTAACTAATACTACTTTGCATAAAATATTCCTACATTTTCGATTAACCCCATTTATACCTGGTGACAATCACCGATAGCATATTCATAAAACCGGGAAACTAGTCCAGACCATGAAATAATCTCACAGAAATACGGCGTTTTAATGCATTCCTCACCGTTTCATCATAATCTTAGTAACACTTGGTGGCCAAGACATTGCTTTGAGTGGAAAAATCGGGAAGGAAAATCACCGTGAACACTGCCTTTAACTAGTTAGCCGTTCTTTGTTAGAAGGAACGCTCTCTAAGAAAAAGACCGGCAACACGATTAGGAAAGTGCGGCATTCAAAGCTGCACACTCGAAAGATGTAGAGGACTTCCTCTAGGATTGTAATGGCTCAGCATGGGTAGTGGAACATTTACAAGGCTCAAAATAGGTCAGCTTTGAGGCAACTTTAACTTAAATGGAACTGACTTTAAATAAATGTTTAGCGTTTAGATTTTTGAAGAAACGAAGCTAGGAAGAAACAAAAATTTTTATTCGTCGTTGAAGTTTTAGCTACAGTCGCCGCAAGTTTTTGCACAAAGATTTCGTTCGAGTCCCTAAGAGAATGCTGGGTTGGTACAGTAGTTGGGGATCCTACATGCTGCGCACCTGAATATATGATAGATTAGTTTTAACAATTCTAAAAAAGAAAAGTCAAAGGGTGAAGAGGTTCCAATCTTTGCTCACCATCCGATTTAAACGCGATTGGAGTAGTTCCAAAATAGATCGACTCAGATTTTTCGCTTGGAATGGTCAGTGAAAAGAGCGCTAGTCGCTTTCCAGATATGATCGCTCTCTTACAAGTGTGAGTCCTTGCAGATGGTAGAAGAAGGCTGTGGAAGAGGCTCTGGTTTAGGCTGAGTTTGAGAAGAAGAACCACCAGAGGCAGCTGTAATCAGAAAAAGGAGGATTTCTATCAAGCAGGGCTTGAGATTTTCTTTTCCGATGACCTACCAATGCGATACTCCAGATCAGTAGTCACTTCATGAGCCCTGTTGAACGTTATGATGGGATGCGGATGTGAAGGTAAGTTCGTCTTCGCTCGCGTCTTCCTCAGAGCACATCCTGACAAATGTTTTCTTGTGGAGAGTTTCCAGTCTGAAGCGTGAAATGTCCTTACCTGTAACCACTAAGACGCTGATCACTGTGAGCTTTAAATTCTACGGCGCCTAGTAAGCAGCCAATTTTTTTTGCGAATCCTGGTGTGAAGCTCTTGAATTTCACTTCGATTTCAGATCCAGCTGGTGCCTGCAATTCATCTGATGGATATGTAGAGTATAAAACACTACTGCGAGATTTCATCACCTAAATCCAGTCATTGCAGATTTCGAAGTACTCTCGCAGAGTACCTTTGCTACCATAACCGAGAACGTCAGTAAGAGTTTGAACTTGATTCGTCGTTTCGAGCACCTTTGCGCACCCGGAAGGCTGAAAGTGCTGCTTTTTTTCTGATCTAAACTTCGAGCAGTCCCTAGGATGTAGGAATCCACCGTTCTTGCACACATTGGGCTCTCCAGCACATTTATCTGAGATTGACTCTCTTGTCCTACATAGAATCCTAGTTTCACAACTGATGAGCTTACCGCACTGGTAATGCTTATTGATCATCAGCAGTTCGTAGAATGAGATTGTGGGCGATCCAAGAGTATGATGTATTTGAAGTGAATTTGTATTATGACACGATTTCCATCTTTGCTCGCACTAAATATGACGCCTCATCTCACTGCCCTGCCTTTGCTAAGACCTGTCTCTGCCAGGAAATATATTAGAAAGAGACCTGTTCCTACCCGAATGCAGGATAATGCATAAGGTTTCCGTAGTCATCAGGTGTGCCATAGTTGTCGTTTGTGAGCATCAATTGCTTGTCGAATTGGTTGAGTCAATTTTCCTGCAATAACTAAGCTATTGAATGGCTCAGCAATGGAAGAACATAACAGGGGACGTGTTTGAAAAAAAAATCCAAAAATCCAAAATCAATTTGAACCGCTCGATCCGGATCGTATCTCGCATGCTTATGGAACATTCCTATGGCATGGCCCAATTCGTGTACAGCTGTTCCAACATGAAAACCACAATCTAACTCCATCCTTGCTCTAGGAATCGATTGTTTGAGTAGTGTGTAGTACCGTGTCACACCCAGCCCCGAGTGAGAGTGGTTGTACAACTCCGTTACGGCCAATTGCTGAGCCCTGCCCTTTGAAAACGTTGATCCTGTTAGGCTCTGAAAAAAGTACCAGCTAATATGAGCTTCTCTGTTGAGACGAATTCCTTATTCTACCGTTTCTGCTTTCTACAGATTCAATGCATGTGTCCTTGGTCCATAAGACTGCTCCTTTTCTAAAGGAACTCTTCATGGAGGGCGCTGGAAATCCGACATATTTCCAACACCGATCTGACCAGAAGCCTGTCAAGTAACCTGCGGTTACATCGAAGAAGTACGCAATAACTCTATCCTGCCACATGTTTAGTGGATAGTATCTATCACGCACAGCCTGACGTTTGGCGCCGTTGGTTCCATCGTCCTCGATGTCTGCGATAATTTCATCAGCCTGCTCACTTGAAAAGTGGGTTTTTTGAAGAGATACGTGCATTTCTACACAAATTGTGGTGAGCGCGAAGCGCTCACCAGGATTTGGCTTTGATCTCTTCCCGCGCGGATGCCCTACAATGAGATCACCTATTCATACCGTCAACAGAGGTATGAGCTGTACACTATTCGACGCGCTGCAAGAAATTACATATGTGTGCAACTTTTCATCCCAATTGGTCCCCGCTTTCTGAAGTTATGACCTCTCAAAGTACGCAAAAACGTTCTCCACCACCGCCTCCGCCTCCGCCTCCGCCTCCGCCTCCGCCTCCGCCTCCGCCTCCGCCTCCGCCTCCGCCACCGCCACCGCCTCCGCCTCCGCCTCCACCTCCGTCCGTCGAAAACCATTTTTTTGAAAGGCGTGGACCAAATCGCTCGAAAATTTGTGACTAGATGTAATAGACCACGGGAATGACGAAAATAATTGTCAGAACTCACCATAATGACTTCTGGGCCCCTAACGGGCGTTTGAAACTCGGAAATCGGCCTCTCAAGATTAGTTTATAAAAATGACGGGTTTATCGTTATCAGTCATTGTTTTCTTAGAGACTCCATATAAATACCTTGCTCTCTAGGGTGGTGTACTCTAAACGTCCGGCTTGGAAGAGGACGCTATGCGGAAGGGTTGTTTTTGAGCGTGGCGCGTGTTTGTACCATGCGCACCAAAGATAAGAAGTCGTCGCAGGGTGTGCTGAAGTGTCGGTTGACTATGCGAGACCGCAGTACGAGTATGGAGGACGTCATGGAACTACAGCAGGACCTCAGTACGGTGTGCAGGACGCCGTAGAATGTGTGCAGGACCTCAGTAGGAGTGTGCAGGACCTTAGTAGGAGTGTGCAGGACATCATGGGACCTGTGCAGGACCCCAGTAGGGGTGTGCAGGACGTCGTAGAATGTGTGCAGGACCTCAGTAGGAGTGTGCAGGACCTTAGTAGGAGTGTGCAGGACATCATGGGACCTGTGCAGGACCCCAGTAGGGGTGTGCAGGACCTCAGTAGGGAGTGTGCAGGACATTTTGGGACCTGTGCAGGACCCCAGTAAGGGTGTGCAGGACGTCGTAGAATGTGTGCAGGACCTCAGTGGGAGTGTGCAGGACCTTAGTAGGAGTGTGCAGGACATCATGGGACCTGTGCAGGACCCCAGTAGGGGTGTGCAGGACCTCAGTAGGAGTGTGCATGACATTATGGGACCTGTACAGGACCTCAGTAGGAGTGCGCAGGATATCATGGAACGTGTGCAGGACCCCAGTAGGGGTGTGCAGGACGTCGTAGAATGTGTGCAGGACCTCAGTAGGAGTGTGCAGGACCTTAGTAGGAGTGTGCAGGACATCATGGGACCTGTGCAGGACCCCAGTAGGAGTGTGCAGGACATCATGGAACCTGTGTAGGACCCCAGTAGGGGTGTGCAGGACATCGTAGAATGTGTGCAGAACATCAGTAGGAGTGTGCAGGACATCATGGGACCTGTGCAGGACCCCAGTAGGGGTGTGCAGGACGTCGTAGAATGTGTGCAGGACCTTAGTAGGAGTGTGCAGGACATCATGAAACATGTGCAAGACCCCTGTAAGGATGAGCAGGACTTCATGGAATGTGTGCAGGACATCAGTAGGAGTGTGCAGGACATCATGAAGCGTGTGCAGGACCCCAGTACGGTTGAGCAGGACGTCATGGAGTGTGTGTAGGACCTTAGTAAAATTACACAGGACATCATAGAACGTGTGCAGGACCCCAATAGGGGTGTGCAGGACATCATGGAATGTGTGCAGGACCTTAGTAGGAGTGTGCAGGACATCATGAAACGTGTGCAAGACGCCTGTAAGGATGATCAGAACTTCGTGGAATGTGTGCAGGACATCAGTAGGAGTGTGCAGGACATCATGAAGCGTGTGCAGGACCCCAATAGGGGTGTGCAGGACATCATGGAATGTGTGCAGGACCTTAGTAGGAGTGTGCAGGACATCATGAAACGTGTGCAAGACCCCTGTAAGGATGATCAGAACTTCGTGGAATGTGTGCAGGACATCAGTAGGAGTGTGCAGGACATCATGAAACGTGTGCAAGACTCCTGTAAGGATGAGCAGGACTTCATGGAATGTGTGCTGGATCTCAGTAGGGGTGTGCAGGACGCCGTAGAATGTGTGCAGGACCTCAGTAGGAGTGTGCAGGACCTTAGTAGGAGTGTGCAGGACATCATGGGACCTGTGCAGGACCCCAGTAGGGGTGTGCAGGACGTCGTAGAATGTGTGCAGGACCTCAGTAGGAGTGTGCAGGACCTTAGTAGGAGTGTGCAGGACATCATGGGACCTGTGCAGGACCCCAGTAGGGGTGTGCAGGACCTCAGTAGGAGTGTGCAGGACATTTTGGGACCTGTGCAGGACCCCAGTAAGGGTGTGCAGGACGTCGTAGAATGTGTGCAGGACCTCAGTGGGAGTGTGCAGGACCTTAGTAGGAGTGTGCAGGACATCATGGGACCTGTGCAGGACCCCAGTAGGGGTGTGCAGGACCTCAGTAGGAGTGTGCATGACATTATGGGACCTGTACAGGACCTCAGTAGGAGTGCGCAGGATATCATGGAACGTGTGCAGGACCCCAGTAGGGGTGTGCAGGACGTCGTAGAATGTGTGCAGGACCTCAGTAGGAGTGTGCAGGACATCATGGGACCTGTGCAGGACCCCAGTAGGAGTGTGCAGGACATCATGGAACCTGTGTAGGACCCCAGTAGGGGTGTGCAGGACATCGTAGAATGTGTGCAGAACATCAGTAGGAGTGTGCAGGACATCATGGGACCTGTGCAGGACCCCAGTAGGGGTGTGCAGGACGTCGTAGAATGTGTGCAGGACCTTAGTGGGAGTGTGCAGGACATCATGAAACATGTGCAAGACCCCTGTAAGGATGAGCAGGACTTCATGGAATGTGTGCAGGACATCAGTAGGAGTGTGCAGGACATCATGAAACGTGTGCAAGACCCCTGTAAGGATGATCAGAACTTCGTGGAATGTGTGCAGGACATCAGTAGGAGTGTGCAGGACATCATGAAACGTGTGCAAGACCCTGTAAGGATGAGCAGGACTTCATGGAATGTGTGCTGGATCTCAGTAGGGGTGTGCAGGACGCCGTAGAATGTGTGCAGGACCTCAGTAGGAGTGTGCAGGACCTTAGTAGGAGTGTGCAGGACATCATGGGACCTGTGCAGGACCCCAGTAAGGGTGTGCAGGACGTCGTAGAATGTGTGCAGGACCTCAGTGGGAGTGTGCAGGACCTTAGTAGGAGTGTGCAGGACATCATGGGACCTGTGCAGGACCCCAGTAGGGGTGTGCAGGACCTCAGTAGGAGTGTGCATGACATTATGGGACCTGTACAGGACCTCAGTAGGAGTGCGCAGGATATCATGGAACGTGTGCAGGACCCCAGTAGGGGTGTGCAGGACGTCGTAGAATGTGTGCAGGACCTCAGTAGAAGTGTGCAGGACCTTAGTAGGAGTGTGCAGGGCATCATGGGACCTGTGCAGGACCCCAGTAGGAGTGTGCAGGACATCATGGAACCTGTGTAGGACCCCAGTAGGGGTGTGCAGGACATCGTAGAATGTGTGCAGAACATCAGTAGGAGTGTGCAGGACATCATGGGACCTGTGCAGGACCCCAGTAGGGGTGTGCAGGACGTCGTAGAATGTGTGCAGGACCTTAGTAGGAGTGTGCAGGACATCATGAAACATGTGCAAGACCCCTGTAAGGATGAGCAGGACTTCATGGAATGTGTGCAGGACATCAGTAGGAGTGTGCAGGACATCATGAAGCGTGTGCAGGACCCCAGTAGGGTTGAGCAGGACGTCATGGAATGTGTGTAGGACCTTAGTAAAATTACACAGGACATCATAGAACGTGTGCAGGACCCCAACAGGGGTGTGCAGGACATCATGGAATGTGTGCAGGACCTTAGTAGGAGTGTGCAGGACATCATGAAACGTGTGCAAGACCCCTGTAAGGATGATCAGAACTTCGTGGAATGTGTGCAGGACATCAGTAGGAGTGTGCAGGACATCATGAAGCGTGTTCAGGACCCCAATAGGGGTAGGCAGGACATCATGGAATGTGTGCAGGACCTTAGTAGGAGTGTGCAGGACATCATGAAACGTGTGCAAGACCCCTGTAAGGATGATCAGAACCTCGTGGAATGTGTGCAGGACATCAGTAGGAGTGTGCAGGACATCATGAAACGTGTGCAAGACCCCTGTAAGGATGAGCAGGACTTCATGGAATGTGTGCTGGATCTCAGTAGGGGTGTGCAGGACGCCGTAGAATGTGTGCAGGACCTCAGTAGGAGTGTGCAGGACCTTAGTAGGAGTGTGCAGGACATCATGGGACCTGTGCAGGACCCCAGTAGGGGTGTGCAGGACGTCGTAGAATGTGTGCAGGACCTCAGTAGGAGTGTGCAGGACCTCAGTAGGAGTATGCAGGACATCATGGGACCTGTGCAGGACCCCAGTAGGGGTGTGCAGGACCTCAGTAGGAGTGTGCAGGACATTTTGGGACCTGTGCAGGACCCCAGTAAGGGTGTGCAGGACGTCGTAGAATGTGTGCAGGACCTCAGTGGGAGTGTGCAGGACCTTAGTAGGAGTGTGCAGGACATCATGGGACCTGTGCAGGACCCCAGTAGGGGTGTGCAGGACCTCAGTAGGAGTGTGCATGACATTATGGGACCTGTACAGGACCTCAGTAGGAGTGCGCAGGATATCATGGAACGTGTGCAGGACCCCAGTAGGGGTGTGCAGGACGTCGTAGAATGTGTGCAGGACCTCAGTAGGAGTGTGCAGGACCTTAGTAGGAGTGTGCAGGACATCATGGGACCTGTGCAGGACCCCAGTAGGAGTGTGCAGGACATCATGGAACCTGTGTAGGACCCCAGTAGGGGTGTGCAGGACATCGTAGAATGTGTGCAGAACATCAGTAGGAGTGTGCAGGACATCATGGGACCTGTGCAGGACCCCAGTAGGGGTGTGCAGGACGTCGTAGAATGTGTGCAGGACCTTAGTGGGAGTGTGCAGGACATCATGAAACATGTGCAAGACCCTGTAAGGATGAGCAGGACTTCATGGAATGTGTGCAGGACATCAGTAGGAGTGTGCAGGACATCATGAAACGTGTGCAAGACCCCTGTAAGGATGATCAGAACTTCGTGGAATGTGTGCAGGACATCAGTAGGAGTGTACAGGACATCATGAAACGTGTGCAAGACCCTGTAAGGATGAGCAGGACTTCATGGAATGTGTGCTGGATCTCAGTAGGGTGTGCAGGACGCCGTAGAATGTGTGCAGGACCTCAGTAGGAGTGTGCAGGACCTTAGTAGGAGTGTGCAGGACATCATGGGACCTGTGCAGGACCCCAGTAAGGGTGTGCAGGACGTCGTAGAATGTGTGCAGGACCTCAGTGGGAGTGTGCAGGACCTTAGTAGGAGTGTGCAGGACATCATGGGACCTGTGCAGGACCCCAGTAGGGGTGTGCAGGACCTCAGTAGGAGTGTGCATGACATTATGGGACCTGTACAGGACCTCAGTAGGAGTGCGCAGGATATCATGGAACGTGTGCAGGACCCCAGTAGGGGTGTGCAGGACGTCGTAGAATGTGTGCAGGACCTCAGTAGGGTGTGCAGGACCTTAGTAGGAGTGTTCAGGACATCATGGGACCTGTGCAGGACCCCAGTAGAAGTGTGCAGGACATCATGGAACCTGTGTAGGACCCCAGTAGGGGTGTGCAGGACATCGTAGAATGTGTGCAGAACATCAGTAGGAGTGTGCAGGACATCATGGGACCTGTGCAGGACCCCAGTAGGGGTGTGCAGGACGTCGTAGAATGTGTGCAGGACCTTAGTAGGAGTGTGCAGGACATCATGAAACATGTGCAAGACCCCTGTAAGGATGAGCAGGACTTCATGGAATGTGTGCAGGACATCAGTAGGAGTGTGCAGGACATCACGAAGCGTGTGCAGGACCCCAGTAGGGTTGAGCAGGACGTCATGGAATGTGTGTAGGGCCTTAGTAAAATTACACAGGACATCATGGAACGTGTGCAGGACCCCAATAGGGGTGTGCAGGACATCATGGAATGTGTGCAGGACCTTAGTAGGAGTGTGCAGGACATCATGAAACGCGTGCAAGACCCTGTAAGGATGATCAGAACTTCGTGGAATGTGTGCAGGATGTGAGTAGGAATGTGCAGAACATCATGAAGCGTGTGCAGGACCCCAATAGGGGTGTGCAGGACATCATGGAATGTGTGCAGGACCTTAGTAGGAGTGTGCAGGATATCATAAAACGTGTGCAAGACCCCTGTAAGGATGATCAGAACTTCGTGGAATGTGTGCAGGACATCAGTAGGAGTGTGCAGGACATCATGAAACGTGTGCAAGACCCCTGTAAGGATGATCAGAACTTCATGGAATGTGTGCTGGATCTCAGTAGGGATGTGCAGGACCTCAGTTCAATGTTCAGGACACCGTATGCAAGCCAGGCCTCCGAATCTACAAGAACGATAGTTAAGTCCGCCAGAACAGGGCTACCGTAATCTCACTCGAGTTGGCTCTAAAATTTTCTAAGTTCTGACTCCGATTTCGCTTCATCTTCCCTACAGGTGGTGATGTTTCCCTGCTTTTTAGTCCAGGCAGATCCTCAACTGCTGACCCCTAGAGAAGGACGGTGTGTGAATCAAGACACACCGCTCTTCACTTCTTTTATACTTTATCATTGACCAATTGGGTATCATCAAATTTGTTTACGAGAGCCGAATAACATCATTCCTGAGATTACGGTAGTCCTCTTCTGGCGCACTTAACTATCGTTCGCGCTGGAAATCAATTTCCATTTTTCAGGCTCAATTTCATGATTGAGCCCGGTAGACCACACTGGTAAACTTTGGCGAGTCAAAAACGTTGGACGATGAGGTTAATATCCGCCACCAATTCTCACCAGTCATCTAGCCCTTTTTCCTAGAATGTTGGTGCGACAGTAAGATAACAGGAAAAATTGGTTACGGCACGAACTCCACATGCAGAAAAACTCCGAAAATGATTTTGGCGCGAAATTCAAATTCGTATTTACAATGTGTTCCGATTGACTTTTCTTTACAAATGAAGGTTTTTCATGGGCCCCTTCAACATTTTCTTTCACTAGAGGGGCCAAGCTACGCAAAAACTCATAGAAATGATGGAAAACTCTGATAAAAGAGGCCTGATACTGCGCTATCAATCATTGTTTTTATTAGAGCTCTACGGAAATACTTCGACTGGTAGCCTCACCAATGGGCCGTTCATTTCATTTCTGTCTTGAGTGGTGCGTGCCCCCCCCCCCGTCTAGAAGAGTGCCTAGAACCTGTACAATTGGGTCATTTTGAAACTCATTTCTTCATATTTCGACTTTTAAATTCAAAAAGTATATGCCTTGCATCTATTTGTAGGAAGCCGCGTTGCAACAATTATCTTGCAGTCTTAGCAGCGGAGCGGTTGTTTCTTCATTTCTACCACTATGTTTTCGAAAAAAAACAACTTGACTTCTGGAGCTCGACGATATTGTAGAAGGAAACCCTTGTAAAAAGTTGTGAAATTTCTGAAAGTTGGGCTCCGCAGAAAGGTCAAGGATTTGGCATTGCTCCTAAATGTTGTGAAATTGTTTTATTGGATTTGGCTCTCAACTTGATTTTTCAAATGTAATGAAATTGTCGAATTGATTTGGCTGTGATGATACTATATGCAGATAACATAATCATTAAATCTAGTGAAATTGTTGCAAACGGATTTGGCAGGAGCTCTATCAATTATCACAGTCAAATCACGCGTCAGAAGGTCATCTGGCGAGCGAATGAAGACAAAAAGAAAAAATAATAATTCTCAGTCAACAATGCTGAACGAAACGTGACCTTATGGGCTAGAATTAAGGTTTCCGAATGCTATTCTGCCCTTTCAGTGTAGCTCCCACTAACAATAAGGTACCAGACCTTCCCTCACCGATGAGATAAAAATCATGAAAACGAAATCTAACGCAATTTACTCGCTACTGACTCTATGTCTTCGTGTCCTCAACGCTTTCACGGTTCGCATTGTATAGAAACGTTTTTGCTGCTAGGTTTATTCCTGTTCTCATTCGATTCAATATGCGCTTCAAGGAAAACCCCTTCTGACGCGTGATTTGACTGTGATAATTGATAGAGCTCCTGCCAAATCCGTTTGCAACAATTTCACTGGATTTAATGATTATGTTATCTGCATATAGTATCATCACAGCCAAATCAATTCGACAATTTCATTACATTTGAAAAATCAAGTTGAGAGCCAAATCCAATAAAACAATTTCACAACATTTAGGAGCAATGCCAAATCCTTGACCTTTTCTGCGGAGCCCAACTTTCAGAAATTGTTAATTCTTTTCTCTCTTTTCCTTGATTTGAAAAGACACGATCGATTGGAGAACTCTCTTTATGCATTCACACGGTGGATTTGTTGGAGAGCAGGTGTTCCATGCCATTTCAAACTCATCAAACCAGACTCTCTGTGAACAGCGCGGCAAGGTCAAAATGATGGAGCCAAATGACGGAACCCACTTTGAATGGACCACATCGCTTTGGTAAATTTTTGGACTGCATCAAGGTCCAATACTATTTTGGTGGTTCCGGATTCCTTGCCAACTCTTTACCCACCTGTCTGTATATTCCATACACGACTCGAATTACCTTCTATTTTAACATATTCATTGACACAAATATATTTTATATATTCAAACATCATTAATTACCCAAGCTCCATATTTTACTCTTTGTATTTAATTTGCCCATTTTACCTTTGTTTGTTATGTTTCTTTGTACCTATTGCTTTACCTTGTTCTCTTGCCAGATCCGCTCATCATTGTTGCCCGTACTCTGACGCTCCTCTCCCAGCGACTCCCGTGTTCACTTTTATTGCGCCAATGGCAAGATAGTTATGTAAGATATATAGACTGCCTGGCTGACAGACATGGACACGAACACCCTGTGGGAGACGACTGAAGTATGATGCATCATGAACTGCTCAGAGTTCATGACACTCCCGAGCCAAACGTTTTTTGAAGGAACAAAAATTTTGTGCGAACATCCTCCCCGCCAGACTTTTTCTTGAAATATTGAATTGAAGTTTTGAGCATGCCAAAACAACTTGCTAACTTGTTGCACAAAAATAACTACAACAAACAACTACAACACTATAACATGTTAATCGGTAAGGATGCACTGAAGCGACGAAATCGGCCAGTCGAGTCGGTAGGCATTCGGTAGCTGATGAAGCGTAGTCGATATTGTACCGTTTCATAAGCTTTGCAAATAATATTGTAGTTGTAGTTGTCGAGATGAACTATGCAAATTTCATTTTGTTTTTGTTTTCTTACTTATTGATTTTTATTCATTTATTTATTTCTTATTTATTCTTTTTCAGTGGTTATTTATTTATTTACTTATTTATTTGTTTTGTCTATTTATTGATTAAATTATCAGCCTTAGTTCTCAGGAATCTAGATAAGCTTTTATTCCTTTTTTTTTGTACGCATAACTCTTGTTTTAGTATCATTAATGGAGCGGATTTGTGCGTAAAATGTTTGTATTGCACCTTGTTTAACAAAATTATTGATTGAATTCTTCAAATCACCACGAAGGAGCACAGCTGTGCAAAAACAAATCGATCTGTTCCTATTGGCTCGATGAGCACACAAAAGAAAAATTCACAACGAATGATAAGTTAATGGACAGCATTGGTTTTAAAAGACGAGTAATTGAGGAATTGTCATGTTTTGCGAACTTGGTTTTGGCAGAAAAAACGAACGAACTTAAATGAGACAAATTCTTGTCACAAGACCAATGATTTTGTTTTGTCACGAATTATTCTGTTTGTCAAAGATTGTTTTCTATTGTCCTTGGTGAAAAAGGATTTTGATGACAACATCAGTTGCATTGCTCTTGTGTCTTTACCAATTAAATTTTTTCGGACAAAATGCCGAATTGTGGGATCTAATCTCGGATTCGCGCCCTTGGGTCCTGCAGTAGAAGCAAGGGGTGTTGACAAGACACGAGGTCGCCATATGGCTGGCGGCCAGTAAGCACCGCTCACAACGGTTCCTGTCAACACAGCGAGCGCTACGCTGCGACAGGCGCCTGTAAGTACTGCAATCCGAGGCAAAGTGACGCCCAGATGGGGTTGGGGTTCGTACGCGATGGCCCCTGAGACTGCGAACCAGGTCGGGCTTGCCTGTTGTTTTGCTGTGGGTGGTTCGGCATGTGCTGCTGCATTTGCTGGTGAATCTGCCGAAGTTGTTGTTGCATCTCTTGAACCATATCCTGATGGGCTCGAATCGACTTGTTTGTTGTGGTGAGTTCTCTGAGGACGTCTCCGCATGAGTACTCGACGTTGTCGAGCCGAGCTTTGACTTCAGCTTTGAAGTTTTGCAGCAGGCCCTGAAAACGAGTGAACATTGTTGTAAAAATTGAATGCGAGGGTATTGCCTTATGTTGAAATTCTATTCTTATATAATACCTCAATTTTTTGCTTTTTGCATCGATGTGCCATACCGATTCTTTGTGTTTGAGCCACTTTTTCGGGTTTTCGTTTCTTAAAAATTCTTTTCATGAGCATTGCAACAAAAATTGGAGCTGAATTATCAAAGATAGTAAAATTTTGGCGCAAAATCATCATGGATGATTGGTCACGTTTAAATGAGATTAAAATTGCGATGTTGTTATTAAATTACATTGTAGTGATCAACTCTGGCACTCATGAATGTCACGCCATCGACTTAGTGTTGAATAGCGTCGAGTTGCCTTGAAATTTGTACCGTTGTGCGATTTGCGGATACGTCGGCCTCGTCCGGTGGTCCATTAGGGTTAGGGTCTTCGTGGGCAGGACGTCCTTCAGCATTAGCATTTGGATTATCCATATTCTATAACAATTGTAATTGATCTTGACTGCAACGTTGTGAAAAAATATTGTAAATGATCGAGGAAAACATTGTACTTGAATGAGAGGGACATCACTGGGGCAAGCACATTCGAAAAATGAATTGAATAATTATCAGCTGAAGGAAGCGTGCTATTAGGAAAAAAAATGTCTTGCAAATATTGTTTAAAAATCTAACGGAGAATATCACCACATACAGTGGTGGAAAGGCGACAAGAGCTTGGTGAAGAATGACTTTTATGTTGAAATATTTCTTACATGCGCAAAGATATGTTGTGCTGATAAGCAAAGCGATCGCTAATCCGAGCAGCGCGATCATTGTGGTGAGGAAAAGTTGCTTGCAAATATCGAGAAAATGATTACCGTCGGGGAATTCGAATTCTAATCCCCATGAGGAAATGAAATCCATTGTTATATTGTCTCTCATTTGTATCAAATTCCGAAATGGCTTCATTTCGTTCACATAGTTGAGGGTCCCCTGTATTTGGAATACTGTTGTATGAGTTCCACATTTCGCTTCACAGAGCTCTTTAACCTTTGCTGTATTGAAAAAATAGGCGGAGATCATTGTCTGTGCCATCCCTTGTGCATAGAAGTGTGAACTGTTGTATGCCACAAGTGACTTGAGCTAATGACTCAGTTTTGTCTGACTGACAGTTGATAGTTGTGATGGCACCCTGTTGACATTTGTAACATCCCACTATGTGCCGTGGTAATATATCGCAGTTGAAGTCCTCAAAGTCTTGTCCAATGGTCAATGATTGTTTTGTCAAAGTTACGCTACTTCCAGTGATAACGCTGTAGAGCGTATTATGGGTATTTGTTTGTCACATTCTACCTTTACAAGCCCATTTGAAATCGGTCTTGGTAGGGCATGCGATAGATCGTTAAGTTGAGAGACGTTGTTGTGCGTGCAGTAGCAGTTGACATAATCCTCGGCTGGGTTGCATTTGCGAGTATCTCTTACTTCGCAAGTGCCGTTGTCGTGAGGGAAAGGGGAATTGCAAGCGTAGCTAAAAGATGTGCTATCGTCGAGGTACACTGTTGTTTTGCCATTTGTGACAAAGCGCTTGTTCTGTAGGGCTATTGTTGGAAAGTTATAAGCTGTTATTCCGAAAGACATGTCTCCAAGGCTCTTTGTGGCGTAAGGTTTGAATTCAAATTTGAAAGATTGACCTTGTTTGCGTTTCGTTGTATACTCCAGCTTCAGTTTTATTGTGGTGAACCAAGACGGGCATTGATAAACTTCAAAGACTTCCTCAGTTGTTGGGCCATGGTATATCCTATAGAATACCCTGTGGAAGGGTAACCACAGGAACACCCGGGTCCTCCACAAGATTCCGTGCAATATGTGATCCCGGTAAAATTGTTAGCGGCGTCCAACTCTTCGACTAGCGTATCTGGGGAGATGTTCGCACATTTAAGCCCAGTACATGTCCCCATGTGAGGACATCGCTTGCTGTACTGCACTTTTGTCATTGTATTGCGTGTATAACACAGAGTTTGTTCTCTGCATCGTGAAATTATTTCTTGAAGCGTAATTTTCATAATTTGAGCGCTGTTTGTTGTAGTTTCCATGTGTAGGCACAGGTCCCTTTGCATTGTATCGAGTTTAGCAAGTATTGTTGTTTTGTTGCTGCAGCCTTGGCTCGAACACTGCAGAAAGGACGCTGATGGTATCAGGATGGACTGTTGGCATCCAAATGCTGTATTGGAGATCAGTGCTATTATTTCGAAATTTCGTATCATCTAGGAAGCATCCCAATTTGTTTTGCTACGGGTTTATATTTCAACCATGGGTATATACTCAGTGGAGTCTCTTTCTTGTGTCAATCGGAAACAGATCCATTCCCACATTTTGTGTACTAAACGTATGATACCACAGGCACACGGTAAACCCTTGCATAGTTTGCTTACTAACATTGTCAGCAGGTATATTGTTACCAGAAGAAGGTAGATTATAATGGCGGTTACGGTTATAGCTAATCTAGGCCAGCATTCTGGATTTGATACCATGAGGGCACAAAAAGTGCACGAAATTTGTTCGCAAAATGGGCTTGGCGGGCATGCCCAGTTAGAGCTTGTGTTGAATTGCCTAACAAAAGTTTTATAGTTAAGATGTAAGTATGAATAGTAATTTCAGCTGGAAAATGTACTTTAAAAATTGTTGTTGGATGGGGATATCTATACGATACTCATTCCCACAGACTTGAATGTTGTCGCACTGTTGGGGTGTGTATACGCTAACACCTCCTTTTAGGCATTGTAACCGTGTCCCTTGAATTACATCCGCGCACGTCCCGGCACACATGGTTGCTGTTATTGTCAGAAGAAGCCAACGATGCCATTGCACGTGCAATTGATATTCTACCTTACCGCTGTTCGCCGTGGCGGCGTTGACGTGGAATAAAGTTCTTCCGTTCCGATACCCGGAAGTTTCCATAGGTCGGAATAATCTATGGTTTGTTCGTTGTGCTTTTGAAATACATAGAAGCGAACACCCTCATGAAGTTCGCATTCAGGCCCATTGTTGTGATGCTGGGCTGCGCCAGCAATGATTGGCCCGAAGAAAGTTTGTGTTAGGTTAAGACCTGATGAAAGTCGGATTATCGGTTGATCGATTTCCATTATTGTATTGAAATAATCCCTATGAGGATTTCGGGCATTACTGATCCAAGCATGGCTTGTCTAGCCAATATACCTAGTTGATCTAGTAAATTGTCTTCTATGAAGACTTTGTCTTGTGGAAGGTATTGACAAGTCGGTAACTCCGATGTTATTTTGCTACTCGTTAAGAATTCCATATCAATTTTTTGTCTCTGGGAGTTCCATAGAGCGGCCTTCACTCTTTTAACTTTTCTTTTTTTCCGCTCTACCTCCAAAGGTATTGACCGTGATTGTTGTTTCTGACTCTGGTACCAGTTGCATCCTGTCGGCAAGAGATTTGGATATGAAGGGCTCATCGGAAGCGGAGCCAAGCAGCGCAAAGACTTGTTCAGTGTTGCCGTTGCTGGAGTTTGAGATCCCTACAGCGATGAACATTAATCTAACAATATCACTCTTTGCTGCATTGAATTCCACACATCTTTTCTGTTGGTGTTATTTGTCCAACTTGTAGATTGAAATTAATTCCTCTTGACGGACTTGTTTGGGGCCGAGCGAATCTCACTCGCATTTGTGGTTGGGACTCTCTTGATGATGATTGTGAAGGATACCGTATTCTTTCCGGCTCAGGAGAACCGCGTGATGAATACCTAGGAACATCCTGTCTATGAGCTGATCTCGCAGGAGAACCTGAAGAAGTCCTATAATTCAGATCGCGGTCCCTGGAGGGATATCTATCCCTATCGTTTGCTCTAAAATTATCGAATCTCCTATTGTTTCTTGGGTAGCGTTCTTGTGAGCGTTTGTCTTGGGTAGCGTTAGCGGTTTACCCAACAAATGTTGCAATTGTCCTTTTCACAAAATTGTGTTCTATAGGAACGACTAAAACATTTCCAACATGCAGACAATGTTTTCAGACGTTCAATTTTTTGATCTATGGTGGGGAACTTGTTGCAAAATTCAAATCTGTGGGCTCCATTGCATCCCGTACAACGAACAGGTATTTGCGCCCTTGTAAAGTAGAGGGAGTATTCTTCTCTATTATGATCCTTACGACCTTCGACATTATCTTGTCGCTTCACGATCAACGTGATATTGTTAAGCAACTCGTCCATTGTCCATGTTCTACCTGTGTCGAATTCCTTCCTCGCTATTTCTTCTTATGAGCTTTTAGGGAAGGTTTCGAGAAATAGGTTGATCATATGCGTGGTATTAACCACTTCACCTTGTTTTTCCATTGTAGAAACAATTGCTTGAATATCACTGAGATTGGTTCTCAATGATCTCGGATCTTCGCGACTTCGGCGCAATGCTTTCAACGGTCGGATCATTTCTATTGTAACGCGTTTTGGGTTTTCATATTGGGTCTTGAGTTGTTGTATTGCCTTGTCGTATGCGTCTCCCGTCCTTGGAATCAGTTTTAGGGTGCGTGCCGCATCTCCTTTGCAACAAGTCAAAAGAATTGAGAGTTTCTCTGTGTTAGAGTAAGCTTGTGTGTGAACCACTTACTCATAGAGTTCCCAAATGGGCCGAAGTCCGAAGGATTGCCGTTAAAGGTGGGAATCTTCATTTCGTTTCCCAATAATCTTCGGCCTGTCGGAGGCTCGTTTGTGTGAAGAGCGGCTTGTTGTCTTTCCAGCGCTTGCTTCATGCGGGCTTCTTGACACTGTAACTCGATGACTCTGTTCTTGAGCTGGTGTTCGACCTCATATGCCTGTGTAATCAGTTTATCGCCTTGTTTTTTCTCCCAGTACTCGTCGAATTTGTTTTCGGGATCAATTTTGTTTTCTCGTTTAAAGGCAGTGGTCACGATGAAAAACGTTATCGAAAAAACTACAAAAATTAGCTCAGATCAAAAACAGCTCAAAAACTATGAAGGTAGCGCGGTGAAAAATGGGCTAGGATCAGAGCTATTAAGACCCTAAACTTCCAGTTCGTGCACACGTGCACAGAAAGCTCACAGTCTCATGCCAAGCAGTCAAAAATCATCGACACTCAGAGGAAGAAATAATTGCGAATTTTCCTAATAAAACAGTTGAACAATGAAAGCAAGCACTTCAGTCAATGTGTTTGACTAGATGTGAACATAAATCAAAAGGTTCGCTGATTGAATTTCAATTTCAAGCCAGCTGATGTTCTCGATACTAGAGATCATCGATGCCGATGATGTGGGGTGAGCTCGTCCACCATCCAAAGACAAGGAAGTTCAGGATTCAAATTTGGCCTAAAACAGCGTTTTTTTGTGATTTTTTCTTATAGGTTCTACTACTCTATACCCAGAAAAGGGTTCAGAGAGGAAAAGAAGACGAGCATAATTGAGCGCCACCACTGCCTTTATGGAACAACAACAGTTCTCATAGAATGCCCATATTTCCTCTCTTTGGGATTGCAAATTTGTGATTAGGTTTTGTAAAGTTATTTGTTGTGTTGCTAGGAAGGCTTTCAACTCTGGCATTTCGGTTGGAAAACACCACGGCTGACGAAACTTTTCAGCTTCTGACAAAAGCGTTGCCAAGACATTTAATTGTCTTGTCAGCTTTTGTTCTGCTGTTCTAAGGTTGAATGCTGGACACATCAAAAAATTCCGTGTATCTGGTGAAGACGAATGTCAGCGGCACAAATTCAGGAGCTTATATACCCCTTTGAGCAAATACACGATCGCCTTGTATAAACACTTTGTCAATTATCTGCCTGCCATCTTGTGAGAACATAAGTAATGTTGTTACTGTTTGCGCGATTTGTTGAAAATTGGTCTGCTTATCTCCACATTCCAATCCTATGTTTCTGACTTCATTCTGATGTCAACTGAGAACTCATTCCTGCATCACCATGAGACTATCTGAGATATTTTATCTCAGTGGATTATTCTGAATATTAGTAAAGCCAAGTGGAGAAGAGTAGCTTTTTGTTCTATTGCAAATTGTAACGAATTTGTCGCTGCAAACTTGCAGCTGGGATCCCATCGATGTATTCTGCACATCATGAACTGTAATGTATTCTGCACATCATGAACTGTAATCAAGTTTACTTAAAGGCACAGTCCAACTCAGGGGCGAAATCTGAGAAAACCACATAATTTTAAAGTAGACCCACCCTTTATAACATCTGCCAAGTGCGAGCTCTTGATTCCCCAGAATAAGCGAGACATAGGGGGAAGCCACCCTGGGGCGCCCACATCCGGAAGCCACTTTGGCACGCCCCTTTTACAATGTTTCGAGCTCAATAGTGGCTATATGAGCGATGGTTTTTGATTAATATCCCCGTTCTTCTTTTCATATTTAGCTTCTCTATCCATTCACGTTCGCTCGAATACATCGGTTGCAAATGACGCAAGTTACAAGCCTCGGACAACTCGTCCACCATGCTTCCGCAGCTCAAATTTTGGGAGGCCATAACTGCGTTTCCAGGGGGTCTTGTACGATATCGGAGACGTCGTTGGAATCAGCGTCGGACCGTTCTCATGATAGGCGGAAAAACAGAAAAACGAATCTGAGGTTGGACTGTGTCCTCAAGAGCTACCTGCTCTTGGCAGACTGTCGGACTGCCACCGGGTTTTCTGAAGAGATACCTACTCTTGGCAGACTATCAGACTGCCACCAGGTTTTCTGAAGAGATACCTACTCTTGGAAGACTATTGGTCTGCCCCCGAGTTTTCCTGAGTTGCCTTCTCATGACAGGTGTGTATTTGTGATGGTGCACCATTTTTCACCTTGTATGATTTCTTCTTTGAAAAAAGCTTTTCTATTGTTGTACATTCACCAACTCATTGAAGCGCGAAAAATTTTGGTAGATTGGCCAGAAATACCTTACTCAAAGCGAGCTTGAACGGTAGTCGAAATGCATCATATGCTGGTTCCATGGAACTTATTGTCGAATGCTTGTTACTTTGGTAATTGCTGTAGTTGCCAAGGGAAAGATTCCCGGCCGATGTACCATTTTTGGACTGCATCAAGGTTTAATGCTATTTTGGTGGTTCCGGCTTCCTTGCCAACTCTTTACACACCTGTCTGTATATTCCATACACGACACGAACAACCTTCTATTTTAACATATTCATTAACACATATATATTTTATACATTCAAACATCATTAATTAACCGAGCTCCATATTTTGCTCTTTGTATTTAATTTGCCCATTTTACCTTTGTTTGTTATGTTTCTTTGTACCTATTGCTTTACCTTGTTCTCTTCCAGGTCCGCTCATCATTGTTGCCCGTACTCCGACGCTCCTCTCCCAGCGACTCCCGTGTTCCCTTTTACTGCGCCAATGGCAAGATAGTTATGTAAGATATATAGATTGCCTGGCTCATAGGCATGGGAACGAACACCCTTTGGGAGACGACTGAAGTATGATGCATCATGAACTGCTCAGAGTTCATGACAGTAAAGAAGCTCAGCGACTCCGTTGTTTCTGTTGATTTCGTTCACACTGTCTCCTTCAGGATTGATTCCCTCTCTTGGGCCACAATTTTTCACTGCCTGGAACAATTTTTGCCCAAAATTCTCGTTCACTCAGCGGAGGCAATGCCTTCAGTTTCTTTGCTAACGCAGCTTTTTCTTCGGGAGACAGAGTGAGCTTCTGAGCAAACTTCTTCATGAGCTTAGCGAATTGCTCGTGAATTTTCGATACGATAGTATTTTTAAAGACCTGAAAATCGTTATTGTGGAATGCTCGCTGAATAGCCGACAATTGAGCAACAGCGGCAAGGCTACCTCCTTCATGCTATCCCACGCATTCTTCAGCTCATCCTCGATTTTGCCTCCGAGGCTGAACTTGTTCCCTTCGTTTCTTGTGTATGCTCCCTCTTTTCAAGAAGAGAACAAGCCAGCGCTCACGCAGACGACCAGAAGAAGGGCTAGTGGAGCAACCCTCATACCTAAAGTCAATTATATTCAGAATATAAGGCGGAAGATTGGAAAACGTATTCAGTAGTCCAATGTCCTGCATCGGTGCGAGTTCCTTCTACGTTTTGCTTTTGCACCTCCGACTCCATCGACTGCGCACAATGTTTGCGAAAATTCCGGTCCGGTGTTGAAACATGGAATTCAAGCTCTTTCTACTGATCACGGGGCTTTCATCACTGCCATGTTCTGTCAACACATATACTGACAGAAGCAGCACCATAAATGAGAATTAGCTCACAAAAATCTAGATGTTTCTGAGATTAGGAAGAAGGCACATACCGAGCAACCCAGAAGATCCTACCCGGACTCCGTTATAGCTTCAGCTTATTTCTAACTCACTGACTTGCATGAAACAGCATTTGTGATGTTCTAGTATGGCCGGTAGGTATTCTCGTAGCAGCCTACATATTTGTGAGTGCAGAGAGCGTGTAACAATTCCAGACAGTTCTCGGAAGAAGGTCTCCAGTAAATGTTCGCGGTCTCTGTTTCAAACCTAACAATGAGCCATGACTAGGCTCACGCTGTGGAGACCACAGAGGGAGGAGATCGCATTTTTGAGGGTCTGGAGGGGGGGGGGACGCAGGCTGTCTCTGTAAATTCGAAAGTAGTTGGTAATCAGATTTGGCAAAGTTGTGAAAATAGTAAAATAACAGTTAAAACAAATTTCAGGAGTTAAGATTTCTTAGGGCTTGAGAAATCTTTATTCAAAAACCGTTCCGGTAATCGTCATCGCTATCTATAGGTTACGCTCGCAATCCACCGGGGGGCAGCACAAAACCTCAAGGTGGAATAGGGGGCGACGAAATTTTTGGCCTAAAAGGAAGGAGGCCGAACGTTCCACAAACTGATCACAACGTAACAGCTCACCCTGAAATGAACCTGGCTTTAGTTCAGTCAATATATGTGTAGTGTAGTCCACCAGAAGTTGCACATCCACCTATCAGTGGGAAGCGGTTGGTCGGAGATCAATGTGCATGGAACTCGTTGCAACACAACCTCTCTCGTTCAACCGTAGGCGATAGTGATGTCTTTTGAATTCATGCATCTTGAAAACGACCGCCTCTTTCTGATAAGTAGATGTGCAAAATTTGGTGGACTGCGCTACACACAATGCGTATCATAATTATAGCAACACAGTCAGAGCTCTGATATGATTATCCACGCAAACTTTCGTCAACCACCACTGATACCATTCAACCCCGCGTACCCAAGAACATTTGTTGACAACATTTTACAGAAAACCGTCAAGAAATAAGATTTAGTTTGTGTAAAACTCTTAAAGGCAGTGTTCACGATGAAAAAAGTGTTTGAAATTCCACTTGGAATGGGTAGTGGAGGCGCACACTGTAAGGTCAACGTCGAAAGAACGCATAAAAACGAGCCAGGAAGAGCCCCAAAAGAGTCCGAAGTTGCCACTTTGAGCGCAAGGCAAACCCCAAAAGCGCATTGCCCGCCCACCGACGTGAACAAATGAAAGCTTGAAATCGTGAGATGAGAAATGGTTTCCGATTATTCGCCCCTTTCTTATCTTCTCTCTTATCTCAGGTCAGTTCGCATACATCGGTGGCAAAAGACGGAAGTTACAAGCCTTGGAAAACTCGTCCACCATGCTTCTCCAGCTTAATTTTCGAGGTTCCATAACTCCGTTCACAGAAGGTCGTGAACGATTTCAGAGACATCGTTGGAATCAGAATGGGACCGTATTCAAGATAGGCTAAAAACAGAAAGAGGATTTCTATTGTGAACAGTGCCTTTAAAGGCAGCGTTCACGATGATTCTCGCCCCCAAAATTTTCACATAAACAATGCGTTGGCTTCCAAGCGTTTCCAAAATTACGAAGAAACGGCGAGAAACGTATTAAAACGTCGTATTTCAGTGACATTATTCTATAACATGGACTAGTTGTCCGGTTGGATGAACATTTTCATGGAGGCTGTCACTGGTGGAAAACTAGGTGAATCGAAAATAGAAGAATATTCTATGCAAGGCAGGATTAGTTAGGGCCCTAAGAAAAGAACGGAGCAATAGAGAGTAGAGGATTGTGAAGGACGGGTCCACAAGAGATCTCATTGTTACAACGAGCACCTCTTGTGATACTGACTGGGTGATACTTAAAGGCAGTGTTCACGATGGAAATCGTTTTTCTGTTTTTCCGCCTATCTTGAAAGCGGCCCCATGCTGATTCCAATGGTGTTCCTGAAATCATACAAGACCTTCTGGGAACGGAGTTATGGTCCCTCAAAGATTGAGCTATGGAAACATGGTGGACGAGTTGTCCGAGGCTTGTAACTTCCGTCTTTGAAGCCGATCTATGCGAGCTGACCTCAGTAAAGAGAGAAGCTGAGAATGAAGGGAAGAACGGGGCTAATGATTGAAATTCATCGCTCATCTCACGATCTCGAGCATTCATTTGTTCACGTTGGTGGGCGTGTGATGCGCTTTTGGGGTTTTCAATGCGCTCGAAGTTGCAACTGCGGGCTCTTTTGGGGCTCTTCCTGGCTCGTTTTCATGCGTTCTTTCGACGTTAACGTTACAGAGTGTCCCTCCACTACCCAATCCTAGTGAAATTTCGAAAACTTTTTTCATCGTGAACACTGCCTTTAAAGATTTCGTGTACTTCTGGCGCATTTTTCTCAATGTCTACGTTATTTTAGTTCTACCCGGGCGTCATTTATTCAATATAGCGAATAATCTCAAAATCGAAGACTATCGTGAACGCTGCCTTTACTTAAAGGCATAGTACACTCTCAGACATGAATTTTGAGATTTTAATTCGATTGTGAAGAAGACTCCTCCTATAAAACACGTGCCAAGTGCGAAATCTCAATTCCTCCATATAAGCGGGATATAAGCGACCACCATAGGCCCGACCCCCTTAGCTAACCACCACAGGCCCGACCCCTACCAGATTCCCGAACTAGATAACGGCTTGATGGATGGATGAATTCCAACGAGTCTCCGTTCTTCGCCCCACTGTCGCACTGTCTCCTTATCCTGGCTCGCTCTCGCGCAACAATTGCGAATGAACAGAAACACAGGCTGGAGACAACTCGTCTACCAATTTTTTATCCTCAAAATATAGGCATATTCAATGCCGTAACTGTGTTCATAGGGGGTCTTGGGCGATTGCAGAGATACCACTGTGATTAGCGGGTGACCCTCTCCAAGAAAAGCATAAAGTCTGAAAAATAATTTCATGGATGTTCTGTGCCTTTAAAGTATAATAGCATAACTTTCTTTTGGAGACGCTCTCTTGCTCATTTCTCAAAAAAATTCGTTTCGATCACCATATGGATGGAGGTATGTAATATCAACGTATTTCTATCATGCCAAACGGATCTGTTGCTTCTCAGCAATTGGCCGTAAAGGAGGTGTACAACCACTCTCGCTCGGGGCTGGGTGTGACACGGTACTACACACTACTCAAACAACCAATTCCTAGAGCAAGGATGGAGTTAGATTGGGGTTTTTAGGTTGGAACAGCTGCACACGGTTTGGGCCATGCCATAGGAATGTTCCGTAAGCATGCGAGATATGATCCGGATCGAGCGGTTCAAATTGATTTTGGAAACATTCAAGCATGTCCCCCGTTATGCTTTTCCATTGCTGAGCCATTCAATAGCTTAGTTATTGCAGGAAAATTGGCTCAGCCAATACGAAAAGCATGTTATGCTCACAAACGACAACTACGGCGCACCTGATAACCACGAAAAACTTATGCATTATCCTGCATTCGGGTAGGAACAGGGCTCTTTCTAATATATTTCCTGGCAGAGACAGGTCTTAGCAAAGGCAGGGTAGTGAGATGACGCGTCATATTTAGTGCGAGCAAAGATGGAAATCGTGTCATAATACAAAATCACTTAAAATACATCATGACTCTTGGATCGCCCACAATCTCATTCTACGAACTGCTAATGATAAATAAGCATTACCAGTGCGGTAAGCTCATTAGTTCCGAAACTAGGATTCTATGTACGACAAGAGAGTCACTCTCAGGTAAGTGTTCTGGAAAGCCAAATGTGTGCAAGAACGTTGGATTCCTACATCCTCGGGACTGCTCGAGGTTTCGATCAGAAAAAAGCAACAATCTCAGCCTTCCGGGTGCGAAAAGGTGCTTAAAACGACGAATCAAGTTCAAACTCTTACTGACGTTCTCGGTAATGGTAGCGAAGGTACTTTGCGAGAGTACTCGAATCCTGCAATTACTGGATTAAGGTAATGAAATCTCGCAGTAGTGTTCGATACTCTACATATCCATCAGAAGAATTGAAGGATCCAGCTAGATCCAGAATCGGAGTTAAATTTAAGAGCTTCACACCAGGGGTTCGCAACAGAAATTGGCTGCTTACTAGGCGCCGTAGAAATCAAAGCTCACAGTGATCAGCGTCTTACTGGTTACAGTTAAGAACACTTAATGCTTAAAGGCACAGTCCAAGCTCAGGGACGAAATCTGAGATTTCCACATAATTGTGAAGTAGACACACCCCGTATACCACTTGCCAAGTGCGAGCTCTCAATTCCTTCGAAAAAGCGAGATATAGGAGGAAGTCACCCTGAGGCGCCCACCTTGGGAAGCCACTTTGGCACGCCCCCTTTCCGATCTTTCGAGCTCAACAGTGGCGAGATGAGCGATGCTTTCCAATCAGTAGCCCCGTTCTTCCCTTCATTCTCAGCCTCTCTCATCATTCAGGTCAGCTCGCACCCAGCGGCTGCAAAAGACGGAGGTTACAAGCCTCGGACAACTCGTCCGCCATGCTTCCCCAGCTCAATTTTTGAAAAGCCATAACTCCGTTCCCAGGGGGTCTTGAGCGATTTCAGAGACATCATTGGAATCAGCGTGAGACCGTTTCTGAGATAGATAGAAAAACTGAAAACCGATTCTGGGGTTGGTCTGTGCCTTTAAGACTGGAAACTTTTCACAAAAAACCATTTGTCAGGATGCGTCTGAGGAAGACGCTTGCGAAGACGGACTTATCTTCACATCCGCATCCCATCATATCGTACAACGGAGCCCATGAAATGACTACTGATCTGGAGTATCGCATTGGTAGATTTCGGGGAAAATCTCAAGCCCTGCTTGATAGAAATCCTCCTTTTTCTGATTACAGCTGCCTCTGTTGGTTCTTCTCTCAAACTCAGCCCAAGCCAGAGTTTCTTCCACAGCCTTCTTCTACCATCTGCAAGGACTCACACTTGTATGAGAGCGGCTATATCTGAAAAGCGACTAATGCTCTTTTCACTGACAATTCCAAGCGAAAAATTTGAGCCGATCTATTTTGGAGCGACTCCAATCGCGTTTAACTCGAATGGTTAAAAAAGATCGGAACCTCTCTACCCTTTGAATTTTCTTCTTTCAAATTGCGAAAACTAATCTAATATCTATTCAAGTGCACAGCACGTAAGATCCCCAACTACTGTACCAACCCAGCCTTCTCTAAGGAACCCAAGCGGAATCTTAGCGCAAAAACTTGCGGCTTCTGTAGCTAGAATGTCAACGACGGATAATAAATTTTGTTTCTTCCTAGCTTTGTTTCTTTACAAACCGAAACGCTAAACATTTATTTAAAATCAGTTCCATTTAGGTTAAAGGCACTGTTTACGATAAACTTCATCCTCGAATTTTCCATGGCAAATGCTTCTCGTGGCTCTCAGAAGCAGAACAGCGTCGAAGAAATGGAACGAGAAGCTACCCAAGAGCCGAAAAACGTCTTAGAAAAAAGGGCAAACCCCGCCGCTTTGGGAAAGTCCGGCTCCTTTCCGCTCCTCGACGTGAACAAATGAAAATTCGAGACCGTGAGATGAGCGATGGTTTCCGATCTAAAGCTCCGTTCTTCCCTTTGTGGTGGTGAGTGAAGGGGGTCGGGCCTGTGGTGGTCGCTTATATCTTGCTCATTCGGAGGAATTGAGATCTCGCACTTGGCAAGTGGTATACAGGAGGGGTCTACAACACAAGCAAATGAAAATCACAATACTCATGTCTGAGAGTGTGCTATGCCTTTAACGGTACATGGGCAGCACCCGCACGAACTGTAGATGTATTAGATCGTATGGTAGGTTCTGGCCGCGGGAGAGGGTATTTTTATATTTTCTCCTCTAGTTCTCGAGGTAAATCTATGAAACGATGTATTTTGATGTTTTTAGAATGTTTGATGCATTATTTTAGGCATGATATATAATCACAAGATGTCACAATGTGTTTTAGAAGGTTTTGATGCCTTATTTTGGCATGATCTATAATCAGAAGATGTCGCAAGGTAGCTACCTTGCGACATCTTGTGATGTGCAGTTAATTCTACAAATGCGAGAGACTATTTTGAAAACCATACATACATCTGTGAGTTTTCTCCGAGACTCTAAATAATGCAATCCGAGGACTCCGTTCCTGTATTGCGATCTAGGTATGCGAATGTTGTCAAAGCCTCTACATCTGATGACCAGTTTACGAGTGTAGTTGCTCTGGATTTTCTCAATGAATTGTATACCTTTCTTTATATATGGTGAGAAAACTGTGAACCCACATTCCAAAATAGGTCTCACGAATGTTTTGTACGCTTTTCCCAATACATCAATGTTTTTTTGCTACCGTTCTAAATATTTGGTAAGTCCGACTTCGTGCAAATGTTTTTTAAATGTTCTGAAAGGTCAAGCTTGTTATCATATATGAATTCCAGATTAACCACTTTATCCACCAGCGGAATGACATTATTTTGCAAGTAAAAGTACTGATGATTCATCGACTGATCCAATTCTCAGGCGCATGGTCTTTTCAGGTGCAAGAGGTGCGGCCCAATCCTTACTCCAAGAATCTACCACATTGATAGCGTGTAGGTCAGAAGTGGAAGGACTTTGAAAGTTCACATAGATCTTAAAATCGTCAGCGTAGCGTATGATTAAGATGCCACCTTAATCGGAGGTGAAAGGCTGAGTCATCACGAAGATGCGGGAGCGAGGTCTGACTGTATGCGCCCTCTCACAATCTGCGTTTCTCTCGCCGTCAATGACGCTTACCATTGGTTGGTCGCCGTCTCACCACATCAGGACATGTTAAATGTTGCGAAATAAGCCTCTTCACCTCCAAGTCACAGCAGAAAGTAGAAAACGTGATGAAACTTCGCTTCGAGGTGACAACGGGAGGCTAATTTGCCCTCCATGTCACAACAGGAAGGAATTGTGGGCTCCAAATGACAACCAGGATTTCCTGAGATTTTCGAATATTGAAATAAAATCGAAATCAGTTAGGAAGTTTATTTAAGAGAACGTATCCGCATTCATTCATTCATTCGACAATTAAAAAAAGGCTGATATCAAAAAGTTCATTCATCTTCAAAAGGTTTGTGCGAATTGTTTATCAATTTCCAGTGTTCTAAAAAAAGCGAAAAGAAGGTTTTTCATCGCTCAATCTCACTCGCCCACTCCACGATTGCGTCGATTTCCTCTTTCTGACGCGATTCGCGTTCGCGCATACACATACTATATGAGGGCGGCAGAGACGCAGGCACGCAGGCAATCCTAATCGCGTTCTCCGGTTGTCTTACTGTAACCCCTCTCGATTCACCAGTGCAATGCGTAGTCGGGACGAAATGCCATAGAATCGCGGTGGTCGCCTATCTTATACAAGGTGCACACCAAGGCCGCTTCGCGGGGTACTTGTGGGCGTGCTTTAGGATCTATGGATTATTTAAATTGCAGAGTAGTGCCTCGCTGTGCTAAACAGCCTTGAAGGCACAGTGCAACATCAGGAGAAAAATTTAATATTATAGCCCGCCCACCGCGAATAGCAACCCTGCCAAGCGCGAGATCTCAATTCGCTCTAATAAGAGGGAAACTTCAAGGAAAAAGTCGGCCCGTCCCAAAAGTCTTACTGCGCACACCGCCCCGGAAAGGGAACCAAGAGCTCTGCTATTGTACATTTTGCTTTTGAGCATCTCCACACAAACTAATGTTTCCGTTTGGAAAAATTTTTGGTTACCTTTTCGGGGTCGAAACGCTTGATTATGCTTTTAGGGTGTTGCGAGCGGGGCCGACTTTTTGCGTGTAGTTTCTCACATACTTGATCGAATTGAGATCTCGCGCTTGGCAAGGTGCAAAGCGCTGCATCGCTATAACATGCTTCAAAGTGGTCCGATTTTAATTTCGAAGTAATTTCTAAATTGCTTGCATCGAGTTCTATACTATTGTATTAGAAAATAATAAATTTAACTCAAGAAGTGCATCGAAAAATGCATATTTGCACCAAAAAATCTCTCACTATCAACTGGTCAGACGATCGTGATAGCAGAAATCTTTCATTTTCTGATCTGTGGTCGACATGAATTTTAGAAGGAAATACATCTTTTTCAGCAGGATACCGGAGTCGCAATGACTCTCCACATTTGCCTCAGTGAGAGGAACACGAAAACTTCCTCGAAATTTCGTTTCGTCAATTTTGAAGCGAGATATGGCGATGTGGCGCTTTTTCTGAGAATTATTGTCATGACTCTTCCGCTACTGCCCTACCACTCCTTTGCGATCCCGGACCATCCCGCGACTCCCAGGCGACCCTGGTTTTTTTCCGCGGCTTTGCCGCGACTTCCCCGTGGATCACGCTTTCGCTACTCTACTGGGACTTGCCCGGAACACTTCGGCGACCCTACCTATCAATAAAGAATCGTCCGCGGTTCTGCCTCACATCTCCCCCGCAACTCCTCCGGCAGGCGTAAAATTGGAGGAGTTGCGGCGAAGTCGGGGCAATATTTCTCAGAGTTGTATGAGCAAAAATCTTCACAAAAAGCTTTTTTTGCAAAAACAAAACTTGCGCTCTCCTGCATGCTTTCAAGGGAATCAGTCACACTGTGCTCAATCAAGCTCACGCAGTGGAATTTCGCAAAGCAATGCATAACCCTTCACAGTTTGACACAGATTTGAAAGAAGAGAACTTGCGGAGAAAGTTATGTCACAATTTTCCATGGTTTGGTGAATCTTTCGGGGTAGATTCAAGTTCTGCTCAGTTCTTGAGCTCATCCCAGAGAGCTGTCTCTCCAGAAAAAGATTATGAAGGCATGTGGATCGAATCCACACCGCGGGTGTGGCTAAGGAGCAGTTCGGCTAGCACACGCGACGCGCAACGGAAAAAACGCTGTGCGCGCTCATCGTCCTTGGGGCGCGTTAACCGAGGGCACTCAAACAAGTTGTTATTGTTCCATTTTAGCCGTTCCCCTTTATCGTTTTTTTTGCATTTTGTTCATGTAGGTTGATGTGTCAGACGTAGGGTTGTCGTCGGAATCAATATCATCATCTCCCGTTGCTCTCCAAGAAGCAAACAAAAAGAACTCTAAGAAAACTTGTATACATAGTGCGAATTCCATTGAAACGATGGTATGAGAAGCATTGCGTCTTAAAAAAGCACATTATAAACAAAAAACATAAAAAAATGCAAAAAAATGATGAAGGGGGACGGCTACAATGGGACAGCGACTCTTTTTTTCGAAGGTCCTCGGTTAACGCGCCCCAAGGACGATGAGCGCGCACAGCGTTTTTTCCCGTCGCGCGTCGCGTGTGCTAGCCGAACTGCTCCTTAGCCACACCCGCGGTGTGGATTCGATCCACATGCCGATTATGAATGAACAGTTGAAGCAATAGGCACAAATGAAGCTAAATATGCGCAGTAGAACAGTACTTAGATCTGATTGTTCTCTTGTTTGCCCACTGACACGAAAGCGAGGTCAATGATCACCACTGCATACGTGGACAGTGAGTGTGACAGCCGGGTGTCAATTGATGGGAGAATTGAGATATTGCACTAGGCACGTGTTATACAGGAGGGATCTACTTCACAATTATTGTCTGAGGGTGTATGGTGCCTATAATTGGGACTGACTAGGATGCAAGGCAAAATGTGTGAAGCTTCTGAGGAGCTAGGCGGGATATCAGTAGGCATGTGTAGAGCTTTGGAGAGGTAGATCCGAAGACAGAGGCTGCTGTAAAGTGCTCCACTTGGGCTGGCAGGGCGTCAGATGAAACGTGAAAGTCTTCGGCTAGGGAATCACCTGTTAGGTAAGGCGTTAAGGGGTCCATCAAGATTAAGCAGGAAATCGCACTCCAAATAAGGATGGGCAGGAAGGTGGTGAGCTCTACTAGAAATCGGCATGGTGTCAGGTCCTCAATGGGAATGGGTAGGAGTTTAGGTGTGCGGGTCTGTACTAGCGGTGTGCCGAGGGATCGGTAAGAAGTCCAGGGCACGACCTGGATTAAGCAGGAGGTGTGGGTTTAATTAGAAATGGGAAGATAGACTGGGTGTACAGGGCCTGATCAGTATAGAGCAGAAATCAGGAAATCATGCTCAGTTTGATTAAAGGCGGACCATACTAGCCGCAATGTGCGACGTGTGGAAATCAGCAAAATCGTTTAGTACTTCGATTCTGCATATGTGCTGAATTCTGGGTTGAAATCCAGTTAAAAGCAGTGCTCACAATAGATTGCACTTTCCATATCTCCACGGTTTAGGGAAGGTACGGTGCCCTGTGTAACAAGATATGATTAAAAAGAACCCGAATGAGGCGTTTTCAGGCGAAAACAGACCCTCTCTTGTTTACGTTGACTTTTGAAGGTGGAGGAATGGATCGCGATGAAGAATGATACCATGCGATCAAGTGTGTCAGCTCCTTCAACAGTACTCCCCTGATATGATTATCCGATGTTATCACAACCTCGGGATTTCATTTGTTCACTCCGGGGGTCGAGCATTGCGCTTTTGGGGTTCGCCTTGCGCTCGAAATTGCAGCCGAGCACTTTTGGTGCTCTTCCTGGCTCTTTTTCTTGCGTTCTTTTGACGGTAACGCCCCTTCACTACCCATTTCTAGTGGAAACTGAAACACATTTCTCATCGTGAGCACTGCCTTTAGCATAAGAATGAAAATTTGTTCCTATATCAGATATCCGATAGCCTTATCTGTGATTGTTGTACCGGAAATTCCGTTAAAGTTCTTCGATTCCTAATGGCGAACCATTCAATCATTCTTCACCTGAACTTGCAAGGAATGACTGCGAACACAATGTGGAGTTTCGAAAAACGGTCTTCTGAGGGTTGTAGAGGGCCTAAAGTGAAACAAT
The DNA here is from genome assembly GCA_029168955.1 of Aplectana chamaeleonis. Taxonomy (NCBI): domain Eukaryota; kingdom Metazoa; phylum Nematoda; class Chromadorea; order Rhabditida; family Cosmocercidae; genus Aplectana; species Aplectana chamaeleonis. The sequence goes on from JAPDOI010001145.1 coordinate 171,812, forward strand.
TTAAGGTTTGAAAATTTCACTCAGTTGTCACGGGTAGAACAAAAGCGACCAAAACAATGGGTTACGGTAAGCAAAATGCCATCCAGTGCACCCTAACCTGACGAAATCAGCCGGAAAGCCGGAAACGGACTTCAGATTCGCGTTCAGCGCTCAAAATTATCCTCTGGGCGGAGTTTTGGCAAAAAAACCCACTTATGTTTATAATAATTCTTTCTGTTGGAAAAAGATTGGTCATTGATCAAGGAGCAAGTCCACGAGGTTTCATTTTGTCCAAACTTTTTTTCTAGTGTCATATATTAAAACAAGTCCCCTAAAGTGTTTCACCGAATTAAAGACAATTTTTCTGTGGCATATGTGAAGAGAAGTGTAAGGGTGTTCCTGATATTCTAGCAACTGTTGAAACCTTGGAATTTCCATAATCTCTAACATTGATGTGAACGTTCTCCGTTCATATCACGTTACCTCCGCGATATAAGAAAAGAGGTACAAAAAAACATGAGACACTGTTAAAACTCAAAACAAGTAAGGTGAACACATAGAAATGTCATTAGTGTCAGCCATAATGCAGTAATGATCCCACCGTATTCAAACCATCATCCAATTGCTTCGCAGTTCAACGCTTATTCGGCTGAGCCATGGCGTTGTGCTAGCTCACTCTGACTATCTCATTGCAATGATTGGTGGTTTGCATGCAACGAGCATTGTTTAGAGGTATTCTCCAGCTTCTCCTATCTTGCAACCTCGGCATTTTCGTATAGTAGTTTTAAACTGTTTTTCTGCCTTCGAGGTTAATATCGTGGACAGATTTTATTTGTTCGGCCTGAGCGCTTCGACGATGATAGTCGTCTTCAGAGGAACATCTATCCGCCCACCGAGCAGCGTCACGTCTGCTGTTAACGAGAGTCCAGTAAAGAAATGTTTAGAGAAGTTTTTTAGAGGATTAATAAACGGTCATAACATAAGAGGCTACGTAACCTTCATCTGCGAACTTTTAGGGTAACCTTTTCAGATGATTTTAAGGCAACTGTATAGGTCACATTTGTGCTACATCCTCCCAACCCAGCGTTCTGGTTTCTTTCTTTTTCGTTTTTGATCTACCCGTGAGGACTGAGTGATATTTTAAAATCTCGAATAGCTTCTTTCTAACTCCTCTACAACCCCCAAAAAACCGTTTTTCGAAACATTCAGCGTTTAATGTGGTCCCTTGTTAGAGTGTCCCTCCCAACTAAATTTGTAGAAATGTCTGTTAAAAGAAAACTGCACATTTTAGGACTCGAGGGGATGCTAACAATCCAACAACAGGTGACGCCTCCATTTTTCATTCCACCGTGAAAATGTCAAGCGCATATCCGCATCTCTGTGATGATGTCGCGTTGCTCTGCGCTGCACAAAGGAGCGATAATTTGCTTATATCGCAACCAAAACAACATTTGAGGCTTGAGTGATTTTCTAGTGAGCACAAAATTTTTCGCGATTTTTATCATCATTTTTGCTTTCGATGGTATTGGTTTCCATTTGAACGCAATATTGCAGCTCACGATCAATATGGCCGACTATAACTCAGTTGCTTGATTGAGGATGGTACGCGACTAAACTAGGAATGGGCAGGGGTTAGAGGGAGCACCTTCGAAACTTTAGTGTGATCTTCAGTTGCTAGCAAATACAAAGATTTCTCGCATGTAAACTCCGAAGCATTTCGGCTTGCTGATCAAATACACGCAATGGGAGGCGCCTGGTGGAGATCTGCAATCGTGACATCGCTTTGAAGGTACAGTCCAAGCTCAGAAACGAATTCTGAGATTTCTACATAGTTTTAAAGTAGCCCCACCAAATATAACACCTGCCAAGTGCGGACTCTCAACTCCTGCGGATAAGAAATATATATAGGAGGAAGCCACTCTGGGGCGCCCAACTCGAGAATCCACCTTGGCACGCCCCTTTTACGACATTTCAAGCTTAACAGTGGCGAGATAAGCGATGGTTTTCAATCAATAACCCCGTTATTCCCTTCATTTTCGGCCGCTCTATCTATTCAGGTCAGCTCGCACTCACTGGTTGCAAATGACGGAAGTTACAAGCAGGGTTAACCACAGCGGTGGTCCGGGTCGCCCTCAACAACGGCTCCCCCCTTCAGAGGGACATCTTTCTCGGCTAAAGAACGACCCTCTAGGAAAAGTGAAAAGATTGATAGACGTTACTGACTATTTTCATTCTGGAGATTTCTCCAATTTTTGAGCCTCACCATCCCGGAGGAGATGAATAGCGTTCCATGCACTGCCGATATTGAAAAACTTCAGCCAGATAGGTAGCTGAAAAGCACTTCAGGGACCGGAAAAATCGTCGCCCTCCTTTTTTGACCGCTGTGGTCCTGTAGAGCGCTTGAACCACCGTGGGACCACCGCACTTTTGACAGGCCATAATTCGGCTCAAAATCGATTTTTTTAGCACATCTCCGGATGCTAATATTTTCTAACATCTGCCTTCAGTGTTCACTCTTGTATTAGGTCATATACCAGCCCGTCCAAAAATTCCTGTCCGAGAATTTTCAAAATTCTATATTTTTTTCAGAAGTGTTTTAATATCAGGCAAGTGTAAGAACCTTCTAGAAGGTTCTCCAAAGTTCTTCGCTAGGGGTATATAAGGCGAAGTCGCCGCGTCTAGCTACCAGTACAAGCTAAAATGAACCAAGGTCGAATTCGTACGTTCGTGAACTACGAGTGGCTGCTGGGCAACGACACGGGCACCGCGGTCGCCAACATCTGCAGAGCGTGCAAGGAGGATGCAGTGTCCCAACGCACAGTCAGCCGCTGGTTCAATCGTTTCGAGAGCGGCGACACGAGCCTCGAGGACAGGGAGCACAGCGGGAGGCCTTCTACGATGAATGATGACGAAGTCCGTCGCTATATCAAGGAGAAGCCGGAAGCCACCACCCGTGAACTGGCGACGACGCTCGGCTGCAGCAAGTCCACCATCCACAATCGACTCAACTTACTCGGCTACCACAAAGTTCTAGCCCGTTGGATCCCCCACCGTCTGACGGACGCCAACAAGCAGAGCCGCTTGGCCGTCTGCCAGTCCCTCCTCCTTCGTCCGCATCGCAAGGAGTTTCTCGAGGACCTGGTCACTGGGGATGAGAGCTGGGTCCTCTACGACAACGTCGCCCACCGCACCGTCTGGATCCCGCCGACGACGCCGAAAGCCGACCTGCACTCGCTGAAGATCATGCTCTGCTGCTGGCGGGACTCAAAGGGCATGCTGTACTTCGAGCTGCTCCCGCAAGGCAGGACGGTCACCGCCTTCATCTAAACCGATCAGCTCGAGAAACTAGCCGCCGCCATCCGAAAAAAGCGTCCCCGGAGGGCCTCGGTCCACCTGCTGCACGACAACGAGCGCCCCCACGTGGCGAAGGAGACCCAGCAGAAGTTGGCGACGCTCAGCTGGGAGACGGTTGCCCATCCGCCGTATTCCCCGAACCTCGCCCCCTCCGACTACCACTTGCTCCGCCCGCTGAAGCACCATTTGGCCGGAAAAAAATTCACCAACTACGACAACCTCAAATCCGACATCGCGGACTTCTTCGAGTCGCAGACCCCGGAGTTCTGGGCGAAGGGCATCGGCGACCTGTCCAGTCGATGGGCAACTGTTGTGGATAACTGTGGTGATTATATTGTTGATTAGACTTGCTTTTCAATAAAGTTGAAAAAAATTAAAAATGGTGAAATTTTTGGACAAGGATTATTGGACAACCTGGTATATTGACAAAACTTTTTCAAATTTTTGACCGATTTTTTCCATGTCCAGAGAAGGAGGGTAGGGGAACTTCAGTTTCTGAAAAAAGTTATTTTTTCACCTATCTAGAAATGATTTTTAGAACATTTCTAGTCAATTGGTACACTCGTCCCGGGTACTTTTTTTGAGAACTGACATTCGGCCATTTTCAGACGCTTAATTTCGGCTTGCACGAATTTGAAGTGTTTCGTCTTCTCGAGTGCTGTGGTTCAAAACGATGACGACGATGTTGTGTGCTATCTTCCTAAAGTTTTGGAGCGAGAAATAGCACTCTTGTGTAATTTTCTAAAATATTTTCCCTCCTCTAAGAGCTTGGGCACCTGAAGGTATGAGGTCTTATGTGAATCAAACAGAGAAAAGCTGTAGATGATTGAGCTATAGTCTAAGTTTCGCTACGGACTCCGAATTCCTGGTCTCGGTCTGCCGCAGAAGACGCATGAAGAGCTTCGACCTGATGCAAAAAATATTTGCAGACCTTATGCAAAGGGTGCAAAAAACACACGTGCGATGATTCACTCTGTTTTTCATTTCAAAACTGCTTTTGTTCCATCGCTAATGTTGACTATTCCATGAAAAATCATGGCATCAGAAAATTTTACCTCAAGATTCGATTTTTCAGCGATGCAGACATTATTTTAGGTAGGTCGAAAAAATAATGACCCCGTCCCCAAAATTTCAAAGCTTTCCCAAGAAAAAAACGACCCCCTCGGTCTCACGGTGGTCCACGGACCACCGTGAGCTTAACTCTGGTTACAAGCCTCGGACAACTCGTCCACTATGCTTCCGCTGCTCAATTTCTGAGGGACCGTAACTCCGTTCACATGGGGTCTTGCAAGATTCCAGAGACATCATTGGAATCAGCGTGAGACCGTTTTCAAGATAGGCAGGGAAACAGAAAACCGATTCTGAAGTTGGACTGTTCCTTTAAAGGATGAAAACGATGAAAAACGTTATCAAAAAAAAACTAGAAAAATCAGGTTAGATCTAGAACAGCTCAAAAACTATGAAGGTAACGCGATGAAAAACGGGCTAGAATTAGAGTTATTAAGACCCTAAACTTCCAGTTCGTGCACACGTGCACAGAAACTCAGATACTCGCGGCTTAGTAAGGCAGCACGAGGGAATAACTAACGCATTTACTCGTCGAGGTGTAAGCCCCTTTCGTTCCTTCAACTGCTGCCCAAGGCAGCACGTTGTGTCCTCTTGCTCCGCTCATTGCCCCAACTGCTGCTCGTATTGTTGCCCCACCTGCTGCTACAGTCGCTCCAACTGCTCCAGTCGTCGCCTCAGCTGCTGCTCTTCATTGTGGCCCCAACTGCTGCTCCTCATTGTGGCCCCAACTGTTGCTCTTCTCTCCCCAACTGCTGCTCTTCTTTTATGATCTTTCCTTTCGTTTTCATAATACTTTTCCCGCAGGGGATATGTCGAGCTCAGCATCAGTGCTGGGTCGACCTATCAAAAATAGAGACCTCATTGAGGCTCATTCATATCTACAACGGCTTATTTATCCTTGATTATCTCCTTTGATCTTCGCCACAGCTGATGGAAATGATGCTGCCACTACGGGCTGTCCCATGCCCTCCTAGGCGGCCTCGTATCTGGCACGAGTTTGCGAGGGCCGTTCAACACAGGCCTCGGTCAGTAGTGATTGTGAGTCTCCAAAAACATTTCTTGACACTGAATTTCTCTATGCCTTGAACAATAATTGATTTTCACTCAGTTTCGGGACTGTAGAGATGTGAATTAGGCGTGATAATATGTTTCTCTCATTTTGAAAAACGATTTATTTATTTGTTTTTTATCAGTACACTACATACGGTGGACGTGAAAAAAATGGGCGTAGAGTATGATACAGCGGAGAAACAAATTGAAAAAATACCACGCAAGAAGAATACTCGAAGCTTTGCGTTTGAAAGCAGGAAAAGAGCGGAGTACATTCTCCAAATTTAATTTCAAGGAGACGAATGCTGAACCAGCCCTACATGTGAAACTGTTCAATCTGAGATTAGTTTTGGGAACCCCATACCAATTATCATAAAGTTCCCTCAAAATATTTTTGAGTCGCTGAAATTAGCACTGTTTAGAGGAACTTTCAGGTTTGAACGGAATTCAAATATCAGAGTATTCATCATTTATTGAATGGTGATTTCTTCTCCTCCAAAAAACAACGATTTTAGAATTTCTTGAACATTTTTTCTTATTTCTAAATTATTACCGTGGACATTTTTCAGAAGAGTACGGATTATTATTTTCATTGAACGGTTGTTTGGCTTCGAGCAGTTGGCAGTTAGTAGCGTCAGGTCGCGGCGATTTTGCGATTGGATGGCAGCGTGTCTTGGTCGACGTCGACCGGGCGGCGCCTGGTCTTTAACTCGAAGACAAACTGGCATTGAATTGACAAACCTTTGCTTCAGATTCATGAGGAGGGATCGTTTGAATTCAACTCCCTCTATTGTTTTTTTTCGAGTAACAGATGTTGGTACACTTGGCCTGATAGCAGGACTGTCGAAAAAGTGTACAGCGGGGAAGGTATGCGAAAATCATTCCGATGCACTCACTGATCCAGAAATATGAAAACACCAGCAATGTCAGAAAAACGGCTACGAGCGAGCATAAAAAGACCTGTGCGGACCTAAACCTGAGTGTTCCGCTCACGCCACGCCCACTCCTTTCAACCGGCTTCGATCCGTAAACTACTGAAAACCCGGCCTTGGGGGTAACAACATACATCCAGGATGTTACAATCCACTCCGCTCAATAAAACTTACCCCTTCTGATAATCGGTTGTCTTCTTATAGTCTGGTCACTTCAGTCAGACGCTTTCATCGGTAGCGGTTGAGGAAGTGGGCGTGGCGTGAGCGGACATTCAAGTTTGGGACCGTATAGGGCTATTTTGTGATCGTTCTTAGCCGTTTTTTCGGCACCATTGATGCACTTAGCCCCGGGTCTTCCGATTTACGTTGGAAACCCGAAGTGTTTTGATCGTGGGCACTGCCTTCAAGGTATTCCGTGTGATAGGGCTGGAGATCGATTGGTTGTGTTAATACAACTTCCCAGGAAATGGGCATGTTCATGTTCTTAAAAGGGAAGAACTCTCCATGTTAATCATGAGTATGGTCGTAGTTACCTACGGGACCACTTTGAGCCGTGTTACCACACTAAGCTGGCCACAACAAATGGAGAGGGAGGGCAGCACGTGCTCCTCGAGCAGCAGCTCGTCCCCTTGTGCTGCTCTCGCTATTCTAGTAAAAGTGAGAGATAGTGAGCGCTTCTTGACAGCCCACGATCGTCTGAGATGAAGGTCAATCGATTGCTTAGATCCCTTACACGTTGCTTGGGGGAGAAAAGAGAATTGGTGAATTGACATATAACTAATCAGATGTCTATATGTGCATGCTCAAAACAAAGAAGTCCCCATGCTGATTGTAAATATGCCCTTAGCTGTTCAAACGGACCACTTTGAGCAATGTTACTACACTACAATTGCCACAAAAAAGAGCAGCTGCTGAGGCGACAAATGGAGGACGAGGGCAGCACGTGCTGCTCGAGCAGCAGCTTTTCCCCTCGTGCTGCTCTCGCTATCCTCGTCGAGGTGAAAGCCTATTGTGCTCCATTACGACCCCGCGATCCTCTGAGAAGATCACAGTCTCATGCCAAGCATTTAAAAATCATCGACACTCAGAGTAAGAAATAAATGCAATTTTACCTAATAAAACAGTTGAACAATGAAAGCAAGAACTTCAGCCAATGTTTTTGACTAGATGTGTACATAAATCCGAAAAATCATTGATTGAAATCCAATTTTGAGCCAGCTGATGTTCTCGATATTAGAGATCATCGATGCCGATGATGTGGGGTGGGCTCGTCCACCATCAAAAGACAAGAAAGTTCAGGCTTAGAATTTGGCCCAGAACAGCTATTTTTTCGCGATTTTTTCTTATAGGTTCTATTATTATACTATTCGTACTATTCTACTATTCTATTCTACGTACTATTCGTACGTACTATTCTATACCCAGAAAAGGGTTCAGAGAGGAAAAGAAGACGAGCATACTTGGGCGCCACCACTGCCTTGAAAGGTAGCATACACGCTCGCAAAAATTATTGAGATAACTACATTAGTGGGGTCTTGGGGGCCCTAGAAGAGCCCTCACGAAGTTGGAAGAGTTGAAAATGAGTGAAATTGACCGTATTTGAGCCGTATTGAGTCACAAAATCATCCTTTCCCCGCCCATCGATACGGGCTCCGGCGCTCAGTACAAATGTTCAATGCTCGAGAACGGTCACTTTGGCTCATTTTTCACACTTTTAACGTCGTAAGCGTTCCAGGAAGGGCCGTACGAGTACATTAGCGTTGTTATCCCAACAAATTTGTCGCTAGCTCCGCTATTTCAGCCGATGCGGTACAACTCGTCCACATCTGGGCCAATCTAGCACGAACCGTCATATTTTCATTTCAGTCAACTTTTTTTCCGGTATTTTCGTTATCTCTGGATATTAACAGCTCGAGACCTTCGATTCATTCCATAAAATTGATATCATTTTTGAGCGTGCATGTTGCATTTAACGGCGGGTGAAAGTTGATGAAACGATGTTCAGACGAAAAAAGATGGCTGCTGGCAAGTTCCAGAATGCAGAGCTTTCGATGAATGCCCTAGATGCACCGAATGATGGAAATCCTCTATTCCGAGTGAAATTCATTTCCGTTCATCGCGTGCGTATGCGCGCGCACGCTGCTTGTCCTCCTCCCCTCACTTTCTCGCCACACTTTCTGGCTGTCTCTACCCTCGCTAAGCACAAGCAAGAAACAGAGTAAATCTGGCTTGGAACCAGAGGATACCTAATTCAAAGTTTTCTCATTTAGGTGTAACTCATTATGCGCCACGCTGCATTTATGTTGTGACTTTGATCTTAATAATTAGTTTCACCACGTGGTGAAATATCTAGGTTCGGTGCTTCTCGGAAACTTTTAGAAGCATTACGGAAAGAAAACTATGTACCTGCTTAGATCATCCTAAGTCAGAAGTCGTTGGTTTCTCAGCCTACCGAGCAACAAAAGCTGGAAGTTCTAGAGCAAGACATATTGAAACAAATGTATGAGAAGCAAGCCTGCTGAGGACCAAAAGGCATTGCTCACGATGGATTTAATTTCCGAGTATTCCAATTATGATGAAGGCTTCTGCATTCTATATGACAGCTACGTTGAATAAACGGCGAAAAAATAATTGTAAACTGTTGATTTTGCGCAAAATTCCCTCAATCGACTCTTGAGAGAGGAAGGCTCGTAGTAAACCCGCCACTCAGCCTAGATCAACTAATTGAGAGTTAAGACGAGCCCGAAAAGTGTTAGACACGACTCAGACGTGTCCGATATTATAGCGATTCGCTGGCCACTGGTCGACCGCCACATCTCAGACAGTCGGGGCTTAGTACGTCGGCACAAAAGCGTTAGTACGCCGGCAAAAAGAGACTGATTGCACTCGTGCTGTAGCTGCTGGTATCAGCAGGATGTGCTGCCGACGACCAGGGGCTTCTGCTGCTTATGCTGGCGTTCTCACGCTTTATTTAGGGTTGCACGCGTGCTATTGCCAGCCCCTCTCTCCAAGTGTCTGCTGACACTCTCCTCCATTGATTTGTTTGACACGAATGAACATTGCAGCATCCTATTGTACAACGACGGCGGGCATATGTGTAAGGCGGCCAGTGTCGCTAAGGGGGTAGTTGGGCGTTAGAGGCCTGTCAGAGGAGGTGACATTGTGTCACTTTTCGGAGGTTAATTTAGAACGGTGTGCCTCCTTGCTGCTGGCCGTGACATGGATCTTACCCAACACCGGTGAAGAGGGTGACAGGCCAAATTCTCCCTTCGTTTGCAGAACAGGCTATCGATAACGAGCGTTAGAACGCCAAGATACGTTGGCAGGATATGCTGCCGTTGAAAGCAGCTCCTGCTCGTTAGTACGCCAGTACTAACGCTATTGTGCCGACGTACTAAGCCCCGACTCTCTGAGACTTTGAGCGAACGACATGCGATGATCAGAATCGCCCTTTGGTACACTATAAGGTGGTTCTATGATGTAGAAGTAATGTGTGAACTTCGTTCCAGTACATTCTTCCAGCCGCCTCCTCCGACGAACTGGAGGAGGCGGCTGGAAGAAATAACTATCGCACATTGTACGGTACACTGAACCGTCTCAGAAAGAAGACCAATCCGGCTAGCCATTGCATCAGGAATACGGACGGGTCCTTTGTGCGTTCTGCCGATGAGCGCCTGTTACGGTGGAAGAAGTTCTTCAGCGAGCTCTACAGTCACGATGCACCACGAGGCCCGCTTGACGAACCGCTACCAGTTGAAGTGTCACAGGAGGCGATGCTTGACTCTGAACCCACTTCGGATGAAGTGAGAGCAGCTATTCAGCGTCTCAAAAACCGAGAGGCGCCTGGTGTAGACAACGTTACTGCTGAAGCGGGTGGTGATGTGTTACAGCGACGGTTACATCAGCTGATCCTCCTCGTATGGCAGTCAGAAAACGTCCCATCTACCTGGAAGAAGGCTATCTTTGTGTCCATTCACGAAAAGGGTGATGCCGGGGACTGTAAAAACTATCGCGGAATCAGTCTGTTATCAATCGTTGGTAAAGGCTTCACGAGAATAATCCAGTCCAGACTTCAACGCCATCGGGAGCATACCAGTCGCGAGGAACAGGCAGGATTTCGTCCTGGTCGAGGCTGCAGCGATCAAATATTCGCACTTCGTCAACTTTTGGAGGAAAGAATCCGCTGTGGAAAGCGGGCTGTTATTACCTTCATCGACTTCGAGTCGGCCTTTGACTGCGTACACTGGCCTGCCTTGTGGAGAACATTGGAGTGCGAACACGTTCCGGACAAAATTGTGAAGCTCCTGCAGGGAACATACAGTGGTTCAACTAGCTGCATCCGCGTCGGGGACAAGCTGTCCGAAGAATTTGCGGTCAATGCAGGAGTCCGGCAAGGAGATGTGATTTCGCCGCTGCTATTCAACACTGTGGTCGAAGCCATTATGAGAAATGTTTTCAAAGATAGAAGAGGAGTCCAATATGACAATAGCGAGTTCCTCACAGACTTGATGTTTGCGGACGACAGCGCTGTGTTCACCGATACTGCTATGGAAGCTACGAATTTGATGAAGGATATAGCAGATATCGCGGATTCGTACGGTCTACAAATAAACAAGGACAAGACCAAAGTCATGACGTCAGATGGTTCACGTGCTTCTGTGTTTTTCGAAGGAGCTGAGCTCCAGCAAGCTGAGGAGTTAAAGTACCTAGGATCGGTGGTGCAACAGCGCAAGGTAGTGGCCACAACTGAGATACAGTGCAGGATCGGGCAGGCGTGAAGCTGCTTTTGCTTCACTAGGCTGGTGTCTGTGGAAAAAGGGCAATGTGTCAATCAAGACCAGAGTGCGGATCCTCCGATCGCTTATAATGCCGATTCTATTGTACGGCTCGGAGTCGCGGACCTTGCTCAAGTCGGATCTCAGCAAGCTAGAAGTCTTCCAAATGCGGTGTTTGCGGCAAATTCTTGGAACAACGTTAAGAGATCGCATACGCAACGACGTTATACGAGACAGCTGCGACCATCAACCGACAATCGAGGAACAAATCCGAACGAAGAGGTTGCGCTGGTTTGGACACGTATGCAGAATGGAAGCCAGTCGACTACCGCACAGCTTGCTATGGAGAAAACGCCTAAAACCATGGAAGGTCGAGTGAACTGCCCCAAAGAAGACGTGGTTGAAACAAGTCGAAGCTGATCTGAAATCTCAACGGTGCAGTGTCGTTAACGCTAAAATAATTGCGGCTAATCGTTCTGAATGGAAGCTTATCGTTCAGGCCACTGGAACTCCTATGGCACCTTTTTAGGTGCAAATGCGAGATATTAGAAAATATTTCAACTTGATCTGAAAGTACTTGCATGCAAAGTCTTCTTCCTGTGGCTGGGTATACTGTTCTTCTCTGGGCCAAATTCCGGTCCGCAATTGCGTCTCGACACGCTTTGCGGCCGCGCGCTTTCGAGTCGAAAGAGCTTCCAGTGCCGCAGCCGCTGATATGTTGACTCTAGGTGGGTTCTATAAACTGAAAACTAAACAAAATTGAAAAAAAAAACTGCATGAAAAAGCCACACCGAATCGGCTTTGGCGCTGTAAACTTGTTTGACTCGAGCGCGTGCGGCCGCAAAGCGTGTCGAGACGCAGCTGCGGACCGCAATTTGCCCCAGAGAAGCGCAGCACATGTGTTTTCGGCTCTCACCAGATAGTTTGCTGTGAGGTAAAATCCCGCCCACTTTCTCGCGGCTGACCTACCATAGGCGAATCAAAGGCTGACGTGATAGGCCTACGGCGAGAAAGTGGGCAGAGAATCCACACTCAGCAAAAAATTTAAATCAGTACCGTATTTTCCGTCTTGTCGCTATCGAATATTGGTGAACACGATTCGCGCTCGCTCGATGTACCCATCTCTACAGAGCTTGTTCATTGTGAGTATTGCGTATAACTGTGTGTATACAGCGAATTCCACTCCATCGTCTTATGGAACCATTCCTTTGTTTGAAAACTATGCAAAACTCGTCAATTCAGAAGGTAAGGGCAACAATGTCACAAAAATAAGAAGAAATGCCGAAAAAAAAGCTTTTTTTGTTCCCGTGGCTTGGTCCGCAATTATCCGTCTATTTCACGCGAAATTGCGTTCGCCCGTGCGATTTGAAATCGCGCAGGATGTCGTGAAATGTGTGCAGGACCCCAGAAGGAGTGTGCAGGACGTCACGAAATGTGTGCAGGACACTAATAGGAGTGTGCAGGACATCATGGAGTGTGTGCAGGGCTTCAGTAGAAGCGCGTTACGTCGTGAAATGTGTGCAGGACCCCAATAGAATTTTGCAGGACTTTATGGAAACTGTGAAGGAATCCAGTAGGACTTTGCAGGACATCATGGAATCTGTGCAGGACCCGAGTAGAGGTGTGCAGCAATTCGTGAAATGTGTGCAGGACCCTAATAGGAGTGAGCAGGACATCATGGAATGTGTGCAGGACCCCAGTAGGAGTGCGCAGAACATCATGGAATGTGTGCAGGACTCCAGAAGGAGTGTGCAGGACGTCATGAAATGTGTGCAGGACACTAATAGCAGTGTGCAGGACATTATGGAGTGTGTGCAGGGCTCCAGTAGGAGCGCGAATTACGTCGTGAAACGTGTGGAGGACCCCAATAGGATTGTGCAGGACATTATGGAAACTGTGTAGGAATCCAGTAGGACTGTGCAGGACATCATGGAATCTGTGCAGGACCCGAGTAGAAGTGTGCAGCACCTCGTGAAATGTGTGCAGGACCCCAATAGGAGTGTGCAGGACATCATGGAATGTGTGCAGGACCCCAGTAGGAGTGCGCAGAACATCATGGAATGTGTGCAGGACCCCAGTAGGAGTGAGCTGAACATCATGTAATGTGTGCAGGACCAAGGTGAAAATGCGCAGGAATTCGTGAAATGTGTGCAGGACCCCAATAGGAGTGTGCAGGACATTATGGAGTGTGGTGTAAGACATCATGCAATGTGTGCACGACTCCAATAGTGGTGTGCACTACGTCGTGAATTGTGTGCAGGACCCCAATAGGAGTGAGCAGGACATCATGGAAAGTGTGCAGGACCCCATTAGGAGTGCGCAGAACATCATGGAATGTGTGCAGGACCCGAGTAGAAGTGTGCAGCACCTCGTGAAATGTGTGCAGGACCCCAATAGGAGTGTGCAGGACATCATGGAATGTGTGCAGGACCCCAGTGAAAATGTGCAGCAAATCGTGAAATGTGTGCAGGACCCCAGAAGGAGTGTGCAGGACGTCATGAAATGTGTGCAGGACACTAATAGCAGTGTGCAGGACATTATGGGGTGTGTGCAGGGGTCCAGTAGGAGCGCGCATTACGTCGTGAAACGTGTGGAGGACCCCAATAGGATTGTGCAGGACATTATGGAAACTGTGTAGGAATCCAGTAGGACTGTGCAGGACATCATGGAATCTGTGCAGGACCCGAGTAGAAGTGTGCAGCACCTCGTGAAATGTGTGCAGGACCCCAATAGGAGTGTGCAGGACATCATGGAATGTGTGCAGAACCCCAGTAGGAGTGCGCAGAACATCATGGAATGTGTGCAGGACCCCAGTAGGAGTGAGCTGAACATCATGTAATGTGTGCAGGACCAAGGTGAAAATGCGCAGGAATTCGTGAAATGTGTGCAGGACCCCAATAGGAGTGTGCAGGACATTATGGAGTGTGTGTGCAGGACCTCGTGAAGTGTGTGGAGGACACTAATAGGAGTGTGTAAGACATCATGCAATGTGTGCACGACTCCAATAGTGGTGTGCACTACGTCGTGAAATGTGTGCAGGACCCCAATAGGAGTGTGCAGGACATCATGGAATGTGTGCAGGACCCCAGTAGGATTGTGCAGGACTTCATGGAAACTGTGCAGGACCCCAGTAGGAGTGTGCAGGACATCATGGAATGTGTGCAGGACCCGGTATAAGTGTGCAGGCTATAGATGGGTATGAAGTTTTTTCTTTGAAATTTCAACTTTTCCCTTCAAATTTTCTGAAATTGGTCATACAGTGAACAATGCGAGCCTGAAAAGTTGATCCCAAGTTGATAGTTCCAGAGTTTGAATTTTCTTGAAGATACCATCTTCTTTGAGGAACTTACCCGGTTCACCTGGTTGACTCGAAATATGGTCGGGAACATATCATACTTTTAGCAACGAACGACGCGACGCAATGCTTACCATTCATATCAACCGAAAATCGATATGCCTGTTATGCATTTTCGCTGTCGCGGGAGTATGATTCCGACTCATATTTTGTCAGTCTCACGGTTCACAGTTTGAATCTTTTTCAATAAGGTGCAAAAAATGTGATAGGCATGATGTTGATGATCTTTCTCTGAGATTACAGAGCGTATTTTTAAGTAGATAATGTGCATATGGGAAATTCAGGGCTCGAATTAATGGCAGCATACACGCTCGTAAACGTGATTGAGATAACTACGGAAATAGAATGGTACGGCCCAGATTACAACGCCTACGCATTTTGAAGTGTCAAAAACGGCCCACTATGCCGCTACATGAGTTAGAAGTTGGCCGCGCCCTGTATTTTCGCGCCCCTTGTATTTGCCCTTTTCCTGCAACGCAAGGTTGCTGGGTCATATTCACCGTCGGTACTGTTGGTAGGTTGCCTAACAAGTGAACAACACACGTCATTGACGGCGAAGATGACCCAGCAACCCTGCGTTGGAGGAAAATGGCAAATACAGGGGCGTGAAAATACAGGGCGGAGCTAATTTCTAACTCATTTAGCGGCATTGTGGGTCATATTTGACACTTCAAAATGCGTAGGCATCGTGCTGTAAGCCATACGGTTCGATTCACATTGTTATCCCAACCACGTTTACGAGCGTGTATGCTGCCTTTAAGGTAAAAAACAGTTTTGGGATACGAACATCCCGCCCACGTTTCCACAATTTCAAAATTCTAACTGTTCAAATTTCTTTCGTTGTTAAAGCTTCCACACACACACGCGCCATTTTCACCCACTTCAGGATCTCAACCCCGTGTGAAAAATCGGGCCGTGCTTTACATCATAGCGGGCGAGTTGCATCGCAACCAGTAACTCATCACACTTAACTTGAAGACACAGTTTAATCTCAGGCCTAATTTTAGGTTTAATAGAACGGTCGTTGTGTATAGCAACCCTGCCAAGCACGAAATCTCAACTCGCTCAAATAAACGAGAATAAGCTAGGAAAAAGTTGACCACGACCCCAAGGGAGAAAAATGTGTTGCGCCCTTCGTCAAGCTTCCCATCTCAATTGGGAAGAGAAGCGCGATTGATTTCTTCCAAAATCTACTGTGCTTCTCCCGGCCCAATTCCCGTCCGCAATTGCGTCTCGACACGCTTTGCGGCCGCGCGCTTTCGAGTCGGAAGTGTTTCGAGCGCCGCAGCCGCCGATCTGTTGACTCTAGGTGGGTTTTAGAAACTGGAACCTAAAAAAGATTGGAGAAAACTGTAAAAAAGCCATATCGAGTCGGCTTTGGTGCTGGAAACTCGGCTGACTCGAGCGCGTGCGGCCGCAAGGGGTGTGCAGACGCATTTGCGGATTGTAATTTGGCCCTGAGAAGCACAGTATTTTCTTCTCTTTGTTCTCGGTCTGGCTCTAAATTGTGGTTCAGATCGACGGCGACGAATAGAGGGATGAACGGGCTTGAGACGACTCGTCAGTAAACTTCTCGCCATTAAATTCAAGGTCTTGGAGTTGTCATAACCCCGTTCGCAGTAGGTTCTGAGCGACTCTGGAGAAATCATTGTGATAACAGTGAAACTTTCTCCAAGATAAGCAGAGAAACGAAAAAAACCATCCTGAGGTTGGTCTGTGCCTTAAATCAAATCATTCTAACATATGATATTCTGTTTGTGGTATCATTCATTCTTCCAAAACAGCTGTCATAGGTTGATTGGTGAGTCAGCGTTTCCGCCGATATGACAACATCTATGGAAGCAATGAAAACAAGTGAAAATGTGAGGGTGGAAGCAAAAACAAACTGAACATTCTCAGATATTTCGAAAAAAAATCTGAGGAATTATACAGTCAGACCACAGCATGTTAGGAAACGTCCGCAAACGCACTACCACCTTTTCCCATCGCTGTAGACTATAAGCTTTCAATTAATATGACATCTAGATTGAATCAAATCATTGCAAGCCGGGGTATTGCACGAAGTGTGCAGGTCAATTTTACTCGAACCCCTCGTCTGATTTGGTCAACTCTTTGGTGATTTTCTCAGACCCCTTGGGAGCGTTATGAGGTCAAAATTTTGGCGATTTCTCAGACCCCTCCCCAGGAGCTTGGTTTGGTATGTTTTTTTGTAAAGTTCAAAGAAGGGGAACAACCTATTTAAAAAAGAACGACATCAAAAGTGAATAGCAATTCGGGCTAGAGTTTCTATTTTGACGGGAACCTTGACGGTCTCCCACCGGAGCTCAGACCCTCGCGTTCCACCCCTCGGTAGCTCAGACCCACCTGCGGAGCTCCACACCCCGCGTCGATTCCATTTCAGAACATCTGATTCCAAATCCAACACTGCTTGACTGCGGTGCCACCGTTCCGTGTCAGGACTTTATACAAAGAGAGCTTTCAGGATTTTTTTTTCAAGGGAGGATGCGCTTATTCTACAAATGCACTGAAAACACCGTCGCACCGCTGACAGACATTCGCAATGTGTGTTAATTATTTTCTACCCTTCGTTCATTCTTACTGTTATACTGATTATGTCAAATAGATGGTTCCGAGCTCAATAGTATTTTTTTCTAGGGACTTCGTTTGTAAAACACCGGGACCAGCTCACATAGACTTTGCGCTGGCTCGCTGGATCCATACTTTCCACGATCGTCAAAGCTACTGTTAGTTGCCGTTTCTCTTTCCGCGAGATATTCGCTCCAGCCGCGAAGCGGCTGGAGAGGTTTGGTTTTGCCCGGGACTTGTGATCCCTTAGAATTCTGTAAAGTAGTTAATAAAACCTGTTAAACAAATTTTCCAGAGATTTCCATCGGGGTATGGGTGAGAGGGTCCAGGAGGCACATGCTGAGAAAATTTGAGCCAAATCGGTCCAAAACTAACAAAGTTCGGCGATACCTCAGCAAAATTCTTGTTGTGCGTGTAACTCGTTGCTGCTTCCTGCTTCCTGCTTCGCGCTTCGTGCTTCGCTCCTCGTGCGTTGCGCATCCTTAGTAGTGGCCACTGGCAATGGTCGCAGGCGATCAGTTGGGCAGGCAGGTAAGTTGGTATGTGGACAGATAAGCGGGCTGGTGAGTAGGTAGACAATGAGTACTTACTGTTTAACATTAACTAATTAACCTTTTACTACTTATCATATCAAGTGATATTATCGGTTGATAGGCCAAATCGCTAAAACACGTCGTAGGCTGTACTTTTCGATGGGAAGGGACAAGGGAAGTGACTAACAAGTTTGTTACCTACTGTTTAACATTAACAACTCCACCTTTTACTACTTATCATATCATATGATCTTATCAGTTTATAGATCAAATCGCTAAAACACGTCGAAGGCTGTACTTTTCGATGGTAAGGGACAAGGAAAGTGACTATCAAGTTTGTTACTTACTGTTTAACATTAACTACTTCACCTACTACTGCTTATCATATCAAGTGATATTATCAGTTGGCAGATGAAATCGCTAAAACACGTACTTTTTCGTAGGTAAGGGACAGGGGAAGTTATTAACAAGTTTATTACCTACTGTTTAACATTAACTACTTCACTTATTACTGCTTATCATATCAAGTGATGTTATCAGTTGGTAGATCAAATCGTTAAAAAAACCACGTTGTAGGCTGTACTTTTCGATGGGAAGGGACAAGGAAAGTGACTATCAAGTTTATTACTTACTGTTTAACATTAACTACTTCATTTACTACTGCTTATCATATCAAGTGATATTATCAGTTGGCAGATGAAATCGCTAAAACACGTACTTTTTCGTAGGGAAGGGACAGGGGAAGCGACTAACAAGTTTGTTACTTACTGTTTAACATTAACTACTTCACTTATTACAGCTTATAATATCAAGTGATATTATCAGTGGGCAGATGAAATCGCTAAATCACGTAATTTTTCTTTTCGATGGGAAGGGACAGGGAAGTGACTCACAAGTTTGTCACTTACTGTTTAACATTAACTACTTCACTTATTACAGCTTATCATATCAAGTGATATTATCAGCTGGCAGATGAAATCGCTAAAACACGTACTTTTTCGTAGGGAAGGGACAGGAGAAGTTACTAACAAGTTTGTTACTTACTGTTTAACATTAACTACTTCACTTATTACAGCTTATCATATCAAGTGGTATTATCAGTTGGCAGATGAAATCGCTAAAACACGTACTTTGTCGTAGGGAAGGGACAGGAGAAGTTACTAACAAGTTTGTTACTTACTGTTTAACATTAACTACTTCACTTATTACAGCTTATCATATCAAGTGATATTATCAGCTGGCAGATGAAATCGCTAAAACACGTACTTTTTCGTAGGGAAGGGACAGGGGAAGTGACTAACAAGTTTGTTACTTACTGTTTAACATTAACTACTTCACTT
Organism: Aplectana chamaeleonis; assembly: GCA_029168955.1. NCBI lineage: Eukaryota > Metazoa > Nematoda > Chromadorea > Rhabditida > Cosmocercidae > Aplectana > Aplectana chamaeleonis. Next base: position 190,784 of record JAPDOI010001145.1, read on the forward strand.
ATTACAGCTTATCATATCAAGTGATATTATCAGCTGGCAGATGAAATCGCTAAAACACGTACTTTTTCGTAGGGAAGGGACAGGGGAAGTGACTAACAAGTTTGTTACTTACTGTTTAACACTAACTACTTCACTTATTACAGCTTATCATATCAAGTGATATTATCAGTCGGCAGATAAAATCGCTAAAACACGTACTTTTTCGTAGGGAAGGGACAGGAGAAGTGACTAACAAGTTTGTTACTTACTGTTTAACATTAACTACTTGACTTATTACAGCTTATCATATCAAGTGATATTATCAGTTGGCAGATGAAATCGCTAAAACACGTACTTTTTCGTAGGGAAGGGACAGGGGAGTGACTAACAAGTTTGTTACTTACTGTTTAACATTAACTACTTCACTTACTACTGCTTATCATATCAAGTGATATTATCAGTTGGCAGATGAAATCGCTAAAACACGTACTTTTTCGTAGGGAAGGGACAGGGGAAGTGACTAACAAGTTTGTTACTTACTGTTTAACATTAACAACTTCACTTATTACAGCTTATCATATCAAGTGATATTATCAGTTGGTAGATCAAATCGCTAAAACACGTTGTAGGCTGTACTTTTCGATGGGAAGGGACAAGGAAAGTGACTAACAAGTTTATTACTTACTGTTTAACATTAACTACTTCATTTACTACTGCTTATCATATCAAGTGATATTATCAGTTGGCAGATGAAATCGCTAAAACACGTACTTTTTCGTAGGGAAGGGACAGGGGAAGCGACTAACAAGTTTGTTACTTACTGTTTAACATTAACTACTTCACTTATTACAGCTTATAATATCAAGTGATATTATCAGTGGGCAGATGAAATCGCTAAATCACGTAATTTTTCTTAGAGAAGGGACAGGGGAAGTGACTAACAAGTTTGTCACTTACTGTTTAACATTAACTACTTCACTTATTACAGCTTATCATATCAAGTGATATTATCAGCTGGCAGATGAAATCGCTAAAACACGTACTTTTTCGTAGGGAAGGGACAGGGGAAGTGACTAACAAGTTTGTTACTTACTGTTTAACATTAACTACTTCACTTATTACAGCTTATCATATCAAGTGATATTATCAGTCGGCAGATAAAATCGCTAAAACACGTACTTTTTCGTAGGGAAGGGACAGGAGAAGTGACTAACAAGTTTGTTACTTACTGTTTAACATTAACTACTTCACTTATTACAGCTTATCATATCAAGTGATATTATCAGTTGGTAGATGAAATCGATAAAACACGTTGTAGGCTTTTTCGTAGGAAGGGACAGGGGAGTGACTAACAAGTTTGTTACTTACTGTTTAACATTAACTACTTCACTTACTACTGCTTATCATATCAAGTGATATTATCAGTTGGCAGATGAAATCGCTAAAACACGTACTTTTTCGTAGGGAAGGGACAGGGGAAGTGACTAACAAGTTTGTTACTTACTGTTTAACATTAACAACTTCACTTATTACAGCTTATCATATCAAGTGATATTATCAGTTGGTAGATCAAATCGCTAAAACACGTACTTTTTCGTAGGGAAGGGACAGAAGAAGTGACTAACAAGTTTGTTACTTACTGTTTAACATTAACTACTTCACTTATTACAGCTTATCATATCAAGTGGTATTATCAGTTGGCAGATGAAATCGCTAAAACACGTACTTTGTCGTAGGGAAGGGACAGGAGAAGTTACTAACAAGTTTGGTACTTACTGTTTAACATTAACTACTTCACTTATTACAGCTTATCATATCAAGTGATATTATCAGCTGGCAGATGAAATCGCTAAAACACGTACTTTTTCGTAGGGAAGGGACAGGGGAAGTGACTCACAAGTTTGTTACTTACTGTTTAACATTAACTACTTCACTTATTACAGCTTATCATATCAAGTGATATTATCAGCTGGCAGATGAAATCGCTAAAACACGTACTTTTTCGTAGGGAAGGGACAGTGGAAGTGACTAACAAGTTTGTTACTTACTGTTTAACATTAACTACTTCACTTATTACAGCTTATCATATCAAGTGATATTATCAGTTGGCAGATGAAATCGCTAAAACACGTACTTTTTCGTAGGGAAGGGACAGGAGAAGTTACTAACAAGTTTGTTACTTACTGTTTAACATTAACTACTTCACTTATTACAGCTTATCATATCAAGTGATATTATCAGTTGGTAGATCAAATCGATAAAACACGTTGTAGGCTGTACTTTTCGATGGGAAGGGACAAGGAAAGTGACTAACAAGTTTATTACTTACTGTTTAACATTAACTACTTCACTTACTACTGCTTATCATATCAAGTGATATTATCAGTTGGCAGATGAAATCGCTAAAACACGTACTTTTTCGTAGGGAAGGGACAGGGGAAGTGACTAACAAGTTTGTTACTTACTGTTTAACATTAACTACTTCACTTATTACAGCTTATCATATCAAGTGATATTATCAGTCGGCAGATAAAATCGCTAAAACACGTACTTTTTCGTAGGGAAGGGACAGAAGAAGTGACTAACAAGTTTGTTACTTACTGTTTAACATTAACTACTTCACTTATTACAGCTTATCATATCAAGTGGTATTATCAGTTGGCAGATGAAATCGCTAAAACACGTACTTTGTCGTAGGGAAGGGACAGGAGAAGTTACTAACAAGTTTGGTACTTACTGTTTAACATTAACTACTTCACTTATTACAGCTTATCATATCAAGTGATATTATCAGCTGGCAGATGAAATCGCTAAAACACGTTGTAGGCTGTACTTTTCGTAGGGAAGAGACAGGGGAAGTGACTAACAAGTTTGTTACTTACTGTTTAACATTAACTACTTCACTTATTACAGCTTATCATATCAAGTGATATTATCAGTTGGCAGATGAAATCGCTAAAACACGTACTTTTTCGTAGGGAAGGGACAGGGGAAGTGACTAACAAGTTTGTTACTTACTGCTTAACATTAACTACTTCACTTATTACAGCTTATCATATCAAGTGATATTATCAGTCGGCAGATAAAATCGCTAAAACACGTACTTTTTCGTAGGAAGGGACAGAAGAAGTGACTAACAAGTTTGTTACTTACTGTTTAACATTAACTACTTCACTTATTACAGCTTATCATATCAAGTGGTATTATCAGTTGGCAGATGAAATCGCTAAAACACGTACTTTGTCGTAGGGAAGGGACAGGAGAAGTTACTAACAAGTTTGTTACTTACTGTTTAACATTAACTACTTCACTTATTACAGCTTATCATATCAAGTGATATTATCAGTTGGCAGATGAAATCGCTAAAACACGCTAGCTGTACTTTTTCGTAGGGAAGGGACAGGAGAAGTGACTAACAAGTTTGTTACTTACTGTTTAACATTAACTACTTCACTTATTACAGCTTATCATATCAAGTGATATTATCAGCTGGCAGATGAAATCGCTAAAACACGTACTTTTTCGTAGGGAAGGGACAGTGGAAGTGACTAACAAGTTTGTTACTTACTGTTTAACATTAACTACTTCACTTATTACAGCTTATCATATCAAGTGATATTATCAGTCGGCAGATAAAATCGCTAAAACACGTACTTTTTCGTAGGGAAGGGACAGGAGAAGTGACTAACAAGTTTGTTACTTACTGTTTAGCATTAACTACTTCACTTATTACAGCTTATCATATCAAGTGATATTATCAGTTGGCAGATGAAATCGCTAAAACACGTACTTTTTCGTAGGGAAGGGACAGGGGAGGGACTAACAAGTTTGTTACTTACTGTTTAACATTAACTACTTCACTTACTACTGCTTATCATATCAAGTGATATTATCAGTTGGCAGATCAAATCGCTAAAACACGTACTTTTTCGTAGGGAAGGGACAGGGGAAGTGACTAACAAGTTTGTTACTTACTGTTTAACATTAACTACTTCACTTATTACAGCTTATCATATCAAGTGATATTATCAGTTGGTAGATCAAATCGCTAAAACACGTTGTAGGCTGTACTTTTCGATGGGAAGGGACAAGGAAAGTGACTAACAAGTTTATTACTTACTGTTTAACATTAACTACTTCACTTACTACTGCTTATCATATCAAGTGATATTATCAGTTGGCAGATGAAATCGCTAAAACACGTACTTTTTCGTAGGGAAGGGACAGGGGAAGTGACTAACAAGTTTGTTACTTACTGTTTAACATTAACTACTTCACTTATTACAGCTTATCATATCAAGTGATATTATCAGTCGGCAGATAAAATCGCTAAAACACGTACTTTTTCGTAGGGAAGGGACAGAAGAAGTGACTAACAAGTTTGTTACTTACTGTTTAACATTAACTACTTCACTTATTACAGCTTATCATATCAAGTGATATTATCAGTTGGCAGATGAAATCGCTAAAACACGTACTTTTTCGTAGGGAAGGGACAGGAGAAGTGACTAACAAGTTTGTTACTTACTGTTTAACATTAACTACTTCACTTATTACAGCTTATCATATCAAGTGATATTATCAGCTGGCAGATGAAATCGCTAAAACACGTACTTTTTCGTAGGGAAGGGACAGGGAAGTGACTAACAAGTTTGTTACTTACTGTTTAACATTAACTACTTCACTTATTACAGCTTATCATATCAAGTGATATTATCAGTTGGCAGATGAAATCGCTAAAACACGTTGTAGGCTGTACTTTTCGTAGGGAAGGGACAGGGGAAGTGACTAACAAGTTTGTTACTTACTGTTTAACATTAACTACTTCACTTATTACAGCTTATCATATCAAGTGATATTATCAGTTGGCAGATGAAATCGCTAAAACACGGACTTTTTCGTAGGGAAGGGACAGGGAAGTGACTAACAAGTTTGTTACTTACTGTTTAACATTAACTACTTCACTTATTACAGCTTATCATATCAAGTGATATTATCAGTCGGCAGATAAAATCGCTAAAACACGTACTTTTTCGTAGGGAAGGGACAGAAGAAGTGACTAACAAGTTTGTTACTTACTGTTTAACATTAACTACTTCACTTATTACAGCTTATCATATCAAGTGGTATTATCAGTTGGCAGATGAAATCGCTTAAACACGTACTTTGTCGTAGGGAAGGGACAGGAGAAGTTACTAACAAGTTTGGTACTTACTGTTTAACATTAACTACTTCACTTATTACAGCTTATCATATCAAGTGATATTATCAGCTGGCAGATGAAATCGCTAAAACACGTACTTTTTCGTAGGGAAGGGACAGGGGAAGTGACTAACAAGTTTGTTACTTACTGTTTAACATTAACTACTTCACTTATTACAGCTTATCATATCAAGTGATATTATCAGCTGGCAGATGAAATCGCTAAAACACGTACTTTTTCGTAGGGAAGGGACAGTGGAAGTGACTAACAAGTTTGTTACTTACTGTTTAACATTAACTACTTCACTTATTACAGCTTATCATATCAAGTGATATTATCAGTTGGCAGATGAAATCGCTAAAACACGTACTTTTTCGTAGGGAAGGGACAGGGGAAGTGACTAACAAGTTTGTTACTTACTGTTTAACATTAACTACTTCACTTATTACAGCTTATCATATCAAGTGATATTATCAGTTGGCAGATGAAATCGCTAAAACACGTACTTTTTCGTAGGGAAGGGACAGGGGAAGTGACTAACAAGTTTGTTACTTACTGTTTAACATTAACTACTTCACTTACTACTGCTTATCATATCAAGTGATATTATCAGTTGGCAGATGAAATCGCTAAAACACGTACTTTTTCGTAGGGAAGGGACAGGGCAAGTGACTAACAAGTTTGTTACTTACTGTTTAACATTAACTACTTCACTTATTACAGCTTATCATATCAAGTGATATTATCAGTTGGTAGATCAAATCGCTAAAACACGTTGTAGGCTGTACTTTTCGATGGGAAGGGACAAGGAAAGTGACTAACAAGTTTGTTACTTACTGTTTAACATTAACTACTTCACTTACTACTGCTTATCATATCAAGTGATATTATCAGTTGGCAGATGAAATCGCTAAAACACGTACTTTTTCGTAGGGAACGGACAGGGAAGTGACTAACAAGTTTGTTACTTACTGTTTAACATTAACTACTTCACTTATTACAGCTTATCATATCAAGTGATATTATCAGTGGGCAGATGAAATCGCTAAAACACGTAATTTTTCTTAGGGAAAGGACAGGGGAAGTGACTAACAAGTTTCTCACTTACTGTTTAACATTAACTACTTCACTTATTACAGCTTATCATATCAAGTGATATTATCAGCTGGCAGATGAAATCGCTAAAGCACGTACTTTTTCGTAGGGAAGGGACAGGGGAAGTGACTAACAAGTTTGTTACTTACTGTTTAACATTAACTACTTCACTTATTACAGCTTATCATATCAAGTGATATTATCAGCTGGCAGATAAACTCGCTAAAACACGTACTTTTTCGTAGGGAAGGGACAGGAGAAGTGACTAACAAGTTTGTTACTTACTGTTTAGCATTAACTACTTCACTTATTACAGCTTATCATATCAAGTGATATTATCAGCTGGCAGATGAAATCGCTAAAACACGTACTTTTTCGTAGGGAAGGGACAGGGGAGTGACTAACAAGTTTGTTACTTACTGTTTAACATTAACTACTTCACTTACTACTGCTTATCATATCAAGTGATATTATCAGTTGGCAGATGAAATCGCTAAAACACGTACTTTTTCGTAGGGAAGGGACAGGGGAAGTGACTAACAAGTTTGTTACTTACTGTTTAACATTAACTACTTCACTTATTACAGCTTATCATATCAAGTGATATTATCAGTTGGTAGATCAAATCGCTAAAACACGTTGTAGGCTGTACTTTTCGATGGGAAGGGACAAGGAAAGTGACTAACAAGTTTATTACTTACTGTTTAACATTAACTACTTCACTTACTACTGCTTATCATATCAAGTGATATTATCAGTTGGCAGATGAAATCGCTAAAACACGTACTTTTTCGTAGGGAAGGGACAGGGGAAGTGACTAACAAGTTTGTTACCTACTGTTTAACATTAACTACTTCACTTATTACTGCTTATCATATCAAGTGATATTATCAGTGGGCAGATGAAATCGCTAAAACACGTAATTTTTCTTAGGGAAAGGACAGGGGAAGTGACTAACAAGTTTCTCACTTACTGTTTAACATTAACTACTTCACTTATTACAGCTTATCATATCAAGTGATATTATCAGCTGGCAGATGAAATCGCTAAAACACGTAATTTTTCTTAGGGAAAGGACAGGGGAAGTGACTAACAAGTTTCTCACTTACTGTTTAACATTAACTACTTCACTTATTACAGCTTATCATATCAAGTGATATTATCAGCTGGCAGATGAAATCGCTAAAACACGTACTTTTTCGTAGGGAAGGGACAGGGGAAGTGACTAACAAGTTTGTTACTTACTGTTTAACATTAACTACTTCACTTATTACAGCTTATCATATCAAGTGATATTATCAGCTGGCAGATGAAATCGCTAAAACACGTACTTTTTCGTAGGGAAGGGACAGGGAAGTGACTAACAAGTTTGTTACTTACTGTTTAACATTAACTACTTCACTTATTACAGCTTATCATATCAAGTGATATTATCAGTTGGCAGATGAAATCGCTAAAACACGTAATTTTTCGTAGGGAAAGGACAGGGAAGTGACTAACAAGTTTGTTACTTACTGTTTAACATTAACTACTTCACTTATTACAGCTTATCATATCAAGTGATATTATCAGCTGGCAGATGAAATCGCTAAAACACGTACTTTTTCGTAGGGAAGGGACAGGGGAAGTGACTAACAAGTTTGTTACTTACTGTTTAACATTAACTACTTCACTTATTACAGCTTATCATATCAAGTGATATTATCAGCTGGCAGATGAAATCGCTATAACACGTACTTTTCGTAGGGAAGGGACAGGGAAGTGACTAACAAGTTTGTTACTTACTGTTTAACATTAACTACTTCACTTATTACAGCTTATCATATCAAGTGATATTATCAGTTGGCAGATGAAATCGCTAAAACACGTACTTTTTCGTAGGGAAGGGACAGGGAGTGACTAACAAGTTTGTTACTTACTGTTTAACATTAACTACTTCACTTATTACAGCTTATCATATCAAGTGATATTATCAGTTGGCAGATGAAATCGCTAAAACACGTACTTTTTCGTAGGGAAGGGACAGGGAAGTGACTAACAAGTTTGTTACTTACTGTTTAACATTAACTACTTCACTTATTACAGCTTATCATATCAAGTGATATTATCAGTTGGTAGATCAAATCGCTAAAACACGTTGTAGGCTGTACTTTTCGTATGGAAGGACAAGAAAAGTGACTAACAAGTTTATTACTTACTGTTTAACATTAACTACTTCATTTACTACTGCTTATCATATCAAGTGATATTATCAGTTGGCAGATGAAATCGCTAAAACACGTACTTTTTCGTAGGGAAGGGACAGGGGAAGCGACTAACAAGTTTGTTACTTACTGTTTAACATTAACTACTTCACTTATTACAGCTTATCATATCAAGTGATATTATCAGTGGGCAGATGAAATCGCTAAAACACGTAATTTTTCTTAGGGAAAGGACAGGGGAAGTGACTAACAAGTTTCTCACTCACTGTTTAACATTAACTACTTCACTTATTACAGCTTATCATATCAAGTGATATTATCAGCTGGCAGATGAAATCGCTAAAACACGTAATTTTTCTTAGGGAAAGGACAGGGGAAGTGACTAACAAGTTTCTCACTTACTGTTTAACATTAACTACTTCACTTATTACAGCTTATCATATCAAGTGATATTATCAGCTGGCAGATGAAATCGCTAAAGCACGTACTTTTTCGTAGGGAAGGGACAGGGGAAGTGACTAACAAGTTTGTTACTTACTGTTTAACATTAACTACTTCACTTATTACAGCTTATCATATCAAGTGATATTATCAGCTGGCAGATGAAATCGCTAAAACACGTATACTTTTCGTAGGGAAGGGACAGGGAAGTGACTAACAAGTTTGTTACTTACTGTTTAACATTAACTACTTCACTTACTACTGCTTATCATATCAAGTGATATTATCAGTTGGCAGATGAAATCGCTAAACACGTACTTTTTCGTAGGAAGGGACAGGGGAAGTGACTAACAAGTTTGTTACCTACTGTTTAACATTAACTACTTCACTTATTACTGCTTATCATATCAAGTGATATTATCAGTGGGCAGATGAAATCGCTAAAACACGTAATTTTTCTTAGGGAAAGGACAGGGGAAGTGACTAACAAGTTTCTCACTTACTGTTTAACATTAACTACTTCACTTATTACAGCTTATCATATCAAGTGATATTATCAGCTGGCAGATGAAATCGCTAAAGCACGTACTTTTTCGTAGGAAGGGACAGGGAAGTGACTAACAAGTTTGTTACTTACTGTTTAACATTAACTACTTCACTTATTACAGCTTATCATATCAAGTGATATTATCAGCTGGCAGATGAAATCGCTAAAACACGTTGTAGGCTGTACTTTTCGTAGGGAAGGGACAGGGGAAGTGACTAACAAGTTTGTTACTTATTGTTTAACATTAACTACTTCACTTATTACAGCTTATCATATCAAGTGATATTATCAGCTGGCAGATGAAATCGCTAAAACACGTACTTTTTCGTAGGGAAGGGGCAGGGGAAGTGACTAACAAGTTTGTTACTTACTGTTTAACATTAACTACTTCACTTATTACTGCTTATCATATCAAGTGATATTATCAGCTGTTAGACCAAATCGCTAAAACACGTTGTAGGCTTTACTTTTCGTTGGGAAGGGACAGGGGAAGTGACTAACAAGTTTGTTACTTACTGTTTAACATTAACTACTTCACTTATTACAGCTTATCATATCAAGTGATATTATCAGTTGGTAGATCAAATCGCTAAAACACGTTGTAGGCTGTACTTTTCGATGGGAAGGGACAAGGAAAGTGACTAACAAGTTTGTTACTTACTGTTTAACATTAACTACTTCACTTATTACAGCTTATCATATCAAGTGATATTATCAGCTGGCAGATGAAATCGCTAAAACACGTACTTTTTCGTAGGGAAGGGACAGGGGAAGTGACTAACAAGTTTGTTACTTACTGTTTAACATTAACTACTTCACTTATTACAGCTTATCATATCAAGTGATATTATCAGTTGGCAGATGAAATCGCTAAAACACGTCGTAGGCTGTACTTTTTCGTAGGGAAGGGACAGGGGAAGTGACTAACAAGTTTGTTACTTACTGTTTAACATTAACTACTTCACTTATTACAGCTTATCATATCAAGTGATATTATCAGTTGGCAGATGAAATCGCTAAAACACGTTGTAGGCTGTACTTTTCGTAGGGAAGGGACAGGGAAGTGACTAACAAGTTTGTTACTTACTGTTTAACATTAACTACTTCACTTATTACAGCTTATCATATCAAGTGATATTATCAGTTGGCAGATGAAATCGCTAAAACACGTACTTTTCGTAGGGAAGGGACAGGAGAAGTGACTAACAAGTTTGTTACTTACTGTTTAACATTAACTACTTCACTTATTACAGCTTATCATATCAAGTGATATTATCAGCTGGCAGATGAAATCGCTAAAACACGTAGCTGTACTTTTCGTAGGGAAGGGACAGGGAAGTGACTAACAAGTTTGTTACTTACTGTTTAACATTAACTACTTCACTTATTACAGCTTATCATATCAAGTGATATTATCAGCTGGCAGATGAAATCGCTAAAACACGTACTTTTTCGTAGGGAAGGGACAGGGAAGTGACTAACAAGTTTGTTACTTACTGTTTAACATTAACTACTTCACTTATTACAGCTTATCATATCAAGTGATATTATCAGTTGGCAGATGAAATCGCTAAAACACGTACTTTTCGTAGGGAAGGGACAGGAGAAGTGACTAACAAGTTTGTTACTTACTGTTTAACATTAACTACTTCACTTATTACAGCTTATCATATCAAGTGATATTATCAGTTGGCAGATGAAATCGCTAAAACACGTACTTTTTCGTAGGGAAGGGACAGGGGAGTGACTAACAAGTTTGTTACTTACTGTTTAACATTAACTACTTCACTTATTACTGCTTATCATATCAAGTGATATTATCAGTTGGCAGATGAAATCGCTAAAACACGTACTTTTTCGTTGGGAAGGGACAGGGGAAGTGACTAACAAGTTTATTACTTACTGTATAACATTAACTACTTCACTTATTACTGCTTATCATATCAAGTGATATTATCAGTTGGTAGATCAAATCTCTAAAACACGTAGGCTGTACTTTTCGATGGGAAGGGACAAGGAAAGTGACTAACAAGTTTATTACTTACTGTTTAACATTAACTACTTCACTTATTACTGCTTATCATATCAAGTGATATTATCAGTTGGCAGATGAAATCGCTAAAACACGTACTTTTTCGTAGGGAAGGGACAGGGAAGTGACTAACAAGTTCGTTACTTACTGTTTAACAATAACTACTTCACTTATTACAGCTTATCATATCAAGTGATATTATCAGTGGGCAGATGAAATTGCTAAAACACGTACTTTTTCTTAGGGAAGGGACAGGGGAAGTGACTAACAAGTTTGTTACTTACTGTTTAACATTAACTACTTCACTTATTACAGCTTATCATATCAAGTGATATTATCAGTTGGCAGATGAAATCGCTAAAACACGTACTTTTTCGTAGGGAAGGGACAGGAGAAGTTACTAACAAGTTTGTTACTTACTGTTTAACATTAACTACTTCACTTATTACAGCTTATCATATCAAGTGATATTATCAGCTGGCAGATGAAATCGCTAAAACACGTACTGTACTTTTCGTAGGGAAGGGACAGGGAAGTGACTAACAAGTTTGTTACTTACTGTTTAACATTAACTACTTCACTTATTACAGCTTATCATATCAAGTGATATTATCAGTTGGCAGATGAAATCGCTAAAACACGTACTTTTTCGTAGGGAAGGGACAGGGGAAGTGACTAACAAGTTTGTTACTTACTGTTTAACATTAACTACTTCACTTATTACAGCTTATCATATCAAGTGATATTATCAGTTGGCAGATGAAATCGCTAAAACACGTACTTTTTCGTAGGGAAGGGACAGGGGAAGTGACTAACAAGTTTGTTACTTACTGTTTAACATTAACTACTTCACTTATTACAGCTTATCATATCAAGTGATATTATCAGTCGGCAGATAAAATCGCTAAAACACGTACTTTTTCGTAGGGAAGGGACAGAAGAAGTGACTAACAAGTTTGTTACTTACTGTTTAACATTAACTACTTCACTTATTACAGCTTATCATATCAAGTGGTATTATCAGTTGGCAGATGAAATCAACTAAAACACGTTGTAGGCTGTACTTTTCGTAGGGAAGGGACAGGAGAAGTTACTAACAAGTTTGTTACTTACTGTTTAACATTAACTACTTCACTTATTACAGCTTATCATATCAAGTGATATTATCAGCTGGCAGATGAAATCGCTAAAACACGTACTTTTTCGTAGGGAAGGGACAGGGGAAGTGACTAACAAGTTTGTTACTTACTGTTTAACATTAACTACTTCACTTATTACAGCTTATCATATCAAGTGATATTATCAGCTGGCAGATGAAATCGCTAAAACACGTACTTTTTCGTAGGGAAGGGACAGGGAAGTGACTACCAAGTTTGTTACTTACTGTTTAACATTAACTACTTCACTTATTACAGCTTATCATATCAAGTGATATTATCAGTTGGCAGATGAAATCGCTAAAACACGTACTTTTTCGTAGGGAAGGGACAGGAGAAGTGACTAACAAGTTTGTTACTTACTGTTTAACATTAACTACTTCACTTATTACAGCTTATCATATCAAGTGATATTATCAGTTGGCAGATGAAATCGCTAAAACACGTACTTTTTCGTAGGGAAGGGACAGGGGAAGTGACTAACAAGTTTGTTACTTACTGTTTAACATTAACTACTTCACTTATTACTGCTTATCATATCAAGTGATATTATCAGTTGGCAGATGAAATCGCTAAAACACGTACTTTTTCGTAGGGAAGGGACAGGGGAAGTGACTAACAAGTTTGTTACTTACTGTTTAACATTAACTACTTCACTTATTACAGCTTATCATATCAAGTGATATTATCAGTTGGTAGATCAAATCGCTAAAACACGTTGTAGGCTGTACTTTTCGATGGGAAGGAACAAGGAAAGTGACTAACAAGTGTATTACTTACTGTTTAACATTAACTACTTCATTTACTACTGCTTATCATATCAAGTGATATTATCAGTGGGCAGATGAAATCGCTAAAACACGTACTTTTTCGTAGGAAGGGACAGGGGAAGTGACTAACAAGTTTGTTACTTACTGTTTAACATTAACTACTTCACTTATTACAGCTTATCATATCAAGTGATATTATCAGTGGGCAGATGAAATCGCTAAAACACCTACTTTTTCTTAGGGAAGGGACAGGCGAAGTGACTAACAAGTTTGTTACTTATTGATTAACATTAACTACTTCACCTATTACAGCTTATGATATCAAGTGAGATTATCAGCTGGCAGATGAAATCGCTAAAACACGTACTTTTTCGTAGGGAAGGGACAGGGAAGTGACTAACAAGTTTGTTACTTACTGTTTAACATTAACTACTTCACTTATTACAGCTTATCATATCAAGTGATATTATCAGCTGGCAGATCAAATCGCTAAAACACGTTGTAGGCTGTACTTTTTGGATGGGAAGGGACAGGAGAAGTGACTAACAAGTTTGTTACTTACTGTTTAACATTAACTACTTCACTTATTACTGCTTATCATATCAAGTGATATTATCAGTTGGCAGATGAAATCGCTAAAACACGTACTTTTCGTAGGGAAGGGACAGGGAAGTGACTAACAAGTTTGTTACTTACTGTTTAACATTAACTACTTCACTTATTACTGCTTATCATATCAAGTGATATTATCAGCTGTTAGACCAAATCGCTAAAACACGTTGTAGGCTGTACTTTTCGTAGGGAAGGGGCAGGGGAAGTGACTAACAAGTTTGTTACTTACTGTTTAACATTAACTACTTCACTTATTACTGCTTATCATATCAAGTGATATTATCAGTGGGCAGATGAAATCGCTAAAACACGTACTTTTTCGTAGGAAAGGACAGGGAAGTGACTAACAAGTTTGTTACTTACTGTTTAACATTAACTACTTCACTTATTACAGCTTATCATATCAAGTGATATTATCAGCTGGCAGATGAAATCGCTAAAACACGTAATTTTTCGTAGGGAAGGGACAGGAAGTGACTAACAAGTTTGTTACTTACTGTTTAACATTAACTACTTCACTTATTACAGCTTATCATATCAAGTGATATTATCAGCTGGCAGATGAAATCGCTAAAACACGTACTTTTTCGTAGGGAAGGGACAGGGGAAGTGACTAACAAGTTTGTTACTTACTGTTTAACATTAACAACTTCACTTATTACAGCTTATCATATCAAGTGATATTATCAGTTGGCAGATGAAATCGCTAAAACACGTACTTTTTCGTAGAGAAGGGACAAAGAAGTGACTAACAAGTTTGTTACTTACTGTTTAACATTAACTACTTCACTTACTACTGCTTATCATATCAAGTGATATTATCAGTTGGCAGATGAAATCGCTAAAACACGTACTTTTCGTAGGGAAGGGACAGGGAAGTGACTAACAAGTTTGTTACTTACTGTTTAACATTAACTACTTCACTTATTACAGCTTATCATATCAAGTGATATTATCAGTGGGCAGATGAAATCGCTAAAACACGTACTTTTCGTAGGGAAGGGACAGGAGAAGTGACTAACAAGTTTGTTACTTACTGTTTAACATTAACTACTTCACTTATTACAGCTTATCATATCAAGTGATATTATCAGCTGGCAGATGAAATCGCTAAAACACGTACTTTTTCGTAGGAAGGGACAGGGGAAGTGACTAACAAGTTTGTTACTTACTGTTTAACATTAACTACTTCACTTATTACAGCTTATCATATCAAGTGATATTATCAGTTGGCAGATGAAATCGCTAAAACACGTTGTAGGCTGTACTTTTCGATGGGAAGGGACAGGGGAGTGACTAACAAGTTTGTTACTTACTGTTTAACATTAACTACTTCACTTACTACTGCTTATCATATCAAGTGATATTATCAGTTGGCAGATGAAATGGCTAAAACACGTACTCTTTCGTAGGGAAGGGACAGGGAAGTGACTAACAAGTTTATTACTTACTGTTTAACATTAACTACTTCACTTATTACAGCTTATCATATCAAGTGATATTATCAGTTGGCAGATCAAATCGCTAAAACACGTAGGCTGTACTTTTCGATGGGAAGGACAAGGAAAGTGACTAACAAGTTTGTTACTTACTGTTTAACATTAACTACTTCACTTATTACAGCTTATCATATCAAGTGATATTATCAGCTGGCAGATGAAATCGCTAAAACACGTACTTTTTCGTAGGAAGGGACAGGGGAAGTGACTAACAAGTTTGTTACTTACTGTTTAACATTAACTACTTCACTTATTACAGCTTATCATATCAAGTGATATTATCAGTTGGCAGATGAAATCGCTAAAACACGTACTTTTTCGTAGGGAAGGGACAGGGAAGTGACTAACAAGTTTGTTACTTACTGTTTAACATTAACTACTTCACTTATTACAGCTTATCATATCAAGTGATATTATCAGTCGGCAGATAAAATCGCTAAAACACGTACTTTTTCGTAGGGAAGGGACAGGAGAAGTGACTAACAAGTTTGTTACTTACTGTTTAACATTAACTACTTCACTTATTACAGCTTATCATATCAAGTGATATTATCAGTTGGCAGATGAAATCGCTAAAACACGTTGTAGGCTGTACTTTTCGTAGGGAAGGGACAGGAGAAGTGACTAACAAGTTTGTTACTTACTGTTTAACATTAACTACTTCACTTATTACAGCTTATCATATCAAGTGATATTATCAGCTGGCAGATGAAATCGCTAAAACACGTACTTTTTCGTAGGAAGGGACAGGGAAGTGACTAACAAGTTTGTTACTTACTGTTTAACATTAACTACTTCACTTATTACAGCTTATCATATCAAGTGATATTATCAGCTGGCAGATGAAATCGCTAAAACACGTACTTTTTCGTAGGGAAGGGACAGTGGAAGTGACTAACAAGTTTGTTACTTACTGTTTAACATTAACTACTTCACTTACTACTGCTTATCATATCAAGTGATATTATCAGTTGGCAGATGAAATCGCTAAAACACGTACTTTTTCGTAGGGAAGTGACTAACAAGTTTGTTACTTACTGTTTAACATTAGCTACTTCACTTATTACAGCTTATCATATCAAGTGATATTATCAGTTGGCAGGTGAAATCGCTAAAACACGTACTTTTTCGTAGGAAAGGGACAAGGAAAGTGACTATCAAGTTTGTCACTTACTGTTTATCATTAACTACTTCACTTATTACTGCTTATCATATCAAGTGATGTTATCAGTTGGTAGATCAAATCGCTAAAACACGTTGTAGGCTGTACTTTTTCGTAGGGAAGGGACAGGAGAAGTTACTAACAAGTTTGTTACTTACTGCTTGACATTAACTACTTCACTTATTACAGCTTATCATATCAAGTGATATTATCAGTGGGCAGATGAAATCGCTAAAACACGTACTTTTTCGTAGGGAAAGGACAGGGAAGTGACTAACAAGTTTGTTACTTACTGTTTAACATTAACTACTTCACTTATTACAGCTTATCATATCAAGTGATATTATCAGTTGGCAGATGAAATCGCTAAAACACGTAGGCTGTACTTTTTCGTAGGGAAGGGACAGGGAAGTGACTAACAAGTTTGTTACTTACTGTTTAACATTAACTACTTCACTTATTACAGCTTATCATATCAAGTGATATTATCAGTTGGCAGATGAAATCGCTAAAACACGTTGTAGGCTGTACTTTCGATGGAAGGGACAAGGAGTGACTAACAAGTTTGTTACTTACTGTTTAACATTAACTACTTCACTTACTACTGCTTATTATATCAAGTCATATTATCACTTGCCAGGTGAAATCGCTAAAACACGTACTTTTCCGTTGCCAAGGTACAGGGGAAGTGCCGAACCACTTTCTTATTTACTGTTCAACATTAACTACTTCACTTATTACAGCTTATCATATCAAGTGATATTATCAGTTGGTAGATCAAATCGCTAAAACACGTTGTACTTTTCGTAGGGAAGGGACAAGGAAAGTGACTAACAAGTTTGTTACTTACTGTTTAACATTAACTACTTCACTTATTACAGCTTATCATATCAAGTGATATTATCAGCTGGCAGATGAAATCGCTAAAACACGTACTTTTTCGTAGGGAAGGGACAGGGAAGTGACTAACAAGTTTGTTACTTACTGTTTAACATTAACTACTTCACTTATTACAGCTTATCATATCAAGTGATATTATCAGTTGGCAGATGAAATCGCTAAAACACGTACTTTTCGTAGGGAAGGGACAGGAAAAGTTACTAACAAGTTTGTTACTTACTGTTTAACATTAACTACTTCACTTATTACAGCTTATCATATCAAGTGATATTATCAGCTGGCAGATGAAATCGCTAAAACACGTACTTTTCGTAGGGAAGGGACAGGGAAGTGACTAACAAGTTTGTTACTTACTGTTTAACATTAACTACTTCACTTATTACAGCTTATCATATCAAGTGATATTATCAGTTGGCAGATGAAATCGCTAAAACACGTACTTTTTCGTAGGGAAGGGACAGGGGAAGTGACTAACAAGTTTGTTACTTACTGTTTAACATTAACTACTTCACTTATTACAGCTTATCATATCAAGTGATATTATCAGCTGGCAGATGAAATCGCTAAAACACGTACTTTTTCGTAGGGAAGGGACAGGGGAAGTGACTAACAAGTTTGTTACTTACTGTTTAACATTAACTACTTCACTTATTACAGCTTATCATATCAAGTGATATTATCAGTGGGCAGATGAAATCGCTAAAACACGTACTTTTTCGTAGAGAAGGGACAGTGGAAGAGACTAACAAGTTTCTAACTTACTGTTTAACATTAACTACTTCACTTATTACAGCTTATCATATCAAGTGATATTATCAGTTGGCAGATGAAATCGCTAAAACACGTACTTTTTCGTAGGGAAGGGACAGGGGAAGTGACTAACAAGTTTGTTACTTACTGTTTAACATTAACTACTTCACTTATTACAGCTTATCATATCAAGTGATATTATCAGCTGGCAGATGAAATCGCTAAAACACGTACTTTTTCGTAGGAAGGGACAGGGAAGTGACTAACAAGTTTGTTACTTACTGTTTAACATTAACTACTTCACTTACTACTGCTTATCATATCAAGTGATATTATCAGTTGGCAGATGAAATCGCTAAAACACGTACTTTTTCGTAGGGAAGGGACAGGGAAGTGACTAACAAGTTTGTTACTTACTGTTTAACATTAACTACTTCACTTATTACAGCTTATCATATCAAGTGATATTATCAGTTGGTAGATCAAATCACAAACACGTTGTAGGCTGTACTTTTCGTAGGGAAGGGACAGGGGAAGTGACTAACAAGTTTGTTACTTACTGTTTAACATTAACTACTTCAGTTATTACAGCTTATCATATCAAGTGATATTATCAGCTGGCAGATGAAATCGCTAAAACACGTACTTTTTCGTAGGGAAGGGACAGGGAAGTGACTAACAAGTTTGTTACTTACTGTTTAACATTAACTACTTCACTTATTACAGCTTATCATATCAAGTGATATTATCAGTTGGCAGATGAAATCGCTAAAACACGTTGTAGGCTGTACTTTTCGTAGGGAAGGGACAGGGGAAGTGACTAACAAGTTTGTTACTTACTGTTTAACATTAACTACTTCACTTATTACAGCTTATCATATCAAGTGATATTATCAGTTGGCAGATGAAATCGCTAAAACACGTACTTTTCGTAGGGAAGGGACAGGGAAGTGACTAACAAGTTTGTTACTTACTGTTTAACATTAACTACTTCACTTATTACAGCTTATCATATCAAGTGATATTATCAGTTGGCAGATGAAATCGCTAAAACACGTACTTTTCGTAGGGAAGGGACAGGAGAAGTGACTAACAAGTTTGTTACTTACTGTTTAACATTAACTACTTCACTTATTACAGCTTATCATATCAAGTGATATTATCAGCTGGCAGATGAAATCGCTAAAACACGTACTTTTCGTAGGGAAGGGACAGGGAAGTGACTAACAAGTTTGTTACTTACTGTTTAACATTAACTACTTCACTTATTTCAGTTTATCATATCAAGTGATATTATCAGTTGGCAGATGAAATCGCTAAAACACGTACTTTTTCGTAGGGAAGGGACAGGGGAAGTGACTAACAAGTTGTTACTTACTGTTTAACATTAACTACTTCACTTGTTACTGCTTATCATATCAAGTGATATTATCAGTTGGCAGATGAAATCGCTAAAACACGTACTTTTTCGTAGGGAAGGGACAGGGGAAGTGACTAACAAGTTTGTTACTTACTGTTTAACATTAACTACTTCACTTATTTCAGCTTATCATATCAAGTGATATTATCAGTTGGCAGATGAAATCGCTAAAACACGTTGTAGGCTGTACTTTTTCGTAGGGAAGGGACAGGGGAAGTGACTAACAAGTTTCTTACTTACTGTTTAACATTAACTACTTCACTTACTACTGCTTATCATATCAAGTGATATTATCAGTTGGCAGATGAAATCGCTAAACACGTACTTTTTCGTAGGGAAGGGACAGGGAAGTGACTAACAAGTTTGTTACTTACTGTTTAACATTAACTACTTCACTTATTACAGCTTATCATATCAAGTGATATTATCAGTGGGCAGATGAAATCGCTAAAACACGTACTTTTTCGTAGGGAAGGGACAGGGGAAGTGACTAACAAGTTTGTTACTTACTGTTTAACATTAACTACTTCACTTATTACAGCTTATCATATCAAGTGATATTATCAGCTGGCAGATGAAATCGCTAAAACACGTACTTTTCGTAGGGAAGGGACAGGGGAAGTGACTAACAAGTTTGTTACTTACTGTTTAACATTAGCTACTTCACTTATTACAGCTTATCATATCAAGTGATATTATCAGTTGGCAGATGAAATCGCTAAAACACGTACTTTTTCGTAGGGAAGGGACAGGGGAAGTGACTAACAAGTTTGTTACTTACTGTTTAACATTAACTACTTCACTTACTACTGCTTATCATATCAAGTGATATTATCAGTTGGCAGATGAAATCGCTAAAACACGTACTTTTTCGTAGGGAAGGGACAGGGGAAGTGACTAACAAGTTTGTTACTTACTGTTTAACATTAACTACTTCACTTATTACAGCTTATCATATCAAGTGATATTATCAGTTGGTAGATCAAATCGCTAAAACACGTTGTAGGCTGTACTTTTCGATGGGAAGGGACAAGGAAAGTGACTAACAAGTTTGTTACTTACTGTTTAACATTAACTACTTCACTTATTACAGCTTATCATATCAAGTGATATTATCAGTTGGCAGATGAAATCGCTAAAACACGTACTTTTTCGTAGGAAGGGATAGGGAAGTGACTAACAAGTTTGTTACTTACTGTTTAACATTAACTACTTCTCTTATTACAGCTTATCATATCAAGTGATATTATCAGTTGGTAGATGAAATCGCTAAAACACGTTGTAGGCTGTACTTTGTCGTAGGGAAGGACAAGGAGAAGTGACTAACAAGTTTGTTACTTACTGTTTAACATTAACTACTTCACTTATTACAGCTTATCATATCAAGTGATATTATCAGCTGGCAGATGAAATCGCTAAAACACGTACTTTTTCGTAGGAAGGGACAGGGGAAGTGACTAACAAGTTTGTTACTTACTGTTTAACATTAACTACTTCACTTATTACAGCTTATCATATCAAGTGATATTATCAGTTGGCAGATGAAATCGCTAAGCAAACACGTTGTAGGCTGTACTTTTCGTAGGAGAAGGGACAGGGAAGTGACTAACAAGTTTGTTACTTACTGTTTAACATTAACTACTTCACTTATTACAGCTTATCATATCAAGTGATATTATCAGTTGGCAGATGAAATCGCTAAAACACGTACTTTTCGTAGGGAAGGGACAGGAGAAGTTACTAACAAGTTTGTTACTCTCTGATGACGTCATCAAAGTGCATGGGGGCATGTGACA
The DNA here is from genome assembly GCA_029168955.1 of Aplectana chamaeleonis. NCBI lineage: Eukaryota > Metazoa > Nematoda > Chromadorea > Rhabditida > Cosmocercidae > Aplectana > Aplectana chamaeleonis. Next base: position 212,351 of record JAPDOI010001145.1, read on the forward strand.
ACGTCATCAGAACGTCGTGCCAAGTACATAGGGCATCTGATGACTTCATCAGGACGTCGTGCCTAGTACATAGGGCATCTGCTGACGTCATCAAGACGTCGTGCCCAGGTCGTGCTAAGTGCATAGGGCATCTTATGACGTCATCAGGATGTCGTGTAAAGTACACACGGCATCTGATGACGTCATCAGGATGTCGAGGAAAGTGAGTCGCGCATTATTTGTAGCGTGCGCAACAAGTCAATCACTTACTGATTGTCATATCAATCCATGCTATTTGGAAAATATTGCAGATTTTTTCAGATATTACTTCGTAATATCAATAAAAAGTGAACAATTCTATCAAAAAGGGGTCTTCCAAGCGAAAGAGGTTTGGTTGGCGTCAGAAACGTTCCAACAAAAAGGGAACAATAGGCAAGTAGGATGAGGAAAGTCTACAAAAATTGAACAATATTTTCTGAGACTGATTTTCTTGGCCGAAACTTCTTAACAGCGAAAACAAACCGTTGCGGTGTTTCACACGGAAACACTCTGTGGTTCCAAATAGTCTCCGATTATGCGAGTAAAAAAGTAAAAATGTATAATTATGTGGAGCTACTAGTAATGATTAGAAGAGAAAATGATGTCAACTTTACCTACACAGACGGCTAGCTCCAGCTGCTACGAGAAGCGAACTCAAAGTGCAGCATCAAATAAGAATATTTTCTTATAATCTCGTCAAGAATAGAACTCCATTCTTGGAAACCATTGAATTCTTCCTCGTGAAATGCCACAACGGTTTGTTTTCGCTATTAAGAAGTTTCGGCCAAGAAAATCAGTCTCAGGAAATATTGTTCAATTTTTGTAGACTCTCCTCATCCTACTTGCCTATTGTTCCCTTTTTGTTGGAACGTTTCTAAAGCCAACCAACCCTCTTTCGCTTGGAAGACCCCTTTTTGATAGAATTTTTATTGCATTGAGTTTAATGCTTCGAGAGAGAGACCGTACGTGTTTTTAATCGGCTCCAAACGCGTTTATCTGTGCGCGAGGAAGCTCCATAGTACGAAATCCCTTTTCCTCTGCTCGGATCGGAACAGGCGTGAGCTATTCATCAAAAATCGAATATTTTGTTTGGCGTGGTTTTAACGTAAAGCGGAGCCGTAGCGAATTTCGCATGTTCGGAGAAGGTTAATCCTTGTTTGTAATAATCAATACATACATCTATGGTAGCACTTTTGGTCGATCTGACAGTATGTCAGAAGGCAAATTCAAATTAGATGTACTTCTGGTGTCGTTATCGAATCAAAGACTGCTAAAGAGAGATTCAAGTTGGGCCACGAAGAGGTTTTCTTAGTTGTGCGATAAGGTAAGGGCAGTTTTAGGGCGCTCGTAAGCATGGGCAGGCTGACCGTTTTCTCGGACCTTGACAGAGTTGTGCCCCCACCTCCATGGTGACCGAAACGCTTGAAGAGAAAAGTTGCTTCTCATCCTCTAAAGGGAATGCTCTTATTAGTACTGGGACAAAAATTATTTCGGGAAGAAAATTAGACTGCGCTTCCCAACCTACTGGCAAGACAAGGATTTTCACGTCCTCTTCTCAAAACCCTCTAAAGATTATTTGTATTTGCCTCAAACGTCTTGTCCCTCAAAACAGACAACGCCTGAACCTGTTTTTGAGAACATATAGATTCAGCTCAAAGCCCTTTCTATGGTTATTCAATGCCCCTCTGGCTTCTGCAGACACAGCTGTTCCTGCGCTGCAATCTTACTGTCAAAGGGCAACTACTGCTACCTCGTCTTAGCTTTGAAAGTGGTTTGGAGAGAATTCCCCTTCTCCGGTAATTTTAAGACACTTTCTTTCCTTCCAAAAATTACCATTTTTCTTCGTATATTTTCAGAATTTTTACGACCCTCCGTTGCGCCGATCGCAATACTGCTCAACCGACTCGCTCCCTCCATGGTAGCCAAAGTTTCCGAAAAGTACTAGCAACCTTCACGAACATTTTCTCCTATGCAATACTTTAGACGAAAGTTATTAGACCCCTCCCCAAATCTACAAAATGTCTTTTTCTTGGACGAGATTATCATCACCCGCCCCCCCCCCCGCCCCCCACCGTTATGCTCGGTTACAACCCCGTAGTACCCTGCTATCGTATTATGTCCAAAATCGACAAGTAGACTTCAAAATCGTGTTTTGCGCTTCAGTTAACATTACTGAGAAGTTCGGAAGTATTTCTGTTGGAAATCATGAAAAGCATCCTGCGCCTTGAAATTTGTCCTCGATGGAAGGCTTTCAGCCAATCCTGTCAAAATTCTTTGGAAATCGACAGGTGGAGACTTGTGTATAGGACTCCGAATAATACCCAGGAAAAGTTTCGAGCGAAAGGAGAAGTATTTTGAGCACTCCTAAAACTGAACCTTAGTAAGTGACCTGACCCAAATGACAAAACCCTTCCGTAGCCTTACTCGCAGCTCTCTTCACAGAATGCAACTTTGGGTTCGGAAACACTCTTTGGCCGATATCATACTGCCCGCAACGAGCGATGCGACGCATTGTTTACCATTAATATCGGCCGAAAATCGATATGCGCTGTCGCCGTCGCTGGTCGCGGGCAGTACGATCACGAACTTAGAAGGACTCCGAATTAGAAACAGTTCGTTGCGAATGGCCGGAACATCCAGTATTAGGTTCTATTCTATTCTGCTTTTTTTCTGTGATGTTAAGAATAAAACTTTTAAAAACTGTATGCAGCTACAACGCAAGCGCTTCCCAGTCTGTGTCAAAACGAAATTCCTAGGCAAGGTCAAGCGGGACGTTGCGTTTATTTTCGGAACGGAGCGACCCCCCCACCACCAATTTTTTATCTGAAATTCAAATCTTTTGCGATCCCACCAATGAGCGAATTCTCGGCAGTTCAAATTTAATTACTAAAACTGGCACACGCCGAAAGTTCATTCAGTAGTAGGGCTCAAGCGTCTAAAGCTTGAGCAATGCTACGATCCTCCCCTTTGGTGACCAAAAATATCAAGAATTTTCAACATATTTTTACCAAATTTTCCTTTTTGGTCCAGAACTTTTGCGACCCCCTAGCCTTCATTTCCGAGCCTAAATTTTGGCGACCATACCTCACTACACGTTCCGAACTTTCGCAACCCTGCTTGACCCTGTTCCGAGGGTGTCTCTGCATGGGGATTGAATGAAGATGGAGGGGGTGACCCAGACTACGCTGTCGACAGTCGATAGAAATAGAGAGTTTTCTTCTCTGAATCCCGATTGGTCTTGAACTCCATCGACGGGCACCTCATAATATTGCCTTAGCAACAAAAAAAATATCGCAGAACGTGATCCCTATGTCGCCCCAAGAAGGGTTACGAGGGGTAGCGAATTTTCACAAGGGGTGGTGGGAGGGTCGCAAAAATTTTAGATTTTGGAAAAAAAAGTAGATGGTTTAGGTCGCTCCGATTTCGAAAAATTACGCAACGCCCGCTTGACCCTGGCCTCAAGTGAGCATCTATTCAGGATGAGTGTGCAAGGGGAGAACAGTCAACCATAGCGGTATAATTATTATATATGAGTTGTAATTCGATACCAACGAGCTTTTTTTCCAAGGTTTTCAAAGAACATTTCCCGGTTTCTAGTGGTGGAAGGGTGCGGATTGTGCTGTCTGTGTAACATCATGTTTTTTTTTTGATTACGCACGCGAGGCATCAACTCCATGTGTGCTAGTAGGTGGGTTTAGACTGCTTATCGACTTTGTTGACCTTTTTGCCCTTTTGAAAAAACTTGTATAACAAGCCCCACTCTGCAACGGTTAGTCATAAATCCCGCTAATCACGAACTGGTTTTGCTTTGAATTGATTGCCTAGGCGCAGCATACTGTTCTTGTGCGACACGTTAGGGTACACGCTGGTTGGGTGGTGGCAGTCCTGGTTGGCCACGGCTAAGCGCCTGATGCAGTCCACAGCAGACGACCAGCGGCAAAGCGTCAAGGCGTCGGAGCATCACGCGCCAGCGCTCAAACGCTGGCGCATTACGCTCAACGGCTGGCGCAGTCAACATGTGCGAGGACGGCACGTGATTAACGATGGTATGTAATCCAAGGGGGGTACTCTATAGGGGAGAGTTCTTCTACTGATCTCCGCAGAAGAGCTTGTCTAGTGGTTTTTTCCCAGTGGACAAGCGGAGGACTGAGAGTTTCTGGAGTTTGAAACAAGAGAGAGAGAGAGAGTTTACAAAAGGTTTATTAAAACAAAGAAAAACAACAAGAGCAAGAATCAAATCTATCTCAAGGGAAGAAAAAGTCGACTTATATAGGGCTGGCTACAGCCCCAGGAGGCGGCACCGGAAATGGCACTGTCTGGTGTACCGGAAGTGATCACTTTCACTTTGAACGGGGGTGGAAGTCATAGGGCGTCACCGGAAGTGGCACTGTCTGGTACGCTGACCGGAAGTGGCCAATGCAGTGTCAAGGACAACTGGGTCAAACGAATTAGGGACCAACCACATGCAATTTATTACAAAAGGAGATTACTCAAGAAAAAAGTGTTACAACGTATTATTAGAAGATAACATACATGACATGGGGGCCCCCGAGAGGTAGGCGTTTCCACTACGCCGAATCAAGACTTTCTGTAGGATGTGGAGCCACGTCCTCTAGCGCGGGATTTCGAGCTGGAAACTTCTTCGACCGGTACGAGCCCGTACATTTTGTTTCCGATCTTCTGGATTGGTCGATTACTCAACTGGGCATCCGCGCTTGAGAGGCATAACCGCCTTCTGGACTGTTGGGTTCACCGAAACGAGGTTTCCTCGAACAGAAAATTTCGGCTCGTTGATGCGTTTAGCTGCACGCTGCTGGCTCGGTCCTCACGAATGGGTCCATGCATAGGAATGATGAATGCTCCGCGATCGTAGCCGACCAGAACCTTTTGGCTATACTCTGTGTGAAGATTTTCCCTTTTCGTACTAGCCGTACGGAAGCCGGCCGAAAGCATTTCTTGTTGTGAGCGGGTAGGCAGCAGACATCGTAGACGGTTTCTGCAGTGAAGGGCGCTGGTTCCACGGTCTCTTCGAAGAGGTCCCGCAAGAGGTCAACTTTCGATCTTTTCCAGTCGTGGTCGTTCCTGTGGACCAGCTAACCCGGATCAGTTCTGCTCCACGAGCTACCTGCTGCAGAAGGAGTGTCCAGGCTCCTCGCCATCGAGTCGTTCCAGCGAAGTCCGCAGTACTAAAGATGAGTATTGCTGAGTATTCCTCGGCAAACCAGTCAGGATGTGCGATCCTCGGGTTTCCTCATCACGATGGCCTTTGTGTGTCTGTTTCCAGGGGCAATCTAGCACCATCTCGAATCCGACGGGCAAAATTATCAGGTTCTTCCTCGGCTTCAGTTCTTTCCAAGACGAGTCAGTCCAGGGATGCAGTACCGCATACTGTCTCGCGTAGTCAGCAAGTTTCGCCAAGTTGTATGGATCGCAACGTCCACGAAGGGGATGATCAGGAATTGAACATAAAGTATCAGCGACTGAAGCAAGCGTCATATGGATATGATCGATGTTGTTTGCGAAAAAAGTTGTCATAATTACGATCGAGAAGACGGGATGTGCGCCACGATTCGGGTACATGAGATTGAGACAATACGGACAACAATCGTGACAATTTGTATGGGGAGTTCAATTGCAGAGCTCCAAACGGCGCATTCGGGATGAAGTCTTTCAACGATACGGCTACCGAGCATTTAACTTCGACTCCATTGGCCATTAGCTTCCCAGGGCAAGACCAATCCACGTGACGAGTGTCGGAGGAGGACGAGAACGACGTTCTGAAATCCACAAATTGAAGACTGAGGCACTTTGTTTGGTTACATTGTTTAGTTTTCATTCCCAAATTTCTTGGTCTACCGCGATTCCCGCGCGTCGTTGTCCTTTTTACTGGGCTGTCATCAATTTCCCCAGGTACTTTCACCAGGTGATCAAATTGCACTCTAAGAAGTTTTTGATTTTCCCCTATCAAAGTTATTAGAGCGGAATTTGAGCTAGCCTCAATCA